>CM070592.1:27240609-27713219 GCA_036346355.1 Rhipidocladum racemiflorum
TGGGGGTGGTATAGGTACATATACCATACAACCAAATTTTCTAAGATGAGAAATCTTCGGAATGACCCCTTGCACTAATTGCATTGGTGAATGGATGTTGTAGGCCGATGGTCTATAATTGATGAGTGCTGCTGCGTGCAGGACTGCGTGTCCCCAACAAGTGTTGGGCAAATTACAACTCTGCAAGAGCGGTCTGGCAATGAACTTAATCCTCTTTATTAGTGCTTCAGCTAGCCCATTTTGCGTATGGACGTGCGGTACAGAGTGCTCAACAGTTATTCCCGTTGCTCTACAATAATCATCAAATGCCTTGGAAGTAAATTCGCCGGCATTGTCCAATCGAATGGACTTCACGCGATGATCAGGAAAAGCATTCTTAATTCTGATGATCTGCGAGATCAATTTTGCGAATGCATGATTCCTTGTTGACAGCAAACATGTATGCGACCATTTCGAGGAAGCATCAATGAGCACCATAAAGTATCGAAACGGCCCTGACAAGGGCTGAATCGGGCCGCAAATATCCCCCTGAATGCGTTCCAGGAATGTAGGGATTTCATGTTGCACTTTCATAACAGAGGGTCTAGTTATTAATTTCCTGGTGGCACATGCATGGCACACAAAATCTTCGTGATTCGGGAAATTGTTAACATTAATGCCATGACCTTGTGAGTTGTTAACTATATTTCTCATCAATCTAAGATCAGGATGACCTAATCTACAATGCCATAAAGTAAATAATTCAGAGCTTCTAAAGACAGTCTTCAAAGAAGTATACACTGCGTGTGCATTAATTTTCGTGTAGTACAACCCAGATTCATATGAGGGACATTTTTCGAGTACCATTTTTCCATATTCCGCGTGCTTCACAATGCACAAATGTTCTTTGCCATTTTCTTCATTGGTTTCTACGTGAAACCCATTGGCGCGGATATCTTTGAAACTTAAGAGAGTGCGAGTTGATTCAGGGTACAAGAGGGCTTCTTCAATTACCAAAGTTGTACCCATTGGCAATATAATTGTGGCTCTTCCTGAGCCTATTATATGCGTATCGCTTCCTGCGATTGTCATAATTCTTCCAGCGTTCTTCGTGATCGTCTGGAAGTATTTCGACTCTCTTAATATGGTATTTGTTGTGCCACTATCAACAATGCATATTTCCTCCATTGGGCGCTACACGATTTTTAGATGAAAAGAAATATAATTCTAATCAGACAGTGGCAAAGTAATGTAAACATTGCTTGCAAATAAAGAATGCTGGAAAATAATAAATTGCAATTCTATTCATGAGAAAATGTATGCTCTTCGAGAGTTTACTATTCATTATGCAATCTGATGTCTATGTGAGATAATTCTGACGATTCAGGTTAGTTCTTCAAAAACTCACGTTAGACAATGCCAGACCTTTACACATTCATAAGGTTCTTTCATTAGATTATTGCGTGCAATCTAATCGGAAGTGGCTGCTAGATTCATAATTAAATTCTCATGAATTTCCAGCAAACTAAAAGAAAGCAATAATTTCAAGATTCATAATTTCAAGGTTCATAAATGCAAGATTCATAAGTACGAGATTCATAATTACAGCTTCGTGCATATATGTGATCGACTTCGTGTATGCGATCGGATTCATACGTGCGATCGACTTCATGCGATCGGTTTTAGCGCGGCTTCATGCGCCCGGCGCATTCAGTTCCATGCGCGTCGGCCTTCCTGGCGCGACGGTGCCGCTTCGTGCGGCGTGCTTGATTTCCAATGAATTATATTAAAGCAATAAATATAATGCATGGAACAAAATAATAATTGCACAATTCATGAATTCATAAATACGGGAAATAAATTATCAGGAATTTCTAATATTCTGAACAATGCAATAATTGTAAAATTCATACAAAAATTCATAAATACAGAAAAAAAAGCGCGGCTTCGTGCGCACGGGTGCCACTTCGTGCGGCGACGCAGCTTCATGCCTGCGTTTGTCGCTTCGTGCGATGGCGCGTCTTCGTGCGCGTGGGTGCCGCTTTGTGCGGCGACGTGGCTTCGTGCCCTACTGGTATATACCAGTATATACCAGCACTAATTAACTACCGTACGAGTGCTTCATGCACATACGATTGTTTCATCTCCATACGTTAGCATATCCTAACTTCATGCATATATAATGAGTGCATATACTAACCAGTGCTTCATACTAGCAAGTGCAACTAGTATGCTGTATATATATGCTAGCTACTGCTTCATGCATATGCTTTTGTGTGTATGCATGCTAGTAGACTAACATATATACATGTGTGTGTGCTATACATGCATATATGCATGCAACTCTCACGTCAAATTCTCATGCAATAAACATGCATAGGTGCTGTTGTTTTGGCTCTAGAACGTGAAGTTGACTAGAGCACATAAACATCCTCATCCTGTTCAGTAGACTTCAATTAAGTTCAGATTGGACTTTGAGTCCATCCGGTTCTCCCAGTGCCGATCGGTGAGAAAAAGTGGGGACTCCCGAGCGCGCTTCGGCTGGTTCGGTGCAGCGGCGACGGCGGCTAGCTTCGGCGACCTCGCGCAGCGACTGCAGCGAGGACTTGGTCGTGCACACACGCGAGCTTCGTGCTCGGGAAGGCCCGGCCGACTGTGGCGCGTGGCTGCGCGCGGGTCCAGGTGGCGGCCGGGTTCGACGTGCACGGCTTCGCGATTTCGGGCCGGGCTGTGGCTTACGTCGGTCGGTAGCAACTGCCGAGGGAGGCGGCCGGCCATCAAGGCGGCGGCGCACGGCTTCGTGCTGGTCGAGCTCTGTGCAGCGGCTGCGCGTGGGTTGGCCAGCGCCGCTTCGGTCGGGCGGCGTCGCGGCCGTGCCGTCTGGCGGCCGTCTTTAATGGCGGTGCGGCAGCAGCGGCGTGGCCGTCTTCGTCGTTTCTCTGTAGCTTCGTGCGACAGTAGCTCAATACTGTATTTACTTGTATAAACTTCATATTGCAATCTGCAAAGTCGCTTCATATCGTAGCTTCGTGCTACTAGATGCGTTGATTAGATGCAAATACAAACGAGCGATTAGATTTAATCACCCGATCCTCACCTTTCAATCTATTCTTCGGTAGACTATCGCATAGGATAGAGTCGCGTAGGACTTTTCTTTCGGCAATCCGAGTGGATGCCGGCCTGATGACGAGTTGATTGCAGATCGGATCGGGCGATCAATCGCCAGTAGTCGACGTTCGTTGTAGTCGACGATCCTTCGCTTGTTGTCTTTTTCTCACCTTTCAATCTTTCTCCGGTAGAGCTTCGTGCTGATAATGTGTTAGACAACCTCGCTATCGAATAGTCCGGGGTTGCCTAATAGATCTAAACTGGAGAACAGAGGGAGAGAGGGAGAGAGACACAATATGAGGAGGAACGGGTCTGCTTTATTATTCTGTATGCTTCTGTACAATGGGGTGACCCCCTGCCTCCTATATATAGCGGTTCCGCTTAGAGATAAGGAAGAGTCCATATAGGATACGATAACCAGTTTCCTAACATGAGCCACCGCCACACGCCCACAATTGCTCGTTGTAGTTCTAGAGTTGCTGCCGATGTTCTTGTGCTATTCCACTGTTGTCAAGCCCCATTCGTCAGCAATGACGTCATAATTATGGTTTTTCTTTTAAAAATTATTTTGGTTGAAAATTCACAGTACGAGTACTCACACTGCTATTTAGATATGTTAACTAAGTTTAACCAGATAAGTCAATTACAAAGGATATTGGATACCAATTTAAGCATATATTTTGTATGATCAAGAGAAATGCTCCGCCCTAGTCAGTTAAGACCGAAGCGTGTGTTACTTTGGAATAAGTTTTGATACTAATAATTAGATATTAATTTGATACTAATATGTCCATATTATAATCAAGAACTGATTTTGAGTTAAACTGTCACTATCCGTGCAGGTCTAGCGACTGGAGGTGGCCTAGTTTGATGTTCACGGTGGTCTCTAGACATGTATGCATTCATTAAGGGTGCGTTTGGTTGGAGATACGAGGGTGAACGATAACGTCCATATCTGTTATGTGCTGAACTATTATGCTGGTGAGGTCCAGGAGGACTAGGCCACTACCGTAGTAGATTGCCTGTGGAAGATTTATTGGGTCCAACTACTTCCCTTTGCTTTCTGCACTACTACAGAAATGGCTTCCAGAAGCGGTTTTACAACCGCTTCTAAGCAACCGCGAGTGATACCCCGAAGGGTATCACAAGCGGTTGCTAGAACCGCTTGTGGTGGTGCAACACCAAGCGATAAAAGACTACCAATAATATCGTGGGAATGGGATTCGAACCCACGACCAACACTCCATCCTCGTGACCCGCTTCATCCATCTAGCCAACCCACCCACGCGTGCTCTCTGATAGAATAGGACACGCATTCCTTTTATTATTTCTAAAACTGGGCTTCTACAAGCGGTTCGTGACACGAACCCCTTCTGAAGGGGGTCTTTAGAAGCGGTTCGTGTCACGAACCCCTTCTAAAGCCCCACCTTCAGAAGCGGTTCGTGGCACGAACCCCTTCTAAAGCTTTAGAAGCGGTTGGGGACACGAACCGCTTGTAAAGATCTTTAGAAGGGGTTCGTGACACGAACCCCTTCTGAAGGTGGGGCTTTAGAAGGGGTTCGTGCCACGAACCGCTTCTAGAGATCCCCATCGGCTTGTTGCCACGAACCGCTTCTGGTGTGAGCATTACAACCGGTTCGCACCAAACCGTTTCTAATAGGCCGCTTGTGATGCCCGGTTTTGTAGTATTGCTGCTACTATATTTTTAGTTGTTCTGCGAGTAATTTATAATGTAAAACACTGATAATTAAATGAATAAAATTTCATATGATATGTTGTGACACCATCTTTACTGTGGGTAATAACTTTTTCTGAACTAGTACATGATACATAGAAAATTAGAAAGTATTGCTCTTAGACCTGACAAAAGCAACCTTAGTGCCCCTGATCACTTCCCCTACCTCCTTTGCAGCTTGGATCGCCAAGAATGCTACCACCTCGCTTCCCTTCTTCCTTGGCCATGGCCATAGTCACCAAGATCCATCGGTGAGTCTCCATCACCGCAACCCCCCCACCCCAAATGGATCCACCTCTGCCCCTAGATGCTTTTGCCTCACCTAGCCGAGCACCATCACGTCTACATTTTCCTCTTTGTTGTCTTCCATTAGCATTGCCGCAAAGTTCTACCGGCTGGCATGCTTTGGTCATCCTTGGCCACTACCGATGGTTCCTGAGTTCTCCTCACTCCCCTCTAGCTAGCCCGATCATTCACTTCGCATGATTCATCATTGTTCGGCATCAACAACCCTCACAACGCCTCTGGCCTGTCATGAGTCTATGACAAGTGGACCCGACTTATCAAACACATGCATACAAATGCTCACTAACAACCCGACCACACATGTCAATCTTCTAATTAAAACCAGGTTTCAAAACTGTGTTAATGACATGTGGACCAACATATAATTAATTATTTAATTTAATCCTGAATAGGTATTTTGGGGGAAAATAGATTTAAAAATCCCCAAAATGAGAAATATTCTTTCAATTTTAAGATAAATGTGCTTTCTCTGTTAGAAAGCATGTTTTCGGGAAAGTGCGCTTCTGACGTTAGCCCTTTTTCTATTTTATGGTATTTTCAGCCCATTAAAATTCAAATGCTCATAACTTTTGCAAATGAACTCCAAGTCGAGTGAAACCAGTTTCAAAAATTTTCTAAAATCATGAACTTCATGTTTCTACAAAAAAAATATTTGAATTTGGCTCGTATTTGAGTTCATTTAGCTCTTATTATTGATTTGTGATATATTGCTTGTTGATACCAACCCTATGGAACCTCGAGCCAATCCAGGAACTCAACAAATAAGGCAAGCACCTCCTTACCATGTTGATGCTATTACTTCGCTTAAATTATATTATTTTACCAATTTATGTATTCATGTGTGTACTTTCAATAAAATTTTGAGCATTTGAATGATCCGATGAGGAAGCACATTTCATTAAGACAAATCTTAAAATACCTAAGGACCGACGCCAAAATGGTGTTTAATGACCATGTGATGGAAATGTATTGATCTACACATGGTGAAGGGATCACCGAGGTTCGGTCTCGATCTGGCTCCTCCTCTAGTTGCTCTCCTTCTCCTTGCTCCTTGCTTCGGCTGAAGCTTTGGTTCTTGCTCTCCCTCTCTGTCTCAGTTTGGGGAAGTGGCATTGGAAGTGTTTGGCTTGGTCCTTGGCTTCGGCTGGAAGAGGGGAAAAAGGGAAATGAAGGCTGGCTACCTGACTGCCTTTGATTTGGAGCTGGAGGAAGAAGGGAATGAACTGGTTGCCTTTGGTTTGGAAATGGGGAAGGGTGTAAATGAGCTGCTGCTTGGCTGTGCTTCGGTTGGAATGGGGAGAAGGGAAGAAATGGCTGGCTGCTCCTTGCGTTGCCTCTCGGTTTGCTCTCTGATTTGGGAATGGCAAGGGGAGAAGTGGCTTTGGTCTTATCCTCGTTGCACTGTTATCTCTTTACCCTTCTACCCTTACATTTTTACCAAGTTACCATGTGATATTTTGGTCCTTCTAAATACCTGTGCACAACCAGTTCCTTAGCATGTTTGTAATACCAGTTTCGCGGTTGAACGGTTGTTTTGCTGTCTTTGATTTAACGGTCGATCTTCAAATTTTATTAATTAGCAAAGCAGTAGTTTTTAACATGTTTAAAATTATTTCCTTGAGGAGTTGTTGTTTTTCTTGCATCTTAACCTAATTAAGATGTTTTTCTCTATAGAGAGAGAGAGAGAGAGAGAGAGAGAGAGAGAGAGAGAGAGAGAGAGGGTATCTTTGCTTAGCATTGTCCCAAGTTTAGAACTTCCTAATCTGGTGTGGGAGAGAATAGTTTATTCATCCACCCTAATATTCCTCTCCTTCACCTAACCCCACCCCCACTTTTCTCTCTTTCTCCCATTTGGCAGCCCAACCCGACAGCCCCATTGCTTGTCTCAGTTTCTTCTCCTCCCTAATCTCCTTCTTCCTCCTCCTAGCCAAGTAGCAGCAGCAGGGCGCCTCCCCTTGCTCCTCTAGCAGCAGGAGAAGGCTTCTCCCCTGGCCAAGCTCAGCTCGAAGGCTCCTCCTGTGACACCCCAAAATGTGACATTTTAGAATTCGGCATTTCGGTACGACTTTATAGCTTGTTTTTGGGCCGTTTCCGGGTGTTTGGGCCTCTCCGGGGGACTTTGGGCCTTGGGGGTTGAGTTGGGCCTCCAGTGGAAGGGTTTGGGCCCAGGGGGGACTTTTGGGCAGCCAAACCTAGCCCCCACCCCTTGGTGCGCCCCCACTCCCCTCTCCCTCAACCCTAGCCGCCACCCACCCCTCTCTCCCCCATGCGCCTCCCCCATTGCCTCCCGTAGCTGCCACCTTGCTCCTTCCTCCCCACCACCTCTAGCTGGCCCTAGGCGAGCTCCACGCCCACCCCTTGCTGCCACGCTCTTCCACGCCATTGCCCTCGCCATTGGGGAGCTCCACGACGAGAGGATCTGGCGGGATTAGCGTGTGGAGGAATATCGGGCGATCGGGAGGTGTGTTCGTCGGGCTAAGGTATGGTGATGGGAAACCTTTGGGGTGGATTAGGTGCTGTGTTAATGGAGGATTTCATGCTATTAGATCAAAAGGTTGTGCTGCCATTGGTTAGATTGGATGAAATCTAGAGTTTGCATGGTGTTCTGTTTCGGGCAGATTGGGCGTCCGACCTAGGGCTTAATATTTCGCAATTTTAGATGCGTTTTATGGTCAGCTGTATGTTGAGAAAGTTGTAGATAATTTCAATACCTTTCAGTGGACACCAAGAAGGCGTAATTCTGCCCAGCCGTTTGATAGTTATGGCTGTTTTACCGAACGTGTTCAAAACTATGACGTGATTGGGACAGATCGTGTTGATCTGTAGATTAAACAATTTTAGATGCCTAATCAGCTTTTCCCAATACTTAGAAAAAGCTAGGAAATTTCATAAGCTTCGAGAAAATGTACTCGTTAATTTGATTTGGAGTTGTTAAGCCCGAGATATGGCCTTCCGAAGGCTGCTGTCCCGTTGGACAGATTCTCTGTTTTTCGGTTTTGGCAGTAGTTTGCGAAGTCGGGGTAGATGAGCGATTGTGTACTGTTTTGTGGGCACGTTTTGAGTGTGTGGTATCCATGTGCAGGTGGTGTGACCCCGGGAGTGCCCTCATCCTCTTGCCAATCCGTCGTCCGTGGTTAAGGCAAGTGTATTGGAATGGGTAGCGTGTTGTATGTTGCTAGTCTTGAATAGATGCAAATTGTTTTCATGATATGCTATCTTTCCATGATTAGTGTTTGCCCATGTTATGATGAAAATGGTATGTTATGATGCTATGCAATGACTAGTTGTTTATGTTTATGGCATATGTTGCATACATGGAATGAAAACTGGCCCGGTCGGTGAGAAAGTCATAACTAATCCGGTAAGGTCGGTGAGAAAGTTATGTCTAATTCGGAGCACCATTAAGTAAGTACTACCTCGTGATTCCATCCACGGTGGTGAATGGAAGCGAGGAGTAGGCACCCTCCATCTACGGGATGGGAGGGGAAAGAGGGTGCACGCCGACGGGTGTGCACTCGGCAATACCGGTATGTGCTTCAAGGAGACATGTGCATTGCATTGCATTCTATGATGACGTTATATGATGATGTTATATGATGATGTCAATGAGATGCATACAATGTGAATATGAGATGTTTATGTTGTTGAATATGAAAAGTGGTGATGAAGGTATTGGAATGTGTTTTCTTGTTCCATTGCAATATACTTGTTGAGTGATGAACTCACGCTTGTGTTTAATGTTGTTTTTAGGTACCAGGAAACCGGCATGCGGGAAAGGGGTTTAGCTACACTTCTTCACGTAGCTCCACACATTAGACAGTTTTTATCATTTGGAGCTATGATAATAAGTTAATGTGTTGAAAACTTGGAGTCTGCCTTATTGATGTGCTTTGCCATATTATTTATTTCATTTTAGATCATGAAGTGGTTAAATTCATTATGCTAGACTTAAATTGCTGTTATGTCACCGGTTATTGCTGTCTTAGATGCTTTCCATTATGATATATCTTGAGATATTCTAGTTGTTGCTCCGTACCATGGAAAAGCAAAGGAGATGCTACCGAAATTTTTGGTTTAGCATTTGTGCCCTTGCTGTAATTTATTGTTATTTGTGGTATTTAGATGCTTCTTATGCTATGTTTGGTGACATCCAGGGCATACTAGATGTCGGGGTGTTACACCTCCCTTGGCCAAGCCAGCTCGGCACCTCCCTGCTGCTCTAGCCGACCTCCCTCCCTCCCTCCCTTGCTTCCTCCTCTAGGTGAGTGGTTATTCCCCCATGGGGTGATTTCTTTAGAGCTCAGTTTTGAAGGTACTTGGCTGGTTGGTAGAGTTCTAGGGTTCTTAGGATTGAAATTTTTGGAGGGAAACTAGCTCTTCACTGGAGGGAACCATTTTCTGTTTTCGAGCTGAAATCTATCCGAATTTGTAGCACAATTTTGAGTTAGTTAGATTGGTCTCATGGATTTTTGGCTGTAGAAGGAGTTGTAGATTACCCTTTCCCCTTTAATTTGAGCACAAGAACACTAAAATTCTTTAAGCCAATTAAAAGTTATGCCATTTTTAGTGCTGGTTGTATTGCTTTGGATTTTGTTGGTAGCTGAGATGTTGAACTGATGTTTTGAGCTAGCTACAGGTTGAATTAGGATTTTTGGTTGCCTAGAGAAAGATAGGAATTTCTTGTATATTTAGAAAATGTATTTCTTTCCTTGATTTGGAGTCAGGAATCAAAAGTTATGTTAAATTGAAGTTGCTGTCCAGAATTGAAATTCTGCTGAACTTTCAGAGTTTGGTCTATGTTTCAGATTGCACTTTGAGGACTTTAAATTAATTTGCTGATTAAATGGCTGTGGGGTAACTTTAGGTTATCCTCTTGTGGTCGTTTAGAGTACAAGAACTCGAATTTTGGGTTAGCTATTTGGAAGTTATGCGAGTTTGCGCGATTGCTGTTGGGGAATTTAAAATTTTGAGGTGAAGTGGCTATTTTGGGGAAATGAGTAGAAATGTTGATATGTAATAGTTGTGGGTATTTTAGTGCTGAATTGGTGTATGAAATTGAGTTGGATTGCGTATGGAAAGTTTAATGGGTCTAATTGAGGAAGTTTAAAGCGGGATTCGTGTAAAGCGAAAAAGCTATTGTTATGTGCCGCTTGAAATGATTTGCATTGTTTGATATGAATGCATTTATGTTATTGCAGGGATTGTGATCTCAGGAGTGGCCGAAGCTTCTCGCCACTCAGTTCCGAGTGGGTAAAGGCAAGTGTATCCCTAGT
This sequence comes from Rhipidocladum racemiflorum, assembly GCA_036346355.1. Taxonomy (NCBI): domain Eukaryota; kingdom Viridiplantae; phylum Streptophyta; class Magnoliopsida; order Poales; family Poaceae; genus Rhipidocladum; species Rhipidocladum racemiflorum. Next base: position 27,251,011 of record CM070592.1, read on the forward strand.
ATGATGCTAGAATTTTGATTCTTACTAATCAATATGAATATGTTATGTTGGAAACAAATTTCATGATTTGTGTGGCATTGTATGAGTAAATAAGAAATGTTAAATGATTATGCATGTTAAGTTATGAATGTGAGAGTTGATTGATGATCCTGCATCGATTCTGGCTATATAATTGTTAGAAGTGAATGTAGTTTGCAATTTATCTGTGTTAATTGCATTTGTGCATTCATAATGGAAGAGTTGACCCATTCTGATGTGGGCCTCTATGTTCACACGTAGTGAACATGAAATTCCTACCTCATAGTCCCATACATGCGGATGTATGGGAGTGAGTCAGTAAGAGTAGGCACCCTCCACGGGACGCAAAGGAATGAGGGTGCACACTGATGGGTGTGCACTCGGCAATACTGGTATGAGCTAAAGAAAGATGCATTCATGAACATGCATATTGCATTGCATCACTAATGATGAGTCATGTGTGTTAGATGGTAATGTGAGGAGTTGGGATAGAGTCGTGGACTCATCCAAAAGAGGTTTAATGAGGTATGCGTGTAAAATAACCAATGAGGTAAAAGAGATAAATGGTATTGATATAATTGTTTATATTCTTGCTGTTCTGTATAAGAATTATGATCTTGTTGTTGATTTGAAAATGTTAATTGATTAATAATGTTAATTTTGACCCATCTTGCTGAGTTTTTGAACTCACACTTGTTTTACTTAATGTTTTAGGGACTTTGAGGACGACTCACCGGACTGGGGCTTAGCTCACCTTCACTCACTTCAGGACACATTCGTCTAATTGTTTGGAAGGAATGTACCTCATTGATATCTATTTGAAATCTTTGTGTTATTGTGTTGTAGTTTTGTTTCTTGCAAGTCTCGTCGGGTAGATAAGCTTTTTTCTTGATACTTTTTGGTATTAGCTTCCTTGCTTGTGTAGGTTTGTGGTGGATATTATTATTATTATTGTGCATTGAGATCGTCCTTGAATAGTATGCTTAGTTGGTCATGATGGTTAGTGGATACCTGACCCCTTGTTGTGCTTAACAAGTCATGATGGTTAGTGGATACCATGACTTGTTGTTGAAATTAGATTAAATTCTATCCTTTATCTGCTGAGTGGATGTCCAAGTTTTAGGGGAAGTACTGCCAAAATTTTCTTGTAAGTTCGGCAACCTACTAGCATGATTAGCTTGTTTTGCTTTTATTCTCTAGTGTATTGTGTTAGTTGTCGCTTGAGGGTGTAACACTTAGGACACTGTGACACTACGGAATGGTGTGACATTATAAAATGTGAAATCAAAGGTTGAAATCTTACGGTATGAGGTTTATTTGCGTTTTCAGGGCGATTCCAGGAGTTTGGGCCTTTCCGGGGGAGTTTGGGCCTAAGGGAAAGGGTCGTGGGCTTTGGTGGGAAGGAGTTTGAGTCCAAGTGGGAATGGGAGACCTGGTTGGGTGCCTCCCCCTACCCTTCTTGTGCGCCCCAAGCAGCCCTAGCCACCCCCCACTTCCTCCTCTTCCCCCAAGGTAGCCGCCACCCTCCCCCTTGTGCGCCACCCTCCTCCTCCCTCCTCCCCATTGCACCACCACCCCTCTCCTCTCTTCTCCACCACCCTTGCTGCCCCTAGGGGAGTTCTCCACCTCACCACCCCGCAGATCCGTCCATTGGAGCGCTTCGCGATGAGGAGATCCGGTGGATTTGGAGCGAGGAAGGAGATCGTGCGAACCGGGAGGAGATCCGTTGGTTCTTCGTTCGTTGGGCGAAGGTATGGCCACGGGAATCCTTGGGGTTGGTCTAGGTACTGTTCTAAGGGTTGATATCATATTGTTAGATCAATTGGTGGTGCTGTAATTGGGTAGATTAGATGAAATTTAGAGTTTGCCACGTTCTCTATTTCGGGCAGAATGAGCAGTCGACCTAGGGTTTGAGATTTCGCCAATTTAGATTCGGAATTTGGTCAGCTGCCTGTTGAGAAAGTTGTAGGTAATTTAAATACCTTTCAGTGGACATAAAGAAAGTCCAATTCCGCCCAGCCGTTTGAAAGTTATGCTCGTTTTACCGAACGTGTTAAAAACTGTGACAAGATTGGAACAGATCACGGTATTCTGTAGATTAAACCACTTTAGAGGCCGAATCAGTTTTTCTGTATACTTAGAAAAAGTTAGGAAATTTCCTGAGCTACGCGAGGATGTACTCGTTTAATCAATTTGGAGTTTTAGAACTCAAGGTATGTTCGTTGGAAGTCTGCTGTCCCGACGGGATAGAACCTCTGTTTTTGGGTTTTGCGAGTAGTTTGCGATGTCGGGGTAGAAGAGTGTTTGCGTAATGTTTTGGGGGCACGTTTTGAGTGTGTGGTATGTATGTGCAGGTGGTGTGACCCCTGGAGTGCCCTCATCCTGTCGCCAATCCGTCGCTCGAGGTTAAGGCAAGTGTATTGGAATGTGTATTGTTTAGATTGTTGCTAAACTTGATTGGATACAACTTGCTTTATGATATGATGCTAAGAATGATGTATGCCTATGACATGATGAACATGATTTCATATTGATTATGATTGTGTGGTATTTAATGTTTATGCCAATATTTACATGTTATGTCATATGTGCATTCATAATGGAAGAGGCGTCCCATGCTGATGCGGGCCTCTGTGTTCACATGTAGTGAACACGAAAGACCTACCTCGTAGTCCCATCCATGTGTGTGCATGGGAGCGAGTTAGTAAGAGTAGGCACCCTCCATCTACGGGATGGAAGGGGAAGGGGGTGCACTCGGCAATACCGGTATGTGCTTCGTAGAGATATGAGCATTTGCATTGCATACATGATGATGATGAAATGAGTACAATGATGTTGAGACATGAGTATGATATGGTATATGCAACTATGACTTGTTCATGATATTGATCATGGTATGTAGTGATGATAACGTTGAATTGTTCTTGTTGGTCCATTGTAATATACTTGCTGAGTGTTGAACTCATGCTTGTGCTTTCTTGTTGTTTTAGGTACCATGAGACCGGCATGCGGGGAAGGGAACTAGTCACACTCCTAGACGTAGCGTCACACTTTTGTTTCCACAGTTATTCAGTTGGTGTTTTGATAATAAATTTAGTGTGATACAAACTGGTTTATGGTTTAGTTTTGTGTTCTGAGAGCCTTACTGTTCGTTTGGCTCATGGAGACTTTAAATGCTTAAAGTTGGACTTATATTGCTGTCATACCACTATTTATTGCTGTTTTAGATGTCTCATTTACTGCCATACATTGCTATGATATAGTTGTTGCTTCAATTCATGTTAAAACAAAGGAGATGCTGCCGAAATTTCGGTTTTTAGCATTTGTGCCTTTGCTGTAATTTATCTTTATTTATGGATTTTAAGTGTTGTTTAGCCTATGTTTGGTAGCATTCGGGCATACTAGATGCCGGGGAGTTACAGGCACGTGGGGTGCCGGGGTGTTACAATGTTCTTCATTAGTTGCTTAATGACTTGATTTGCTAAATTGAATTCCAGGCTCCTCACATCCTATCCCCCTTAAAAGGGATTGTCCTTGAAATCCGGCTCACCTAAAGGAAGGTCTCTATAAACAAATAGGATTTCACTACTTGAATGAAAGAATGGGAAGTATATATGTACCCGCATTGATGGTTCCTTCCACTTGCACTGCCATGATATAGTTCAAGCGAGTGGATCCTGCAGTCAGTGCTCCTCTATTAGATCCTTTAGAAGATACGACACTTGTATGGACTTAAGCAAGATCCACGAGCTTGGTATGAGAGGCTTAAGTGCTACCTCTTGAGTCATGGTTTTCATATGGTTCAAGTGGACAAGACTCTGTTCGTCAGACATTCCGATTTGGACTTTCTCCTAGTCCAGATCTATGTCGACAACATCATTTTCGATGGTTCCTCGCATTCACTCGTTACTCAGTTCTCAAATGTGATGAGAACTTAGTTCGAGATGAGCATGATGGGTGAGTTGAGCTACTTCCTTGACTTCCAGATCAAGTAGACTCGGGAGGGTACATTCTTGCATCAAGGCAAGTACACTTGAGATCTCCTGAAGCGCTTTGACATGTCTGATGGGAAGCCAATTATGACACCTATGGCCACCACTACTGTCCTCAAGCCTGACGAGGATGGTGATCCAGTTGATCAGAAGGAGTTCCGGAACATGATCGGCTCCCTCTTGTATCTCACTGCTTCGAGACCTGACATACACTTCTCTATATGTCTTTGTGCTCAATTTCAGGCTTCTCCTCATGCCTCTCATCGTCAGGCGGTGAAGCGCTTCTTCAGGTACCTTCGAGCTACCATTGATTATGGTATCTGGTACTCTTCCTCCTCCTGTCTGTCCCTTCGAGCCTTTTCCGATGCACACTTTGCTGGCTATAGGATAGATAGGAAGAGCACATCTGGCACTTGCTAATTCATTGGCACTTCTCTTATTTCTTGGTCCTCTAGGAAGCAGTCTAGTGTTGCATAGTCCATCGCTGGAAGCACTCGGCGTAAATCACGGCTCAGCTGGTCGCAACCTAAGAGATGGCAACTCAATTGCAAAGCACTCGGGGGCTACTGTGGAGTATGTGGACCCCGGGTACCCAGATGATAGGCCGCAGGGCCCCACCAAGAGGGGGCGATTCAGGACGGTTGAGGAGGATCAGGACTCTTACCATCGTATATCGCAAAAGAGGAATAACAAAAGGTAACTAACCATTGTTAGGGTAGATACGATTGTATCCCGGAGATAAGAAATCTCCACCTTGTAACAAAAAGGAATCCATCGTGTAATCGACTCGGCTCCCTCCGCCCCTTACCTATATAAAGGGGGCAAAGATTACTGAGCGAAGATAGGCACAAGCAAGCATACTTCTCATAATCCCAGAACACAGGACTAGGGTATTACCTCCACCGCTATCGGCGTACTAGCCAACAGGCACCTCCGAATCGGGTGCTTATGAGGTTCAGACGGGGGGCTTTCGGGGCAATCGCCGAAGGAAGAAAGAAGATCGGAGTGCCGGTGAAGCTCAGAAGGACGGGGACGCACAGATTTACCCAGGTTCGAGCCCTTCGAAGAGTAGCAGCCCTAGTCCTGCTTCTCTTGCTATTGCTTGTCTTGTGGAATATGAACTGGAATCCTAACTTGAGAAAACGGAACCTACCATCAATGGATCGAACCCTCCAACCCCCACGCATCCCGGCCCCCTTTTATACTTGGGCCGACGGGGGCACATGAGAGGCTTACACTGCAAGCCATACTCATTACACTGCCACGGGTGAATTAAATGCACCCGTCACTGTCCTTACACCTTATTTAATGCCTGTCGCAGCCGTCACACCCCTGCCTCGGGCCCCACGCCCACCAACGCCGCTCGTTTCGTCAGAGGGTGAAGTGCTGCCGTGACGTCACCCATAATTATTACGCGCCTGGGGAAGGCGCGCCGCCATACTGTAGCCCCCACGCTTGGTCTCTAATGCGCACGATTCGCATTAAATGCCCTTGACCCTGGCAACGCCGCCTCGGGGGTGGTGCACCAGTGGCGTAGCCCGTACGCCACCTGTCCATCGGCGACCACCTCACTGGGCGCCCAGTGCGTGGCCTGCTCGCCACCTGTCCACTGGGTGACCACTTTACTGGTCGCCCAGTGGCGCGGCCTGATCGCCACCTGTCCACTGGGCGACCACCTTACTGGGCGCCCAGTGGCGTGGCCTGATCGCCACCTGCCCACTGGGCGACCACCTTGCGGCCCTTCTGCTCGCCGCAGCAGCGGGGGGGGGGGGGGCTCGGACGCGCCTTACTCGCCCGGTGACCGCGTTAACTGCGGGGGAGCGGGCACCCTGGTGTAGAATACGCCGACAGTAGCCCTCGGGCCCACCCTGGAGCATCTTCTGGTATTTGACCTTCCTTTTTCCTTTCTCTCTCCTCCTTAAATGACCTTCGGGGAACTGCTCAGTCTCCCAGGTGGGGCCCCTTAAATGCCCATGCGCCCCGCAGTTTTAAAGATCTTCCGGCTTCTCCGGTTCCCGAGGCGGGGTGCGCAGTTATTCCCGCCTTGTAACCGTCGCACGATCCTTGGGATCCCCCACCTTTATGGGGTTTTCAAACTTCCCCTTTCGAACCGCCGCGTCTTTTCGGTTTTCCCACTACAGTTTCCCTCGCCTCCTTAGAGCCCCTTGCTTCTTCTTCTTTTCCGTCGTGCTCCTGTGCTTTTCTACACCCGATGGCGCCTCCGACTCCTGCCCCGGTTCTGCCTCCTTCGACCGTCGAAGAGGAGGGTGCCACCCAGCTTTCCAGGCACATCTCCGGGGGCACCCTCCGCGTCCGTCCCAGCACCGTCGTGCCCCGCTGCCAGCCCGGGGAGGTGGTTTTCTTTAGGTGGCAGCTGGTAGCCGGCCTGGTGCCACCAGTGTCCGACTTCTGCCTCTCCGTCCTCAACTTCTACGCCATTCATCACATCCATCTTCCTCCCAACTCCATCATTCTTCTTGCTGTCTTCGCTCATTTCTGCGAGATGTTCGTAGGAGTGCTTCCCAACCTCCTTCTTTTCCGGTTCTTTTACACCCTTCGCCCTGCCAAGGCCCCCATCCCTGTCTCCGGGGGATGCCACCTGCGGCTTAGAGACAGGGTCGCATCGCGTTACATCCCGTTGGACAGCCGGTCCAACTGGAGGGCGTGGCGCGATGAGTGGGTGTACGTCGCGGACGACAGCGGCATCGAGGTGCTGGAGCTTCCGACCGGCCCGCCGGTCAGCAACCCCAAATGGGGGGCTCACGTCAGCGAGACGCCCGAGCTTCTGGCGATGCTGGCCCGCACCGACCAGCTAGTGGCGGCGGGTCTAACAGGGAGCATGGTCGTCCGGGACTTCATTTTCCGGAGGATTAGCCCTCTGCGCCGTCGTGTCCGCCCGGCCTGGCAGTACCTGGGTCAGGATGACGGGACGCAGACGATTCCCGGAGGTAGGCGGCTACATTTGAATCGCCCCTTTTCCTTGTTCTTTTTCCTTCTAGTTCCCATGGATTCTGACGACACTTTTTTCTTCTTTCTTTTGTTAGCCGCTGGGAACCTGACCCCGAACCCGATTGACGCGTGGATGGGATAGCTGGGCTTGGCCAGCGCCGTCCCGCCATTCCCGGAGGGCGCGTTCCCACTATGCCGTTTAGAGCCCAGGGAGCGCGCGCTGATCGTCCGGGCAATGCCGAAGATGGATGCCATGGGGACGCCTGACACAACCGCCCACCAGGCGCCCCTAACGATTCGAGACCCCCCTCCCGCCGGCGATCAGGGGAGGGGCGACCAGGGTAGGCGCCGACGCCCTGCCGCTGACGATACCACCGACGGCCCTTCCCAAAGACCCCGCCTCTCGGCGGGCAGCGCCTTCGCTGTCTTCTTTGGGCTCGGCCGGCGGGTCCTCCACCGCCGCCGCGGGGAGTTCTTCTGCTGCATGGCGGCTCCTCAACGGCGGCGAAGTGCATCGGCGGCGCGGTCTCGTCCTCCCTCACCACCGCTGAGGTGGTGATATTGGACCCTCCGGCGCCGACTCTGGGAACGATGCTGCCGTCGCCACTGGTTCCGACAATGCTACGGCCGCTGCCGCCACCGGTTCCGACAACGCTACGGCCGTCGCCACCGGTTCCGACAACGCTACGGCCGCCGCCGCCACCGCCACCACCAGCGGCGTCGCCGCCACCGCCACCACCAGCGGCGGCGTTTCTTCCTCCTCCGCCGCCGGTTCCGGTCCTCAGACCGCCGGGACCGGTGCCGCCAGCAGCACGCGGAGGACTGTTCCTTGCCCCGGGTGTGCCCCGCTTCTGGGGGCCGCCACCTAGGTAATTATTCAAAAACGCACACGCAAAAACATAGTCAAAAATCTCGAAATGGCATCTTACCGTCATTTTTTCCTTCTCTCAGGGTGCCCACTCCAGGCGTCCTTGCCGCACAGGCCGGGAATGATCAGGTCGCTGGGGCTGCCGTGCCTCAGGGCGGGCAGCTTGAGGAGGGCGACCCCCACGTGGTCATCCCGCTAGTCGCCGCTGCTCAGGCCCCGGGCCCGGTGGACCCTTTGCCCACCCCGGAGCCCCCCGTCGCTTCCATTCCTTCGGCAGACGCGGATGCTTTACTGGCAGCTCTTAGCGAGCTCTACTCCAGCACGAGCAGCCGTCTGGCGACAAGCAAGGAACGGCTGAAGGAGGCGGGGATCCAGATTAACCGCCTTCGCAAGGAGGTGGAGGACTCCCGCGGATGGGAGTCGGGGCTGGAGCTGCAGCTGCTGAGGGAGCAAGAGCAGAGTGCCCGCCGCGCCGAGGAGCTCTCCGCGGAGTTGGAGGCGGAGAAGGTCGACCGGATTCGGTCGGAGGCGGACACGCTGGAGATGCTGCGTCACGCTTTTGACCGAATGGTGGCCAGCCTAGCCCCCCTGGGGTTGGTGCAACCGCCTCCACAGGAGCAGAAGCCGTCGCACTACGCATTCTGCCTCGGCCGGATCACGGACTTCCTTACGCACTTGCCCGCCGCCCTGACCGCCCAGTCCGCTCAGGAGGGGCGCGCAGTTGCGGCGGCCACGACGAAGTACGTGCTGGCCTGCTGTGCCAGCCGCGATGCCAACTTCGATCCCATGACCACCGTCCAGGGGATCGAAGGCGACTGGGCACAGGCGGAGGAGCGGGTCCAAGATGCCGCCGAACAAGTTGCCGCACAGCTGGAGATGGAGAACCCCCAGCTGGAGGCAGCCGCGGAAGACGTGGCGATGAGGCTGGACTGTAACACCCCGGCATTTACTATGCCTGAATGCTACCAAACAAAAGCTAAACAACATCTAAATACCATAATTAAACATAAATTCTAGCAAAGGCGCACATGCTAAAAACCGAGATTTCGGCAGCATCTCCTTTGTTTTAACATGAATTGAAGCAACAACAATATTAACATGTCAATGTGGCATAACGAACGATAGCAATAACATGATCAAACGGAAAAACAGCCACCATACCACTAAGGATATAAATTCTATCCATCACATGACAAATATGGACTAATCAATTACTCATAACGACCAACGAATCATCGAAACCATAGTTTAGTTCAATGAATTAACCATAACCATAAGGGAAGGAACATGTCAATGTTTAAATGTGTGCTGCTAAGTGATGACGTGTGACTAGCTCCCTTTCCCGCATGTCGGATTCATGGTACCTAAAAGAAAACAACATAAACACAAGCGTGACTTCATCACTCAGCAAGTATATTGCAATGGTACAAACATAAACAATTACATAGCAATAATATCTCACATCATGTAAACCATCTCATTCATGGTCACATCTTATGATCATCATCAATATGTATGAAGTGCAATGCGATGCTCATGTCTCCTTGGAAACTCATACCGGTATGGTTGAGTACACACCCGTCGGTGTGCACCCTCTCCCCCCTTCCATCCCGAAGATGGAGGGTGCCTACTCCTCGCTTCCGTTCACCGCGGTGAATGGAATCACGATGTAGGACTTACTCATTGGCTCTCCGGATTAGTCATAACTTTCTCACTGACCTTCCCCGGATTAGTTATGACTTTCTCACCGCCCGGGCCATGTAATCATGCCATGTATGCAAATATGCCACATCATAATAAACTTGTACTTTTAACACATGGCATCATAGCATACTCATCATATCATAGGAAATCATTAAAGCATGGCAAGTGATCATGTCATATAATCAAGTTCATCTAGTCTCAACTAGCAATCCTACAAACCGCTATCCATTACAATACACTTCCCTCAACCACGGGCAACGGATTGGCGAGACATAGAAGGCACTCCCGGGGTCACACCACCTGCACATGGGTACCACACACTCACAATAATGACCACAAAACAGTACGCAAACCCTCATCTACCCCGACATTGCCAACTACTCGCAAAATCCAAAAACAGAGGTTCTGTCCCGTCGGGACAGCAGCCTTCCAAAAGGCATAACTCGGGTTCTAAGACTCCGAATCGAATAAACGAGTACATCCTCGCGTAGCTTAGGAAATTTCCCAACTTTTCTAGGTATAAGGAAAAACTGATTCGGACTCTAAAGTTGTTTAATCTACAAAATACCGTGATCTGTTCCAATCACGTCACAGATTTTAACACGCTCGGTAAAACAGTCATAACTTTCAGACGGCTGATCGGATTGGACGTTCTTCATACCCACAGAAATATAATGAAATTATCTACAACTTCTTCAACAGGCGGCCGACCAAATTCGGAATCTAAAATTGCGAAAACCCAAACCCTAGGTCGACTGCACAAGCTGCCCGAAACAGAGAACGTGACAACTTCTAGATCTAATCTAATCTACTCAATTCCAGCACCACCAATTGATATAAAAACATGATAATCACCCTTAGAACATACCCTAGCCCAACCCCAAGGATCCCCATGGCCATACCTTCGCCCGACGCACGAAAACCTAATAGATCTCCTCCCGGTTCCCGCGATCTCCTTCCTCGCTCCAATCCCGCCGGATCTCCTCGTCGCGGAGCGCTCCAACGGATGGATCTTCGAGGTGTGGAGGTGGAGAACTCCCCTAGGGGCAGCAAGGGAGGTGGAGAGGTGGTGGAGAGGTGGTGGAGAGGTGGTGGAGTAATGGGGAACAATGGGGGAGGTGGAGGCGCCACAAGGAGGAGGTGGGGAGGTGTGGAGGGGCGGCTATGACTTGTGGGGGCGCAAGGGCAGGGGGTGGACACCTAAAGGGGCTGGGGGAGGCCCCCAACCAGGTCTCCTACTCCTATTAGGACTCAAACTCCATCCCACCAAAGCCCACAACCCTTTCCTTTAGGCCCAAACTCCCCCGGAAAGGCCCAAACTCCCGAAAATGGCCCGGAAACGCAAATTAACCTCATAACGTATGGTTTCAACATCCAATTCCATATTTTATAATGTTTTTGTCCTTAACATTCACATTTTGTAATGCCACAATCTCTAATTTCACATTTTATAAAGTCTCGGCATTCCGTAGTGTCACATGGACGTTGGCCCGGTTGCCGAAGACGTGGCGGCTGCAGAGGCGGTAGCAGAGGATGAGGTGGAGCCGCCAGTAGCGTAGTTCGCCCCCCTTCCCTCTTTTCTTTTTTTGTTTCCGCCTGTAAGATACTTGGTACAAATTAATTTAGAGTGAAACTGAAGCACAAGCTCGTCATTATGTCACCCGGGGTCTGTTTTTTACTTTTGCTCCACTGGTTCCGAACGAAGAAGCGCATGACCGCTTAAAGACTTAAGAACTTGCGCCAGGGAGTCACTTCCCTCGAACCCCTTGACTTAGCAAAATTTCGCCTCCCAGGTAGCCCCTAGGGAACGAACACTTAGTGAGTCGTGACAGGGCCTTAGGTTTTCGGCAACGGTGTTCAAGTCGCTGACCCCCACGGGGAGACCCCGAGTGTCATGACCGTGCCGGGGATCATGCTGAACTAGCCGTCCGATCGCCTACCCCTGCACGTCGTTCTCACTTAGTGGTTCCGCCTTTGCTACTGGGTTTTTGCAAGGCCGCAGGGTACCAAGGGGGAGTGCCCTGGCGCTGCCCAACAGTGGGCAAGAGACCGAAAAGAGGATAGGGAGAACAATTTCTTTGGATAAAGAAAGTAAATATTCAATTTCAAACATAAGGCCTTCCCCGACCAGCTGTGGAGAGGAAGACACACTCCAGCTGGTCGGGGAACAGAGCCTGGGACTTACAACCAGTCAAGGGTAGAACTTGCGCAGGTTTTCTATGTTCTGGGAGTTCGCCAGCTCTTCGCCGTCTTCAGTGGCCAGCCTGACCGCCCCGGGACGAGAGACTAAGACCACTTTGAAGGGTCCCTCCCACTAGGGAGACAGCTTATGCGACCCGGCATGCGACTGGATCCTTCGCAAGACCAGGTCGCCCACTGCCAGTGTTCTCTCGTTGACCCGGGAGGCGTGGTACCGCCTGAGACTTTGCTGGTATCACGCGGCGCGCAGGGCCGCCCGGTCCCGCGCCTCTTCCAGGAGATTAACATCATCCCGGCGCAGATCCTCTTGATCCTCCTCTGCGAACGCCGCGACGCGTGGTGATCCCAGCTCTAGCTCCGAAGGGAGAACGGCTTCCGCGCCGTAGACCAGGAAGAAGGGGGTTTCCCCGGTGGCCCGGCTAGGAGTGGTGCGAAGCGACCACAACACCGCTGGGAGCTCTTCGGTCCACCGGGTCCCACGCTTGTGGAGTCGATCGAACACCCGGGTCTTGAGGCCCTTCAGTACCAGCGCGTTGTCCCGCTCGACTTGTCCGTTGCTCCTCGGATGGGCGACCGAGGCATAGCAGACCTTGGTACCTATCTCTTCGCAGAAGTCCAGGAAGGCCGAGCTGGTGAACTGTGTGCCGTTGTCAGTGATGATGCGGTTGGCGACTCCGAAGCGGGCGAAGATCCCTTGCATGAATTTGACTGCAGCCGCGGCGGTAATGGTTCTTACCGCCTCGGCCTCCACCCACTTAGTGAATTTGTCGATAGCGACGAACAGGTGGGTGTAGCCCCCTGTGGCCCGCGGGAACGGGCCCAGGATATCCAGCCCCCAGACCGCGAAGGGCCATGAGAGCGGGATGGTTTGCAGGGCTTGGGTTGGTTGGTGAATTTGCTTGGCGTGGAATTGGCACGCCTCGCACCTCCTCACCAGCTCGCAAGCATCCTGGAGGGCGGTCGGCCAATAGAACCCTTGGCGGAAGGCCTTTCCCGCCATCGTTCGACCGGACACATGGCTCCCGCACACGCCTCCATGGATATCAGAGAGCAACATGCTCCCCTCTTCCCGAGTGATGCACTTCAGAAGAATTCCGTTTCTACCCCGGCGGTACAGGTCCCCGCCCACCAGGGTATAGCACTTGGCCTTTTGTGCTATCTTCTCTGCTGACGCATCATCGTCGGGGCATACTTGATCCCGCAGGTAGGCTAGGATCGGATCCATCCATGTGCCTTCCCAGTCAAGTGCAGCGACCACGAGGTGGTCGCCCGGGTACTCCGCCTGGCCGGGCGTTTCCGCCGGGACCACTTTCCCTCCAGGAACGAGGGCTGGAGCAGTATCACCATCGTCCCCACCGGAGATGGGGGCTGCGATGGACGGTCGCGAAAGCCTTTCTTCAAAGACCCCGACCGGGACAGGAGATCTTGTTGAAGCGAGCTGAGCAATCTCATCCGCCAAGTAGTTGTCACGCCGCGGGACATGAGTATACCCCAACCCTTCGAAATGCCGCTCCAATTTCCTAACCTCCACCAGGTATGCTGCCATGACGGGGTTAGGGCAGGAAAAGTCCTTCCTTGCTTGGTTGACGACCAGCAGGGAATCACCCTTCACTAGCAGGCGCCGAACACCGATGGCAGCGGCGGACCGAAACCCAGCCAGCAAGCCCTCGTACTCGGCGACGTTGTTAGTGGCCTTGAAGTCGAGGATGACCACGTACTTGAGAAGGTCCCCGGTCGGAGAGACCAAGAGGACGCCAGCCCCCGCGCCCTCGAGCCTGAAGGATCCATCGAAGAAAAGTGTCCAGGGGGAGGGTGCAGGGACCTCATCTGCTTCGAGCTCAGCTGGAGTCCACTCGACGACGAAGTCTGCCAGCCTTTGATTCTTTATTGCGGTACGAGGAGCGAATTTGACGCCGAACTCCCCCAGCTCGACGGACCACTTTGCGATGCGGCCCTCTGCTTCACGATTGTGGAGGATTTCGCGCAGGGGGTATGAGGAGACCACCGTGATCTCCCTCCCTTGGAAATAGTGCCGCAACTTTCTTGACGCTACTATCACGGCGTAGACCATCTTCTGAGCTTGAGGGTACCTTGTTTACGCGTCGTGTAGCACCTTACTGATGTAATAGACCGGCCGTTGGACACCTTCTCGCTACGCCACCAGCGCCGCGCTCACTACGGAGGGGCTAGCCGCCACGTATAGCAGCAGTGGCTCACCCGGCTCGGGGGCGACCAGCATCGGGGGGGAGGAGAGGTACTTCTTTAAGTCTTCGAACGCCTGCTGGACTTCTAGGGTCCACTCAAACGAGTTGGTCTTCTTCAACATCTTGAACAAAGGCAGACTTTTCTCCCCTAGCTGAGCTATGAACCGGCCAAGAGAGGCCAGACGGCCAGTCAAGCACTGCAGTTGCTTGAGCCGAGTAGACGGCTGCATCCGCTCAATCGCTTCTATCTTCTCTGGGTTGACCTCGATCCCGCGACTGGAGACGAGGAATCCGAGTAACTTCCCGGATGAGACGCCGAACACGCACTTCTCGGGATTCAACTTTAGACAGTATTTTCTGAGGCGGGAGAAGGTCTCTTCCAGGTCCTGGACAAGTTCATCGGCCTTCTTTGTCTTTACTACCAGATCGTCAACATACACTTAAAGGTTCTTCCCAACTTGGGGCCCGAACACAATATGCATGGCCCGCTGGTAAGTGGAACCAGCGTTCTTCAGCCCGAAGGGCATCCGGACATAACAATATACACCGAGAGGAGTCACAAAAGCGGTCTTCTCTTCGTCTTCCCGCACCATACTGATCTGATGATAACCGGAGTAGGCGTCAAGGAAGCACAGAGCTTCGCACCCCGCCGTGGAGTCGACAATGATGTCTATCCGCGCAGGGGGTACGGGTCCTTGGGGCAGGCCTTGTTGAGGTCGGTGAAGTCGATGCACATTCGCCACTTCCCGTTGGACTTCCTTACCAGCACGGGGTTGGCCAACCACTCCGGGTAGGTGGCCTCCCGCACAATCTTAGCAGACAAAAGTTTCTCCACTTCGTCCCGAATGGCATCCTGCCGCTCTGGCGCCTGCCGTCGGATCTTTTGTCGAACCGGGTGCTGTCCCGGGAGCATTGCCAATCGATGCTCGATCACCTCCCTAGGGACCCCGGTCATTTCTGATGGTTCCCAAGCGAACACGTCCAGGTTAGACCGGAGGAAGGTGACGAGCGCACCTTCCTATTTGGCGCTGAGGTCGGTGCCGATCTTCACGACCTTTCTGGAGCCGTCCTCGCCCACGGAGACCACCTTCGCTTCGCCCGAAGGTCCGGGCGAAGCACGGGCCCTGACCGAGGGGGCACCCAGGCTGTCGTCTTTGTCGCGCGCTGAGCAGGTGGTGCCGGCCAGATCCTGTATATGTTTGCTGAGACGCAGGGCTTCCAACCTATCCACCTTCACCGTGATTGGACCCCCAGGCCTAGGGATCTTCACCAGCATGTAGGCGTAGTGGGCAACCGCCATAAATTTGACCAGGGCTGGACGGCCAAGCAGGGCATTGTAGGGGAGGTCGAAGTCAGGGACCTCAAAATCGACAAGCTCCGTCCGGAAGTTTTCCGCACTCCTGAACGTAACAGGCAGCCGGACCTACCCTAGGGGCAAGAGGCCCACCCCGGGGGCAACTCCGTAGAAAAGTGGGGCCGGGCGCAGCTCCTCATACGGTATCTGGAGCGCCTAGTACGCTCCGACAGATAGCAAGTTGATGGCGCTGCCTCCATCAACGAGAACCTGCCCGAGCTTCGCGTTGCGAACCGTGGGGGAGACCACGATCGGGAGATGGCCAGGGCCGGAAACATTCTCCGGGTGGTCGGCCCGGCTGAAAGTGATCGGCTGCTCCGACCATTTCAGCGGCCTACTCGCCCCGGAGACCGATGCGGTGGCACAGACCTGCCTCAGATCCCGCTTGTACTGTGAGTTTGATGAGTAGGTGGCCGAGCCACCGTGAATGAATGCCACCGTATGCTCCGCCTGTTGGAATGCCAGCGGAGCTGAGTCTTCGTCGTCGTCGCCTCCATGGTCTTTCTCGCGGCGCTTCTTGAGCCGCCTGTCCACCAATTTGGACACAACTTGGCAGTCTTCCAAGTCGTGTCCACTCGTTCGATGGATGGGGCAATAAGGTTTGCCCCCATCATCTTCGCGACGGGGCGAGCAGCGGTTCCTGCGGTCGCTATGCTGGTCCCGGCGCTCATCCCTTCGGTCTTGATTGTCGCGACGCCGGGACTTGGTTTCTGGTTCGGCAACCAGGACTTCCCTAGCGGTGGCCTCCTTCCGCTTCTTCTTCTTCTTGCGGTCGGAGGATTTCGAGGTGCCGGCATCGCTGGGGTCGGAAGGCCTTGTCGCGCACTCCCAAGCTTCGACCGCCCTGGCGCACTTGTGCGCCAGGGAGAACAACTCGGAAGTGGTTGCGATGGTGCGGGTAGCCATCTTCTCTCGCATCTTCTGGTCACGGACCCCCCTCTGGAATGCAATGATCACTGATTGCTCTGAGATCCGAGGGATCGTGTTGCGGCAGTGGCTGAATCACCGAATGAACTCTCTCAGGAACTCCCCCTCCATCTGCTCCAGAGCGTGGAGGTCATCCTCCACGCCCGGCTGAGCGTAGGAGCCCTGGAAGTTGGCGACGAAAATGTCGCACAGCTCCTCCCATGAGTGCACAGAGCCTCGCGGGAGGTTAAGTAGCCAAGACCGAGCGGAGCCCGTTAGTGCTATCGGGAGGTAATTGTCCATAACTTTTTCGGAGCCCCCCGCAGCTCGTACTACCGTGGTGTAGATTTGCAGGAACTCCTCCGGGTTGGCGGTGCCGTCGTACTTCTCGATGGAGGCGGGGCGGAATCTCTCCGGCCACGCAGCTTGCCGGAGACGGAGAGAAAACGCCTGGAATCCAACGTTATAGGGGGAGCAGCGTTGCTCGCCAGCCCCTCGACCCTGGGATGGGGTCGAGGAGTGCGAGTCTACGCTCTCCCCAGAATCAGGGGGGAAGCCCCCTCTTGATCAGCAAGTTCTCGGGGGTTGACGCGTCGCTGCGAGCGTTCGTGGCGCCCCCTGAGGACGTGGCGTAGGTCCCCACCGTGCTGGAGCTGCCTCTCATCCAGGCGCGATCTGAGATCCTCGCGATTCCCCCTCGACTCGGGGGGACCGCGGGAAGAAGCGGAGTCACGTGCATGTCCCCCTATGCCGGAGGGGGCTGCAACCAGGGCTCCCTTCCCCTTGTCTCGGCCCTTGACGCCGGGAGAAGTTGTTGTGCGGCGGCTGGAACCCTGCGCGTCAGCCGTGCGCGCTCCATGCCGCCACGCGCCGGAAGCCCCCGGCTGGGCCGCCGCCTCAACCTGTTGTTGAGCGGCATCGACTAGGCGGGCGATATCCCGCAGCCACGGAGTGGCTGGGGTATCACCCCCAGTGGAACTGGAGGATGATCGAGGAGCAGACGGGCCGCATGAAGGCTCCGCGCGGGAGTGTCGTCCCCCAACACCAAACGTCGTTGGACGGGCTGGCCCCCGAGCGCGGGAGCCACGCGTGTCCCTCCCACCGCGGAGGGACCCGGCCGGACCGGCTCCTTCCCCGAGCGTCGGGATCGGCTGCGGGCGCCGCTTTCCTCGGGTAGATTGCTGCGCTTGGAGTGCGACTCCGCCATGCGGACAATCGCCCCTACTTCTTCTAAGCTTCGAACCGGAAACGGAAAGAAGAGGGCAATCTAACCACCAATAGTCCCTACCTGGCGCGCCACTGTCGGCGTACTAGCCAACAGGCACCTCCAAATCGGGTGCTTATGAGGTTCAAACGGGGGCTTTCGGGGCAATCGCCGGAGGAAGAAAGAAGATCGGAGTGCCGGTGAAGCTCAGAAGGATGGGGACGCACAGATTTACCCAGGTTCGGGCCCTCCGAAGAGTAACAGCCCTAGTCCTGCTTCTCTTGCTATTGCTTGTCTTGTGGAATATGAACTGGAATCCTAACATGAGAAAACGGAACCTACCATCAATGGATCGAACCCCCCAACCCCCACGCACCCCGGCCCCCTTTTATACTTGGGCCGGCGGGGGCGCATGAGAGGCTTACACTGCAAGCCATACTCATTACACTACCACGGGTGCATTAAATGCGCCCGTCACTGTCCTTACACCTTATTTAATGCCTGCCGCAGCCGTCACACCCCTGCCTTGGGCCCCACGCCCACCAACACCGCTCATTTTGTCAAAGGGTGAAGTGCTGCCATGACGTCACCCATAATTATTACGCGCCTGGGGAAGACGTGCCGCCATACTGTAGCCCCCACGCTTGGCCTCTAATGCGCACGATTCGCATTAAATGCCCTTGACCCTGGCAACGCCGCCTCGGGGGTGGTGCACCAGTGGCGTAGCCCGTACGCCACCTATCCACCGCCGACCACCTCACTGGGCGCCCAGTGCATGGCCTGCCTGCCACCTGTCCCCTGCTCGCCACCTGTCCACTGGGTGACTACTTTACTGGTCGCCCAGTGGCGCGGCCTGATCGCCACCTGTCCACTGGGCGTCCACCTTACTGGGCGCCCAATGGCGTGGCCTGATCGCCACCTGTCCACTGGGTGACCACCTTACTGGGCTCCCAGTAGCGTGGCCTGATCGCCACCTGCCCACTGGGCGACCACCTTGCGGCCCTTCTGCTCGCCGCAGAATCGGGGGGGGAGGAGGGCTCGGACGCGCCCTGCCCGCCCGGTGACCGCGTTAACTGCGGGGGAGCGGGCACCCTGGTGTAGAATACGCTAACAACCGCTGAGGGCCTAAACCTGTCTAATCGCTTGTCCCGTGTTACCATCGAGTTCCGATCAAGTGCATAGCCCCATATAGATTATTACCGACAACAAACGTCAACAACGAGTCCTTTGTTCGCTTCTCCAAGATCCTTAGCAATCTTCGATCAGTTGGTTGCACATACCCTTACTCGAAGAATGCTAGGCACTTTTTGACAGCACTTGATTTGAGAGTTTGGGAGATGAAAGTGACCACCATCAAGGACTCCACTGTTTTGTCGACTTTGACTCTTAACGGGCTTTATTCCTGACTCAAGACTCATGAGATCGAGGTCATCTCTCGTTGGATGAAATCTCAGTCGATGGCCTTGGTCACCGATCCCATCGAGTCTTCCTCTGGACCATCTCTTGATTTCTCTTTGGGTTTTTCTCTCTCCACTCTTTGTGACGTAAGTGATGAAGTTCTGGAACGATTTCCAGAAAATGAGCTTGCTCTTGTTGCTCGCAAATTTTCCAACATCTAGAAAAGAGTGAGAGAGGAAGAGAGGTGGCACCGTGACTTGCTTTGAGTGTGGTGGCCCCAACCACATTAGAGTAAACTGTCCCAAGCTAGTGAAGGGCAAGAACGAGCAAGGCGGTTCAAGCAAGAATGACTACACTGACAAGAACCGCAACAAGAAGCCTCCAGTTCACTAGCTGACGCGCGAGAAGAAGTACCGCAACTTTGCCAAGAACAAGAAGCTCTTCCACCGCGTGCTCGCCGCTCTTGACGACGTTGACTTCTCCGACACAGAGACATGGAGCGACGAGAGCGAGGATGAACCACAAGATAAGACGAAGGGCGGCGACGACTTCTCCAGCATGTGCTTCATGGCGGATGCCAACGGCATTAGCAACTCTGAACTGTACAGCGACACGGATGAGGTACACTCCTATGACCAGCTCAATGATGCTTTTTAGAAGCTAGGGAAACTTCATGCTAGATCTAGAGCTAGGTGTACGGAGAGAAGGAAGTAAGTACCTTGTCTCAGAAGTTAGCTTCACATAAATCATGTTCCTCCCGAGAATTTGATAGTTGTACTCTCTGTGATGCTTTGCTTGTAGAGCTTGAGAACTTAAGGACCATGCATGATAGTGTGCTTTCTGAGCTTGAGGGTCTTAGTTCGATGAATACTAGTATTGTTCCTTCTGATGTCATTCCTATTGATGCTAGTTTTCTTCATGCTCATACTATTGTTTCATGTGAAAATTACCCTAAGTTGCTAGCTGAAATTGATGCCATGAGCTATCAACTTAGGAAGCTTTCTATTAGAAATGATGAACTTGAATTGCATGCTTCTAAGGACCCAGTCAGCTCATGTGAGGGCTTTATGCAACTAAAAAATGACTATGATGACTTGGTTCTTGAGAACTCTAAATTTGCTAAGGATCTACTAGGTAAGTCACTAAATGGTTGCATGCTATGTGTTGGGGTAGGGGAGGATGTCAACCGAATCCACGTAGAGCTTAGGAAGAAGCTAAAGGCCCAGGTTGGTAGAATTAGAGATGCTCCTTGCATTTCTTGTGAGACCCTCAAGATTGAGGTGGCCATGTATAAGGAGAGATGTGCACGGGCTACTTGATCTTCCTCTCTTTGATCTTCTTCTGCTAGTCTTTCCCCTTGCTTTTCTTATGCCTCACTTTTTCGGGAGTGTCAGTATCTTATGAGCACTCTCGAGAAGTTTGTTGGAGGCAAGAAGAAGCTCAATCTCATCCTAGATCAGTCCAAGATTAGTGTAGGACCCCGGATCGGCTATCCAGAATCCCCTGTGTATTTCTGTACTAGTCCCAGATCAATAGCTAGTACACACAGTCAAATAGTGGTGAATTAACAACCATATTACGAAGACATATAACTAAATAAAAATAACACCAAATAAAAGCAAAGACCTTATGGTCAAGGTTTACCATTACGGCCTGAACAGGCAGAACAACTTGAACAACTGCAGCGGAAGACGAAAACACCAAAGCGACCCGTCCAAATGCCCACAGGCAATCGAGTGGGGAGCGCGCCCTAGTCGTTGGAATTCCTTGACAGCTTCTTTTACTTCTGAGATATGATTAGAATGTAGCACATGAGTACATAAAGTACTCAGCAAGTCTGGAAAATTATGCACAATGTAGGCTATCCAAAAATGGCTTAATATGGTTCTTTTGCATAAAGCCAAGTTTCATCAAATCATACTTGTTAATAATTTTCACAAAGCATATTTGAGCAATTCTTTTTAATAATTGAATTATGTAATATTGTAGTGAAGGTTCTAACCACCACTCACTAATATATAGGCTCTATCCGCCACATCTCAACAAAATTAGGGTTCAATCCAATCACATGCCTCTATCTGCCACAGTTCATAAAATCAGGTTCCTTCCACCTATCTGGCTTTAGCCGCCAGAAACACACCCGACAGTTCTAACCGCTCCTGGATCCCAAAACAAAACATTGTTTAGTTTGAAACCAAAAACCAAAGTCTACCAGTATGAAAGCATTCAGCAAGCTTTGCCTTTGACCGTAGGCACGGCTATTCGAATAGTTTTAACTCTGCAGAGGTGTACAACTTTACCCACAAGACATGATATTCCCTTAGTGCCATGTACAATTAACACACTTCCTTAGGTGTGCCGGCAGGGATATCATGACAAGGCCGTTACAATGTATCTACCTAACTAGACCCACCCGCTGAGGTTTCACCGCTGTTAGGGTTCCGTCCGCCCAATACAGAAGCCCCCTCTTGCGCCGTGTGAGAAAAACAACAACAACAACAACAACAACAACAATGCCTCCTTCCGGCTCTCACATTCCACTGAGTGGTGAGTCTAAGTCAGGTTTCTACAAATTAGTTAGCCAGGTCGTGCCCACTTTGACATGTGGTTGTACGGTTATGCTTAGAATGGAGACAGTCATAAGCGTCGGTCCTTAATTGACTTGGGGCGGTACTTGCGCAATGAAAGCTAGCACTCCTTCCGCGCCCACCAGACAAACCATTCCACCCCAATCCAAAACCATTTTTCATTTTATTTTTATTTTGCAAACCATTGGCAATACTCCTTGCCTATAACTTCCAATACAAGTTTTCAAGGGATAATTGAAATTCCCACCCATAGGTGAATATTGACCGTTTGCGAGTCTAAGCATTTCTACCGTACTATTCTATTCCCCCAATAGTTTATTTTATAAAAGGTAAGTTGTAGGGTTTGGTTACAATTCTTATAATCAAGTCTGTAACATCCAATAACCTTTAAATTATCATACTCTTACAATCATATGAATAATCCAATCCAATATAGTACCCACAAGTAGGAAGTATAGCCTGGTACTATTATAATTCCAAAATCATACCAAGCTACTATCATCATTGTATATGAAACAATCTCCCCAAAATATAATTCTCATTATCAATTACCCATCATCCATACATTGATTAATTTTGTAATCTACTTGATCCACCACGAATAATTCACAATCTCATCCCCAAGCATCTTTTAACAAAGGCTCCCGAAACCAAGACTTTATTAATTCAGCGACTATAATGATCTTCATACATAGTGACATCCGATTGACTTAAACAAATCACTCATAATACACATGATTCATGAATCCACATAAATGGTTATCGTGAGACCATATTGCACCAAAATCATCCACTAAACCACCGAGAATACTTCACAACATCACATTTAAACCTCTAGAATATAATCCACCGATAATACTTCATAATAGCATATATTTAATCCTTCACATCATCACCTCTAAATCATCTACTTTAATCCACCAAGAATACGGAATATTATCATTTACTAAACCACCAAATATTCTGGATCATTCACAATTCTCCATAAATGATTATCACATATCTATATTTCCACAATCATCTATTTCTTAATCGATCAGTTAGTAATAATTCCCCAACAAGCACTAATAATCCAACTAACTCTGATTCTCATTCGACACTATTTTATCAACCTAAGAAACCCAATTCAACATATTATTTACTTATACTGACCTATTTAATCCAACAAGAATACTTCACAATACCATACATCTTCCAAAATTTCCCCCAATCCATTATAATGTGAACTAATATAATAATCCAACTTCACAATATTTCAATCGTCAACGTTCATAGATCAACTTCATAATTAACAGTCTCCATCAGCACTAATATTCATGTAATCTCCTGTGAAATCATGTGCTGAAAAATTGGCTTAGAATTGAATTTGCAAAATGTGTTTGTGCTTGTGTCTGACAATTTGACAGCAAACAGTGAAGTCATCTTTTGTGCCGGACCAAACTCTCAAACCAGTAAGTTTTGCATGTACGACGGACACTTTGTTTTTCGGTCAGTCGTAAACGGCTTTTTGAGGTTTGATTTCGCTTGTACGACGGACCGATTTTGTTTGTCCGTCGTGAACGTGTTTTCGCCAGAATGATTTCTTCTTGGAACCGAAACTTTCACTTGTACAACGGACCGATTTTGTCTGTCCGTTGTGAATGGTTTTTTGAGTGATTTTTCATGTGTACGCCGGACCATATTTCCTTGTCAGTCGTGAATGCGTTTTTGAAAGGACCAACGATGTCGCCTAGAGGGGGGTGAATAGGCGGATTAAAATTTACGCAGCGGAATAAAACGGGCCGAGCTGGTCAACCCGGAGTCTCCGGGTTTTGGTCCGGATACTCCGGCTTGTCCGGAGTGTCCGGTATTGAGTCCGGACTCTCCGGGTTAGCTGGCTCGGGAGCGCAATAAAAACTACTCTAGCAAGCGCAAAGAGCTACTAGAAATAGAAAGCAAGAACAACCTAGAACAATTGCTAGATAGGATTTGAATTCAAGCTAAGCAAAGAGCTAGATCTAACTTTACAAACTCAAATCCAAATAAGCAAGACTAGGAAGTAAAGAGAGAGCGAGAGACACGATTTTTCACCGAAGTTCGGATTCTTGAAGGGAATCCTACGTCTCCGTTGAGGTGGCTCGGTCACACTTGAGCCGGGGTCTCTTTCAACCCGCTTTCCTCCCGGTGTTGCACAAATGCACTCGCCGGCTTCACTTCTTGTCTCTTCCCTTTCGGAGGCGAGACTCGCCTTCACAAACGACCGGGGCTCACCACACGCGTCGGTAGCTCCCGGTGACTCCTAGCTGTCTAGGAGACCTTCAACCTCCAAGAGAAATAGCACCACGAAGAATCGCTTGGAGGATGAACTAGTGCTCAACAAGATGAAATGAATGCACTTAGCACTTTGCTTCTTCCTCTCCTCACCAAAAAGAATCAACAACCAAATTAATTGGTGGGAGGAAGTGGGGGCTCTATTGAATGCTTAGAGATGGTTAGGAATGGCTTGAATGCTGCTATGAATGAGCTCAATAGAGATCCTAGCCGTTGGAGTGGAGTGGAGGCTTTAAATACCCTTTTTGAAAACTAGCCGTTACTCCTGTTTTTTGAACAGGCCGGAGTGTCCGGACAAACAACCCGAGACTCGGGTTATCCGGAGACTCCGGACCAAATGTCCGGATACTCCGAACCAGCTGGAACTGAAGGCAACCGAGAGGTCCAACCCGGAGACTCCGGACAAAATGTCCGGATACTCCGGATTGAATCCGGATACTCCGGACTGGAATCCGGAGACTCCGGGTTATCCAGTTCGGTTTTAATTTGAAACTTTTCAAAACCAAATAAAGGAGTGCTAATTTGAGATGCAGTATGATGTTGAGCACATGCACATCCTAAAGTCGATTTCTCGTCATACCCTCTTAATAGTACGGCTATCCTTAAGACACAAATAAATAAAGTGATACAACTTTGGTCTTGATGCCGTCCTTTTGCTTTTGAGTAGACATAGGGCCGTCCAATGTCATTCCAAGCTCGATATGATCTCGATATCTGCAGTATTCTTGGATAAAACATTAGATCTCTTTAATTGTGTCATCATTAATCACCAAAACAATTTGAGGGGCCTAGATGCACTTTCAATCTGCCCCTTTTTGGTGTATTGATGACAACACAATTAATCAGCAAATAAAATAACGAGAACTAGACTTAGGCTATAAGATAAACAAGAGGAGCTCCCCCTAAAAGTGTGCGTTAGAAGAATTTAGAGGAAACAAATGCACATATTTAACGAGAGATAACCGAGAGCTCCCCCTCACACACAGCATCTGAGAATACAACACAAGAACTGAACGCAATCCATGCATAAAATAAGCAATAAAGTCATTACATGGAATAACAGAGTTCACAACACGAAATAAGCAAAGATAACAAGAGTCCACAAGCGAATAAATAAGCACAAGAACTCAAACGCCTCTCCAACGCGACTAAAGACGGCTAAAGACAACGCAGATATCACTCCCCCTTTGGCATCAAGACACCCAAAAGAGGGAGGAACACGAAGGATCACTCGTCGTCGCCTTCGTCGTCGGACGCGGAGTACTCGCTACCGGGGTCATCTCCAGCGGCAGGCGGAGAGGAGGAGGTGATGCCGAAGAGCTGATCTGCAGAGGTGGCATCGCTACTCTCCTCGGAAGACCCGGAGGAGTCGCTGGGAGAGACCGCTTCGCCATTATGGCGGCGGATGCTGCGAATGTCTTGACCATTCTTCTAGATTTGCTTGCTCATCACCTTCTGCCTGGCGGAAATGTCGCGGCAAAGGAGGAAGACGTGCTTGAGCATCCGCTGAAGAGTGCCACTAGAAACCTCGGACTGCCCCGAAGAACTGGCAGGAGGCACGGCCGGGGTAGAGGTAGAGCCTGAAGCACGACCTCGGCGAAGTCTAGCAGCAGGACCAGGAGCAGCTGGAGGGGCTGGAGTAGACTGAGGACGGACCTTGTAAGCAAGATGCTCCTCATCTCTGACAAACTTCAGCCCACTCACTGAAGAGATCAAGGTCATCACGAAGGGTGCAAAGCTGCAACTGGCCATGTTGCTCTGAGCATTCTGTCTCATCGACTCCCACAAGAAATCAACAATGTCAAACGGGTGGGTGCGCTCGACGAGATGAAACAGCAAGTTCCTTCCATAGGAACTGATGGTAGAAGCATCTCCCTCCTTGGGAGAAAGAGTGACCCTCAACATTCTGTTGAGGACAGCAGGAACATCCTTCAGACCCTTGATGGTCCCCACTGTGAAACTCCTCGAAGTGTCATACAAAGCCTCCATCTGCTCAGGAGTCATCACTTTCTTTGCATGAAGCTTTGGACTGTCATTATATCTGAGATTGAGGACTCTGGCAAACCTCTTCTTGCTAGCCACATACCAAATCTTATCAGTCATCCACCATATGGCCTCATCATTCTTATCAAAGTACAAGGTGGCATAGAACTGCATTATAACCTCATTGTTCCAGTCATACTTGTATGCCATGATGTTCTTGATCTGATGCAGCTCGCAAATCTGAATGATCTCAGTGAAGACTGGATTGCCTGCAGCAGCCATGTATTCCCAGTCAATGGTCTTCATGCGAACCACTGGGTGCTCAAGTGGGTATAGGACCGTCTCATAGTAATCAGACTGAAACCGGTTCCAAAACCGGCGGTCCACATACTCATCCTGATGGAGCTCTAGAGGATCTTTCTTCCTGTGCTCAACAATGGCTTTCCCCTTTCCAGATCCTGTGCGGTAATCGATTACTCTCATTGGGTTCACGGACATTGGATAGTTCCACACGGGCTTGGCCTTGATCAGAGGACCAATGAAGTGCCCAGAAGCACGAAACTGGCTTCTCTTCTGATCACGAAGCCTGGCATGAGTATCTGCTGGATGCTCATCTGGATCAGGAGTTGGCTGAGGTGGAGGAGACAGGACAGGTGCTGATCCTGGAGCTAGCTGGCCTCGAGGTCTGGAAATGGGTCTTTTGGCCACTCCAATTCTCTGCCTTTTCTGCGGAGGCTGCGGAGGCTGCGGAGGAGAATTGGTGGGAGACGCCCCCTAAGCGGGATCACTGCCACTGGCTGCCTGCTGAGAAGGATCGCTGCCACCAGCTGTTTGCTGAGGAGGATCGCTGCCACCAGCTGTTCCCTGAGAAGGATCCATCTGACCAGATAGAGCGAACAAAAAGAATTAGCTGAGAATCGACGCGAAAAACAGCGAAGAGATGAATCTGGCCGAGGCACCCAACCCGGAGAGTCCGGACAAAAGGTCCGGATACTCCGGATTGCATCCGGAGACTCCGGACAAAATGTCCGGACACTCCGGATAGACCCGGAGACTCCGGACCCAGAGTCCGGACACTCCGGATTAGCCAGAGAGAGCGCACGGGCGGCCAAGAGAGGAACAATCCAACCCGCACAACTCAACAAATTGACTCTAGATTGCCACAAGAAGATTGGAAAGAGGTCTAGGGCACAATCTAGCACAAGATTTCGCGAGAATAGGGCACGGATTGGAACTCACCTCAACGGGATTGAAACCGAGAAAATGCGGGAGAAAAGGGAGATCGACACTTCGATCTTGAGAACCTCCACGAGACGAGCCACACCCTAGAAGAGATGAAGCACGAGGAGAGGCTCAAAGAACCGCAAGAAAGAGTCCAATCCCGGAAGGAAAAAGATTAGGGCACAAAGAAACTTACCAAGATCTCCAATCCAAGGACGAGGAAGGGGTCCAAGATCCCTAGGAGATGGAGGAGAAGGTGAGAATCACGCCCTAGCCAAGAGGGGAACACGGGAAAGGGAGAGACGCACGGAGAAATAGGAAAGAAACTGAACCGCGCGGGATTTTGGGGTTTAACCGACCGCCCCAACCCGGAGACTCCGGATTTTTAGTCCGGAGACTCCGGTCCAACCCGGAGAGTCCGAACAAACAGTCCGGAGACTCCGAATGATTCGGAGACTCCGGATTGAATACCGGACAGTCCGGGTTGCCCAGTTCGGTTAGGAATTTGACACGATGAAGGATAGTTCAAGGAATTCAGCGGAGCGAGAGGGAGAAAGATTCCTAACAAGTCAACTTGATACATGACCAGCGAACAATAAAGCAAACAAACTATGGTCACATATCAAATGACAAGATCAGAGGATCAAGAACCAACAACATTGAATAATTTCAAAGAAAAAGAATGAATAACGTTTTGAAATTCATTTTTCATTCAACAAGCAATATGTGAGCACATGTCAAGCCACGTTACGAGAGTCTAAGATATTTAGTCCACTTCTCAATTCACAGAACCTTTTCTCGTCAAGAGGCTTGGTAAAAATATCGGCTAATTGATCATTTGTACTCACATGTTGGATATCAATTTCGCCTTTGGTTGCGTGGTCTCTTAGGAAATGATGGCGAATATCAATGTGTTTTGTTCGGGAGTGTTGGACAGGATTGTTGGCAATTTTTATGGCACTCTCATTGTCACACAAAAGTGGAACGCTTTTGTAGGAAAGGCCATAATCACTCAAGGTTTGTCTCATCCAAAGTAGTTGGGCACAACAGCTCCCGGCGGCTATATATTCGGCTTCGGCAGTGGATAGGGCTACGGAATTCTGTTTCTTGGAAGACCACGAGACTAGGGACCTACCCAAGAATTGGCAAGTCCCAGAGGTACTCTTCCTATCCACTTTACAACCGGCATAATCCGCATCGGAATAGCCAATGAGTTCAAAGGAGGATCCTTTCGGATACCAAAGTCCGAAATGAGGAGTGTGCACTAAGTATCTCAAGATTCTCTTAACGGCCACCATGTGGCACTCTTTTGGAGCGGCTTGAAAACGTGCACACATACAAACGCTAAGCATGATATCGGGCCTAGATGCACAAAGATAAAGGAGAGAACCGATCATCGAACGAAATACCTTTTGGATGACCGGTTTACCTTCTTTGTCGAGGTCTAGGTGCCCGTTGGCCTGCATAGGCGTCCTTATAGGCTTGGCGTCCTCCATTCCGAACTTCTTGAGCATGTCCTTGATGTACTTGGTTTGACAAATGAAAGTTCCTTCCTTGAGTTGTTTGACTTGGAATCCGAGGAAGAACTTCAACTCACCCATCATGGACATCTCAAACCTTTTGGTCATTATCTTGCTAAACTCTTTACACAAATGTTCATTAGTAGATCCAAATATAATGTCATCGACATATATTTGGCACACAAATAAATCATTATCAATATGTTTAGTAAAGAGAGTAGGGTCGGCCTTTCCGACTACAAAACTTTGTTCTAGAAGAAAGTCTCGTAGACATTCGAACCAAGCCCTCGGTGCTTGCTTAAGTCCATAAAGGGCTTTGTGTAGATAGTAGACGTGGTCCGGGTGTTTTGGATCTTCAAAGCCGGGTGGTTGCTCGACGTAGACCATCTCGGAGAGTGGTCCATTTAAGAAGGCGCTCTTCACGTCCATTTGATACAGCTTGAAATCATGGTGAGTAGCAAAGGCAAGTAATATTCTAATAGATTCAAGCCTAGCTACTGGAGCATATGTTTCATCGAAATCCAAACCTTCGATTTGAGTGTACCCTTGAGCAACCAAACGAGCTTTGTTCCTTGTCACGATTCCATTCTCATCTTGCTTGTTCCGGAAGACCCATTTTGTGCCGATCACGTTTTGATTTGGTCTTTGAACAAGCTCCCAGACTTGATTGCGCTTGAAGTTGTTTAGTTCCTCTTGCATAGCCATCACCCAATCTGGGTCTTCAAGCGCTTCATCTACTTTAAGAGGTTCAAGAGAGGAAACAAACGAGTAAAATTCACAAAAATTTGCAACTCGAGATCGAGTAGATACTCCCTTGTGAATGTCTCCAAGTATATTGTCGACTTGATGATCTCATTGAATACTTTGATGAACTCTAGGGTGAGGAACGGTTGAATTTGGAGCTTGGATAGGTTCTTCGTCTTGGGATGCGTTCGAACCATCTTGGGCTTGCTTGGACGAGGAGGGAATATCACCTGAGCCTGACCCATCCGGAGACTCCGGTATTTGACCCGGAGACTCCGGATCAATCCGGACACTCCGGGTTTCAGGCCGGAGACTCCGGGTTGGGGTGCTCGGATGAGATTCCAGATTTTGAGGTCTTACCTCCCCAATTGCCATTTTCTTGATAGCTTCACACGGTGGTTCTTCCCTGTCAATCACGGCACGATCAACTTGTTCTACTTGAGAACCGTTAGTCTCATCAAAAGTCACATCACGCGAGATTTCAACGACACCGGTGGTATTGTTGAAAACTCGGTACGCGTAAGCATTAGTTCCATAACCAAGTAAGAAACCTTCATCTACTTTAGGAGCAAATTTAGAAGACTTAGCCTTTTTATTAAGGATATAGCATTTGCTCCCAAAGACTCGAAAGTAGGAGACATTGGGTTTCTTCCCGGTGAGCAACTCATATGTCGTTTTCTTCAAGATCTTGTGAAGGTAGAGGCGGTTGGAACTGTGGCATGCGGTATTGATGGCTTCCGCCCAAAAGCTATCGGAAACCTTGTACTCGTCAACCATCGTCCGCGCCATCTCGATGAGGGTTCGATTCTTCCTCTCGGCTACCCCATTTTGTTGAGGAGAATAGGGAGCCGAGAATTCATGCTTGATTCCTTCCTCATCAAGAAACTCCTCCACGCCAATATTCTTGAACTCGGTGCCGTTGTCGCTCCGAATTCTCTTGATCTTTACTTCAAACTCGTTTTGAGCTCTTCTCATGAATTTCTTCAATGTCACTTGGACTTCACCTTTGTCATGCAAAAAGAACACCCAAGTGAATCGAGAAAAATCATCAACAATAACCAAACCATACTTACTTCCCCCGATGCTTATATAAGCTACGGGACCAAATAAATCCATGTGGAGCATTTCCAATGGTCTTGAGGTCGTCATCACGTTCTTGGCGGGATGGGAGGCGCCAACTTGCTTGCCCGCTTGACAAGCGCTACAAATCCTATCTTTCTCAAAGACAACATTTGTTAGTCCAAGAATGTGGTTGCCTTTAATGAGTTTGTGAAGATTCCTCATACCAACATGGGCTAGTCGGCGATGCCATAGCCAACCCATGCTCGATTTAGCCATTAAGCACGCTTTCAAGATTAAGTCTATCCGTATTGAAGTCTACGAGATAGAGCTTACCCTTCAAACGTCCTTTAAAGGCTATTGAACCATCAAGCCTCTTAATGACTTCCACACTCTTTTCATTAAACAAACAATTGTAACCCGCTTCACACAATTGTGCAACGGACAACAAATTGTAGCTTAATGATTCAACAAGTAAGACATTACTTAAATGGAAATCATTTGAGATAGAGATTTTACCCAAACCAATTACCTCTCCTTTTCCATTATCTCCAAATATGATACTTTCGCTATTTGATCCATTCACATCCAAGTGTGCGAACATTGCCTTTTCTCCTGGTCATGTGATGCGTGCATCCGCTATCCAAAATCCAACTTGTTCCACCGGAGATATAGGCCTACAAAAACATATTTAGTTTTTGCTCTTTGGTACCCAAACTTGGTTAGGTCCACGCACGTTAGTAACAAGCGATTTAGGGACCCAAATAGAACGAACACAAGGAGCATTCTTCGGCTTACGCCCAACATGATAAGCAACTACACGACCGAGGTTAGTCCTTTTAAGCACATAAGAAGCAAAGAACTCGGAGTGAGCTTTGTGCTTGGATGTTCCTTCGCCTTTTACAAAGTGAATGGGCTTGCTTAAAGGAGCAACAACAATGTTGCTCTTTTTGCCCTTTGGCGGAACATACCCAAGCCCTTGCCTCTTAGGATTACCTTGGCGCTTACCGAGATACTCCTCTAAACCCTTCCTTGCCTTGTAGGACTTTTGAAGTCCATCTTCAAGCATCACCTTAAGCTTCTCATTTTCATGAGCTAAGACTTTCAAAGTCTCACGGTTAGTAGCACAAGTAGCAACATCAACATTAAAGCATCTAGCGCAACCGTTGCTCGTCGAGGGTATTGAAATATTGGAGTTGTTGATTGAGGTAGAAGCTTTATTCGAGAGATCAACAAGCTTCACTTCAAGAGCTTTGCAAGCATCCATTGCTTGAGCAAGTTGCTCTACGAGTGAAGCATTGGTGATCTCAAGACTAACCACTTCACTCTTAGTCAAATTTGAATTTTTGACTAAGTCCTCATTCCTTTTTCTTTCAAAAGATAGGCTCTTCTCTAGCTCAATATTCTTCTCCTTTTCAAAAATAAGGAGATCCTCTTGAGCCTCAAGAATAGCCTCCTTTTGTTCAACCACTTCCTCCAATTTTTCAATGTCTTTAAGTAGCAAGTCTAGTTTTTCAATATCAAAATCATTCATAGACTTAAATGCTACTTCCTCGTCATCACTAGCATCATCACAATCATCTAAGCCATAATCAACAATAGAAAGAGTGGAGCTCTTAGATGATACCTTGTGCCCCTTTGCCATGAGGCAAATTGGAGCATCTCCTTCGCCGTCGCTTAAGTTGTCAAAGAGACTCTTTGACTTTGTCGGTGGAGTGGCAATGGCGACGGTGGCAAGTCCATCTTCATTGTCGGAGTTGGAATCGGACTCGGACTCGGAGTCGGAGTCGGAGTTCCACTCCTTGCCGATGTATGCATGACCCTTGCCCTTGTACTTTTTGTTCTTGTCTTTGTCCTTCTTCTTGAACTTGTCTTTCTTGTAGGGCTTTTCTTCCTTCTTTTCTTTGTGTGGGCACTCGGCAATGAAATGACCGGGTTCCCCACACTCATAGCACTTTCGTGAGGAGTGACGCCCTCTTGACTTGTTGCCATAGCTCTTGGAGTGACTACCCGGTTTGTAGCCCTTCTTCTTCAAGAACTTGTTGAATCTTCTTACGAGCAAGGCCATATCTTCATTTGTCAAGGGGCCGCTCGACTCTTCTTCATCGCTTGAGCTCTCTTCGGCTTCTTGCATCACCTTGACGGCCTTCAAGGCGATGCCCTTCTTCTTGCCGGACTTGAGCTCCTCCACCACTTCCGCTTCCTTCACCATCATCTCATCCGTCATCAACCGGCCAATCACATCATGAGGAGTGAGGGTGTCGAAGTTTGGCCGGTCGCGGATGAGTTGCACAAGATTGCGGTTGGTGGGGGTGATCACCCGGAGGATGATCTTGACAATGGCTTTGTCGGTGAGCTCGGTGCTTCCAAGTCCTTTTGCTTGATTTACTAGCAGCATCAAGCGATCAAACATCTTTGTGTAAGTTTCTCCTTCTTCTAGAGTGAATCGGCTCAATTCTCCAATAATGAGCTCTATCTTTGATTCACGGACACTTGACACTCCTTCATGAGTGACCATTAACCTTTCCGAAATGTCCTTGGCATTGTCAAGGCCATCGACCCGGTTGAACTCGGAGTCGCTCAAAGCATTGAACAAGGCATTGACGGCCAAGTCATTGAAGTGTTGAGCTTTGTCTTCTTCGGAGGTGAGATTGTTGGGGTTTGCGGGCTTGAAACATGTTTCAACAATCTTCCAAATACACGGATGAAGTGATCTCAAATGCATCTTCATCTTATGTTTCCATGCCGCATATCGAGTGCCATCGAAGTGAGGCGCTCGACCAGACGAGACGGAGACATAGGATGAGGAGTTTGAGACTCCAAAGGAGGAATAATCTAATGGAATTGCTACCCCTATACCGGAACCCGAGGCTTTCTCTTGGCCATGGGTTTCGGTAACCTTCTCTATTTCCGACATCTTTGATTCTCCAAGCGGTTAAGCCAAAATAAAGGAGATTTGGCTCTGATACCAATTGAAAGGACCAACGATGTCGCCTAGAGGGGGGGTGAATAGGCGGATTAAAATTTACGCAGTGGAATAAAACGGGCCGAGCTGGTCAACCCGGAGTCTCCGGGTTTTGGTCCGGATACTCCGGCTTGTCCGGAGTGTCCGGTATTGAGTCCGGAATCTCCGGGTTAGCTAGCTCGGGAGCGCAATAAAAACTACTCTAGCAAGCGCAAAGAGCTACTAGAAATAGAAAGCAAGAACAACCTAGAACAATTGCTAGATAGGATTTGAATTCAAGCTAAGCAAAGAGCTAGATCTAACTTTACAAACTCAAATCCAAATAAGCAAGACTAGGAAGTAAAGAGAGAGCGAGAGACACGATTTTTCACCGAAGTTCGGATTCTTGAAGGGAATCCTACGTCTCCGTTGAGGTGGCTCGGTCACACTTGAGCCGGGGTCTCTTTCAACCCGCTTTCCTCCCGGTGTTGCACAAATGCACTCGCCGGCTTCACTTCTTGTCTCTTCCCTTTCGGAGGCGAGACTCGCCTTCACAAACGACCGGGGCTCACCACACGCGTCGGTAGCTCCCGGTGACTCCTAGCCGTCTAGGAGACCTTCAACCTCCAAGAGAAATAGCACCACGAAGAATCGCTTGGAGGATGAACTAGTGCTCAACAAGATGAAATGAATGCACTTAGCACTTTGCTTCTTCCTCTCCTCACCAAAAAGAATCAACAACCAAATTAATTGGTGGGAGGAAGTGGGGGCTCTATTGAATGCTTAGAGATGGTTAGGAATGGCTTGAATGCTGCTATGAATGAGCTCAATAGAGATCCTAGCCGTTGGAGTGGAGTGGAGGCTTTAAATACCCTTTTTGAAAACTAGCCGTTACTCCTGTTTTTTGAACAGGCCGGAGTGTCCGGACAAACAACCCGGAGACTCCGGGTTATCCGGAGACTCCGGACCAAATGTCCGGATACTCCGAACCAGCTGGAACTGAAGGCAACCGAGAGGTCCAACCCGGAGACTCCGGACAAAATGTCCGGATACTCCGGATTGAATCCGGATACTCCGGACTGGAATCCGGAGACTCCGGGTTATCCAGTTCGGTTTTAATTTGAAACTTTTCAAAACCAAATAAAGGAGTGCTAATTTGAGATGCAGTATGATGTTGAGCACATGCACATCCTAAAGTCGATTTCTCGTCATACCCTCTTAATAGTACGGCTATCCTTAAGACACAAATAAATAAAGTGATACAACTTTGGTCTTGATGCCGTCCTTTTGCTTTTGAGTAGACATAGGGCCGTCCAATGTCATTCCAAGCTCGATATGATCTCGATATCTGCAGTATTCTTGGATAAAACATTAGATCTCTTTAATTGTGTCATCATTAATCACCAAAACAATTTGAGGGGCCTAGATGCACTTTCAGTTTTTGCTGAATTAGGGTTTTGAGCAGAATTGAAATAATTTGAATTTGAGATTATGAAATTTGTGATGATTTCATGATGCTTCTTTTGAAGTGGACTTTATGCAATGCTCATGTGAGTAGTTGCATGGATTGACATTGAGTCAAGTCGTGGACTTGTGCTCGGATTTGTTTTGTGGTTTGTTCATGTGCAGGTATTGCTCGAAGACGAATGTGGTCGATGACGGGACCGGAACTAGGTTCATGGAGGAACTGAGGTTCGGGACTAGGTTCAGGAGGAACTGAGGTCTTGGTGGTCAAGGATGTCATGCGGGACGTTCGGGCTAAGAGAATGGTGCACATGAAGAATGGTTAGTCACGTGAGAATGGCAGGAGGTCATTCGCGTGCAAAGTGTTAGTCACGTGAGTATGACAGGTGGCCATACGCGTGCAAAGTGTTAGTCACGTGAGTATGGTAGGGTTGCCATATGCGTGCAAGAGTTGTACTCGGCCAGGTTGGGCCAAGTAGAGTTGTGTTGGATACGGATTCCTTCTAGGGAATAGGAATCGTATTCAGAACTCCTTGTGGGTTGGTGCTTTAAATAGGTGGGGGGTCTCCTGTTGAAAGGCACCAAGTAGAGCTGAGCGCATCAAGCTTTGAGCAAGCTTTAGGGTTGTACTCTTTTGTTTGGAGTACTTTAGACAAAAGAAAGGAGAAATAAAGATCAAGTTCTTCAAATCTTTCGGCGAGCTACAATTCTAGTTAGATCTATTCTCGTCATCTTCTATCACAGCAAGCTTGCGAGGTTCATAACTTTTGATCTGTAAGTCCGATCGAGCTGATTCTTTTTGGGTTCGATTTGTATTAGAATCTAGTTTCTTGTGTCCAAATTTCAGATCGTTCCGACGGTTGGATCTCAAGGAATTCGCGTTTTACCGAACCTCTGTCATTCTGTTTTTGTCAAATACGAGGCAATTATTTGGTTCTGTTTTGGGGTGAACTTTTAATAGGTCAAGAATTTGGTTTTAGCTTCCGCACAATCATTCACCCCCCTCTGATTGCTATATTCGTATAATTCGATCCTACAAGTGGTATCAGAGCAAGGTTTCTCTAATCTATCTTAACCGGTGATTAGATCAATGGATCGTTATTCGACAAAACCATGTGTGTTCGATGGTGTTGATTTTCAGTTTTGGAAGGCCAAGATGGAGGCGTTCATCCAAGCACAAGGCTTCACAATTTGGGAGAAGGTCTACAAGCCATATGAAGTCCCTGCAAACGACAACGTCAACGACACCAATCGCACACATGTTGAAGCAAATAGCAAGGCGCGCAACTTGATCATCCAAGGCTTGGGACGCAGCGACTTTGATCGTGTGGTTCATCTTCGATCCGCATATGAGGTATGGAAATCTCTTTGTGATTACCATGAGGGTTCTAACACTGTCAAAGAGGTTCGCCAAGATATTTACAAAAAAGAATACATGCGTTTTGAGATGAAACCTAGTGAATCTATAGATGACTTCTTTGCACGTTTCAATAAAATTCTTAGCAATCTACGTGCTGTTGGAGTTAGCTACACTGATGCTGAAAATGCTCGACAATTGCTTAGTGCTTTGGACATGTCGGTGTGGGAGATGAAAGTAACATCTATACAAGAATCTACTACCATGAGCACACTCACATTAGATGTTCTTTACTCTAAGTTGAAAACTCATGAGTTGGATGTTCTTGCCAGGAAGGGTAACATTAAATCAATTGCTTTGATCTCTAACCCTAACATGTCAAATGCAAATTCTTCTTCTAGCTTTGCCTTGTCTTCCATGTCTTCTTTAACAGATGAGCAACTTGAAGAGTTTCCTGAAGAAGATCTGGCACTACTCTCTTCTCGCTTTAACAAAGCTTTGCAGAATGTGAGAATGAGAAAGAGAGGTGGTCCTCCAAGATGCTATGAGTGTGGTGACCTCAACCATATTCGCACAAATTGTCCTAAGCTTGCAGGAAAAACATCAAAGGAGGAGAAGGACAACGATGAAGGAATGAGAAGAAAAGGTTCTCGTCAAATGATAGGAAGAAGAAGAGCTTCATCAACCGCAAGGTGGTTCACCGAGTTCTTTCCGCTCTTGAACAAGTCAATTTGAGCGATGTGGACTCGGAGAGCAGCGAAGATGATGCAACTCCAAGCAAGCATGATTTGATAGGATTATGTCTCATGGCAAGCAGCAAGGATAGCTTCACCGAGGACGACCACGATAACGACTTCAATGAGGTAGATCCCTCTTATGATGAATTAGCTATTGCTGTTGCTCGTCTTGGAAAATTGCTTGACAAACGTGATAAGAAAATTAAGAAACATGATTTCATTATTGAATCATTGAATGCTGAAATTGCTAGACTTAAGACTTTGATTCCTAGTGATGATACTTGCAAATCATGTGACTTAATTTACAATGAGCTCACCTTGCTTAGGAAAGAACATGCTCTTTTGTTGCATCTAAATGAGAAAAATGATAAACATGTTAAACATGCTAGCTGTTCCACTGATGATTTGCATGGTTTAACTTCTTGTTCTAAATGCTTAACTCTTGAATTAAAATTGAAAGATGCAAATGCTAGGATTTCTCAATTGACTGATAATCTGCTTACACATGAGGTTCTTTCATGCTCTACTTGTCGTAAACAGAAAGAGAAGGTTGATAATCTTTGCAATAATTGTTTAACTCTTGCCAAGAAAGTTGATTACTTGCAAAGTTCTTTGGAACGATTCACTAATGGCAAGAAAAGATTAAACATGATTTTGGATCAATCTAAGGTTAGCTCAAACAAGAAAGGTTTAGGTTTTGATCTTCATGCTTCATATGAAACTAAACCTCGCTCTGTTGTTTATGCTCCTTGCAATGACAAACTTGAGATTTCAAATGAGCCTAAGAAAATTGTCTTCAAATCTGCTGTCCTTTTATCTTCTACTATGATGAATGCAAATGTTACTTCTACTGTTAAAGCAAAACATCATGTTAAGTACACTTGCACTCATTGTGGTAGAGATGGACATTTAGTAGATTTTTGCTTTAGACTAGCCAAACAACAAAAGAAAGAAAAAACTAAGGCTAGGTCTAATTTCAGAAAGACACGCTTTGTTTCTCATTATGTGCCTAGGGTGATGCAAACACCTTTTGTTGGTAAGAACACGGGAAAAGACAAATCTATCTTTGTGCATAAGAATGCTCGTGTTGTGCCTACTGTTGTGCGTCGTGTGTCTCGATCTTTGGATTCCTAAACATCTTATTTCTAACCCCAGTACCGAGACCTCGACACTTTCTGCTTCTATGTAGGCTTCTCACGCGAGGAAGGAGAACATATGGCTAGTGGATTCCGGATGCTCACGCCACATGTCCGGTAATAAGAATTGGTTCTCCTCCCTCACTCGTGCATCTCGTGCTGAAAGTGTTACTTTTGGAGATGCTTCTTCCTCTTCTGTTGTGGCAAAAGGTACAATAAAAGTAAGTGACAAGTTTATGTTCAAAGATGTGGCTCTTGTTGAAAATTTGAAATATAACTTGCTTTCTGTCTCACAAATGCTTGATGAAGATCTTGAGATAAGCTTTAAGAAAAATGAATGCAAAGTGCTAGATGCTTCAGGTGATCTTGTGTTCAAAATTTCTCGTTTTGGAAGAGTCTTTAAAGCTGATTTTGATGCATCACCTTCTTCTAAGCATAGGTGTCTAATTGCCAATGTTTCTAAAGATTTATTCTTTTGGCATCGTAGACTTGGTCATGTTGGTTTTGATCATCTTACTCGTGTAAGTGGTTTAGATCTTATACGTGGCCTGCCTAAGCTTAAGGGTGATAGCAATCTAGTATGTTCTTCTTGTAGACATGGTAAGATGATTGCAGGTTCACATCCACCTCTTACCATGATGATGACAAACGCTCCAGGACAGCTTCTACATCTTGATATAGTTGGACCATCTCGAGTTCAATCCTTTGGAGGCAAACGGTATGTGCTTGTGATTGTTGATGATTTTTCTAGATACTCTTGGGTGTATTTTATGGCATCTAAGGATGAGGCTTTCAGTCATTTTAGAAGTCTTGTTCTTAGGCTTTCTGTTGACCATCCAGGAGCTCTCAAAGCTATTAGAAGTGATAATGGAACTGAATTCAAAAATGCTTCCTTTGATCTCTTTTGTGCTGAAAAAGGAATTGATCATCAATTTTCATCTCCTAGAGTGCCTCAACAAAATGGTGTAGTCGAAAGAAAAAACAGAACGTTAGTTGAGATGGCTAGAACCATGTTAGATGAACATCTCTCTCCTAGAAATTTTTGGGCTGAAGCTATTTCAACTGCTTGTTATGTTTCAAACCGTGTGTTTTTGAGATCAAAATTGGGTAAGACTCCATATGAGCTTCGGTTTGGACATAGACCTTCTGTTTCTCACTTTCGAGTTTTTGGATGCAAATGTTTTGTCTTGAAATCTTGATAAATTTGAAGCTAGATCAACTGATGGCATTTTTCTTGGATATCCTGCTCATACTCGTGGCTATCGTGTGCTTGTTTTGGAGACTAACAAAATTGTGGAAACTTGTGAAGTTACTTTTGATGAGGCTAGTCCAGGCACTAGTCCAAGTGATGCAGGTACAGGCGCATACATTCAGGGGGAGAAAATCTTTGAAGATGATAATGATGTTGTGTAACACCCCAAAATTTTGCTTTTCTTAAATTCATGTGTGATTTGGCACTTTGGTGAATTTTTGGAATTTTCTGGAATTTATTTGGATTTATTTGGAATTTATTTGAATTTATTCCATTTTGAAATAATTAAAGAATTTAATTTTGCAAATAAAATTTTGTTGGAAATATTTTATTTGAGTCCAAAATGATCCAAAATATTTTCCGTAATTTTTCCGAATTTTTCTCGAGTCTTTTGCTATTTTTAATGAATTAAATGAATTATCGGGAATTATTTTAAATATTAAATCGCTGGAAAATCCAACTCGGTCAAGTATCGTTTCATCCGACGAGCCCGAAGTCAGACTTCGAAGTTCGAGTCCGACGAGCCACGTGGCTCGACCGAACCCACTCCTAAACCTAATCAATCCCAACCGCTTGATCAAGATCCAACGGCCGAGATCCACCTGCACGGCTCGAGCCGTGAATCGCCCGGATCCGATCGCGCGCGGCGATCGTGGCCGCCGATCGTGCCACGCGGACGGTTCCTGTGCCGTTTTCCCCGCCGTGTCCGAAAGCCGGATCGCCGCCGCTCGCCGCCAGAACGAACTAGGTTTCCGCCTTTAGGGGCACGAACGCCGAGGCTATTTAAAGCGTGAGACGCCCCCGAGGTTGCCCTCATCCTTGCGCACTGCTCTCGAGCCATCTCGAGCCGAAAGCCGCTTATTCGCGGCGAGCTCGCCGTAGTTGGAGGAGGTAACCGCCGCGGTTTTTGCCTCGTCTCGCCGCCGTCCGCCGTCCTCCGCCGCCATTAACCCCAGATTCGGAATCCCCGAAGCCAGGCGCACCCGTGGGCACCATCCATCTCGCCGGAGCACGCCCCAACCGCCGTTTGGGTGGTCGTCGTCCTCAGCGCCGGCAGCCGCTACTCCGCCGTGAAGCCATCGCCGTCCGCGAGCTCGGAGGACCGTCAGATCCAGATCGGACGGTTGAGGTGAGTTCACGTGTTCCAAACCCGATTAGATCCGGACCGTTGGATCAAGATCCAACGGTTCACAATAACCACGTGCCGTAGCTGTGCTAGTATAGGATTAGATCTGGACCGTCCGATCTAAATCGAACGGCCCACGATCATCGAGTAGTTTAACGTGTTAATCCTGGATCCAATCCGCGCCGTTGATTTTCAAACCAACGGTCGCGATTGCGCCACGTGTCGGGGAGATGGACCGACGCGGTCAGCGCCGTACGCGTGTGAGCGCGTGTCTCTGACACGCGGGCCCCGTGATGTCGAGGGGCCCACACGCCACCGTGTGTTATGCGAGACCCCGTGACCGACAGTGGGTCCCACATGTCAGTCTCACGTGGAACCGTGGACCGAACCGCGCCGTGAGCTGAGCCCATGAGCCGGCTGACGTCAGCCAGCCAATCAGGAGCTGACACGTGTCTATGCTGACGCAATAATTAATTTCCGAAAAAGAAAATGATTTATTAATTCGAATTAATGATTTCAGATTTTGTTTCAAACTTCAAACGTTTATAACTTTTGCGTTTCAACTCCGATTTGAGTGATTCAAATTTCTAAATTTGTATAAAATTGAGATCTACCTAAATATGAATTTTATTTAATTTTTGGACTAAAGTTTTTCTCTATAAAATTATTTAATTGATTATTTAAACTTTAAATAATCATAACTTTTGCGTTTTAACTCCAAATTTGACGATTCCAGTTTCTAAAAATCCACAAAATTATGTTCTCTCTGTTTATGGATTTTATTTGGAGTTTTGGGATGTTTTTGCCTAGTGTTTATTTGTGTATTTGCTATTTGCACGCTTTACGAGTAGACGTTGAAGTGCCGGAAGGATTCGAAGGAGAAGTATTAACTCAGGATCCAACTCAAGACCAAGAGCAAGTACTTTTTGAAGGCAAGTTGTGCTTTGACCATGTTGATCCTATTTCGAAATCTATTTTGATTTAAACTATTGCATGCTAGTTCCATTAGAAAGATATTTTGTTTAAACCTGGGGGTTAGATAAATACCAATTTGCTGTATGACACCT
This sequence comes from Rhipidocladum racemiflorum, assembly GCA_036346355.1. Classification (NCBI taxonomy): domain Eukaryota; kingdom Viridiplantae; phylum Streptophyta; class Magnoliopsida; order Poales; family Poaceae; genus Rhipidocladum; species Rhipidocladum racemiflorum. The sequence goes on from CM070592.1 coordinate 27,292,315, forward strand.
TGATTATTTAAGTATGTGACATGACCCTTTGTCACCCTAGTTGTGGATTACTAGTTGGACATTATTAAATTGCCAACATGGGTTTTTAGACCGTTGTAGTATATTGCTTAGACCTGCTACGTGCTCATAACATGATTTTGGATAATCAAATGTTAATATTGACTTAATGATATATTGAACCTGTTTTGGAAAAGTATCATGTGATGTTGATAGCACGTGGTGCATGGTAATCAACTGGGGTTTGATAAACGATTTCGGCCAAGGGCATGTGGCAAGAGTAATCAGGTGGGCCGTTGTGGCATTGGGAGTGTTGATTTGGTTCTTGGGTAGTCTTGCCCTGGTCATCCTAAGGACTTAACCTTGCAAGCCTTTGAAGCCGGGTCTAACGTGCAACCACATGTCAGGAATGGGACGGACCTAGTTGACTAAGTTGCTAATAACGCACTGTGGGACCTCAGGAGGTCAACTACACCCTTTGTGTAAGTTATGCGGGGGAGCGTCTGAGTGAGGCCAGGTACCCATCTAACGGTTGATTGGCCTAGACTTCGCCTTAGCGAAGGGAAGGGTTAGTGCGCAATAACCGGGGAGGACCACTTGTATTGTTAGAGGTTTCCGAAAGACTTTGTTACGGGAACTCGCCCTTGTGGTGTTTGACTGTATCTTGTGGGTAAAGTGCATAACCTCTGCAGAGTTTGGAATCTATTTGAATAGCCGTGTCCGCGGTATTGGACATCGCTCGGGAATTACAGTCAAGGGTTAGATTTTCTCAAAAATAACTTGGATTTGGAAAGTTGGGTTGGTAAAACAATGAAGATGACGGAAACATGGTTTAGAATGGGGAAATTGTTGACTAAAACTTCTTGAAAAGTTACTTATGCTTTACTTATTTCTACTGCTTTCGAATCTACTTACATTACTTTTCAAATGCTGTTCACTGCAAATATACCTTGAGCTATTCCTTTGTACCAAGCCATGCATATAGTATATTAGCTTGCATTCTGTGCATGACTTGCTGAGTACCAAGTACTCACCCTTGCCTCAACACAACACCAGTTGAAGAGGAGACTACGCCAGCTATGGAGGAGGAACTCCAAGAGGATCCGTCTACTTAGGGATGCGAGCCCAGTCAGTTGCCTGTGGTATACTGGATGGCGCCACGAAGTTCTTTGATTTTCCGCTGCTATTGTTTCTCTTTTGATAAGTTTCGCCTTGCGAGGCATATATTTATAACTTGGCCATAAGGTCGAGTAACCAGTTTGATTACTTTAATAAAGTACTTTTATGGTATCGATTGGTATGATTGTGATATTTACCGATGTGAAAGACTGTGTGCACTAGCGCGTTCCTGGACTAGTGCTGAATACACAGAGGGTCCGGATTTGCAAATTCGGGGTCCCGACATGTTGAAGATGAGGTCTTGACTCTTCCTAATGCACAACAAGATGTAGCACCTTTGGCACCTACTACTACATCACCTACAGCTAACCATCCTCAAGCTACAACATCATCTGTACATGCTGAAAATGAAGAAGAAGAAGGAGAAGTCTCAAAAGCCAATGCTCCCTTGTACATTCAAAAAATGCATCCATCTGAACAAATGATTAGAGACCTAAATGAGAGAGTCACTCGATCCAGGTTTATTCATTCTGACACTCATGCTCATTCTGCTTTAGTTGCCTCTTTTGAACCCAAAGATATATCTCATGCATTATCTGACGAATCTTGGATCAATGCCATGCATGAAGAATTAGAGAATTTTGAACGAAATAAAGTTTGGAAACTTGTCTCACCACCTCCTGATTTTAATGTTATTGGAACTAGATGGGTTTTCAAAAATAAACAAAGTGAGGATGGTGTTGTTGTTAGAAACAAGGCTAGATTGGTTGCTCAAGGTTACACTCAAATTGAAGGCTTAGATTTTGATGAAACCTTTGCTCTTGTTGCTAGAATTGAAGCCATTAGAATCCTTTTAGCTTTTGCTGCATCCAAAGGTTTCAAATTGTATCAAATGGATGTGAAAAGTGCTTTTCTTAATGGCTACATAAATGAGGAAGTTTATGTCAAGCAACCACCTGGTTTTGAAAATCCAAAGTTTCCAAATCATGTGTTCAAACTATCAAAAGCTTTGTATGGTTTGAAACAAGCCCCTAGAGCATGGTATGATAGGCTAAAAACCTTTTTACTTGAAAAAGGCTTTTTAATGGGAAAGGTTGACAAAACTCTCTTTTTACTCAAGCAAGGCAATGATCAACTATTCGTTCAGATTTATGTTGATGATATTATCTTTGGTGGTTCATCTCATGTTTTAGTGTCTGAGTTTTCAGAAACAATGAGGAAGGAGTTTGAGATGAGTATGATGGGTGAGTTGACATACTTTTTGGGATTTCAAATCAAGCAAACGAAGGATGGTACTTTTGTACATCAAAGCAAATACACGAAAGACTTGCTACATCGCTTTGGAATGGAAAACGACAAGCCGATCATGACACCCATGGAGAGCACTTGCGCACTTGACCACGATGAAGATGGTGAGCAGGTTGATCAAAAGGAATATAGAAGCATGATAGGTTCACTTTTGTACCTCAACGCATCAAGACCGGATATACAATTTCTTTGTGTGCTTGTGTGCTCGTTTTCAAGCTTCCCCACGTGCTTCACATCGACAAGCTGTCAAAAGGATTTTCAGGTATCTTCATGGAACTCAAGATTTTGGCATTTGGCTTTCGCTTTCTCATGCATTAGTTTAAGAGCCTTTTCGATGCTGATTTTGGAGGATGTAGAATTGATAGAAAAAGTACATCTGGTACATGTCATTTCTTGGGCAATTCTCTTATTGCATGGTCATCTAGAAAACAATCTTACATTGCACAATCAACTGCTGAATCTGAATATGTGGCTGCTGCTAGCTGTTGTTCTCAAATTCTTTGGATAGTAGCTACACTTAAAGATTATGGGGTTAATTTGGATAGTGTTCCTCTTTTGTGTGATAACACTAGTGCAATTTGCATTGCTAAGAACCCTGTACAACACTCTAGAACAAAACACATTGACATCAGATTTCACTTTCTTAGAGATCATGTTGAAAAAGGCAACATTGTGCTTCATCATGTGGATACTGAACATCAATTAGCAGACATTTTCACAAAACCTTTGTCTTCTTCTCGTTTTGCTTTTATTCGGGGAGAACTTGGGATTGTTCATCCAATGGGTTTGTTTTGAGGAGGAGTTTCCTTGCCAAGTTCTTTCACTTGATGAGCTTACTTTATCATATTTCTTTATATGTTATGTAATTGAGCTAATATATGATAATATAATTGTCTCACTTGAACTAAAAATGACATTGTGGAATTCCATGGACTGATTGCCTATAGCTAAATACTCTGTGATATCTCACTCTTCTAGGCTTGATATTGAATCCTCTTGACAAATTTGGGCTATGAAGCAAGTGTGGTTTCAACTTTACTCTTTCATAAGACCTTTTAATCACTTTTGCATGTTTACAATAAAAAAATAAAGGAAAAGGGAATCAGTTAAAAAAAAGGGTTGTTAAAAGCAAAAACCTCAAGTTATGTGCTTCAGGATGCTTTCCCTAAAAGATAAGATGTATGCTTCAAGCATGTCATTCCCTCAAAAGACAAGATGTATGCTTCAAGCATGCCACTCCAAAGAAATAAAAGAAGTATGCTTCAAGCATGCCACATGCCGTTTACTGTTTAAAGATTAAATTGGTCTACTAGATTGGAGTTGAAACTACTTGCTCGCCCTAAGTTGTTAGTTGCTTCAATTTTTAAAGCCTTGCTTTTTTCTGCTAAGATCTTGCTTAGTACTTGGCTATAGTTGACTAAATTGAGGTTGAGATGCTTGTCATTCCCTAACTTGTTAAAATCACATCAAGATCATGTATTTTGCATATTATGTGATATATAAGGTTATATGATCGAATGAGCTCATCTTTTCCTATCTTGGCACTTCCTTGTTTCTCTTTGTGAAATCATTGTTTCAAGAAAAATTTTGAATCTGTTCTCTCTTTTGTACTCTTGATGAATCCATTGTCAAAGGGGGAGAAATTTGGGAATCGTTGAAAAGTTTAAGGAAAAAGGGGGAGAAGAAAAAGGGGGAGTTGTTTTTGGAAATTTGAGAATTTTGGGAGAAGTTTGGAGAATTTTGGAATTCTTGGGCACATTGCACATTCACACACATTTTCCTTCTCAGGGAGAGATTTTGTTTTGCATTTTGGTCAAAGGGGGAATTCTGTGTTTTCTCTTTTTGGTCCTTGATCCTTTGAATTTCAAAATCTTTTGTAAAGTGAATGCCAAATGTTTATTTCTTAGTGGTATTGCCAATGTTTTCATCAAGGGGGAGATTGTGAAATCATGTGCTGAAAAATTGGCTTAGAATTGAATTTGCAAAATGTGTTTGTGCTTGTGTCTGACAATTTGACAGCAAACAGTGAAGTCATCTTTTGTGCCGGACCAAACTCTCAAACCAGTAAGTTTTGCATGTACGACGGACACTTTGTTTTTCGGTCAGTCGTAAACGGCTTTTTGAGGTTTGATTTCGCTTGTACGACGGACCGATTTTGTTTGTCCGTCGTGAACGTGTTTTCGCCAGAATGATTTCTTCTTGGAACCGAAACTTTCACTAGGAACAACAGGTATAACTAATAATCTAACGTTAACATCATTCTTTTAATATAAATAGCAATGCAATTTATAAAACAGTGGTAAAAGAGTTGTAAATTGTAGGATCAACATGCGTCAAGGAGACTTGCCTCGGTCACAGCGAGAAGGTTGAACTCTTTGAAGCCCGGCGGCAGGGTCGGCGGAATCGTCGACTACGCGTAAAACGGGGCAATAAATAAATAAAAGAAAATAAATAAAATCCAAAAATTACAAAAGTAGTACTGGCAGGTAGATCTTGATTTTAGATGAATTTAGAAATTTGAACGGAGTCAATCGAAGTTCGGACGCAAAAGTTATGAGCTTCCGAAGTTGGAAATTGCTGGAAAATCATAAAAAAAATAAAAGGTACTGTTTGCTACAGTACTCGCGAAAATTTTGTTCCAAACAAGAACCAAAACTACAGAGCCCCCTTTTCTTCCAAAAAAACAGATTTTTGCCCCATTTTCGCATGGATTTGGACCAAATAAAATCATGGATTCTCTAGATAACATCCTTAGGGACTCATAGGAGGAAGGAATTGGATTGATTCTCACTGGAGACGACGAATTTGGCGACGAACGGCGTTCCGGCTGAACCGACAAAAACACGAAATTCGCCTCCAAAACTTGAGGGATCCTAAAATTGATTGAAATGTTAGATTCTAGACTTCCTCACGGTCACAAGGAACCAAGTGGCATGAAGAATGGCTCACTGGAGAAGGATCTACAAGCACGAACTCGAAGAACACCGAAAAAGTTCAACACGACGTCGGTTTTCTTGATCTCACGGGCACAATGGTGGAGTAGAGGGAAATGGGAGCACACTCCCGGAAAGGGGACTCTTATACGGAGTGAATGGAGGTAGTGGTGCGACGTTTGGACGAGAAACGGATGAGTTAATGGCATTTGAACGGTTTTCGGTTTTTCTTGAATGGGGCCATTTCCGGCGAGATTATTGGCTAATCAAGGCGGGGAATGGCAAGAGCTCGCCGTTGCGGACCCAATGCAACCGACCGTTCGCGTTTTGGAGTTGAATTGAGGGAGTTATGAGCATTGGAAGCTTGCCCTAGTCTGGCGGGACCCCGAATTTGCAAATCCGGACCCTCTGTGTATTCAGCACTAGTCCAGGAATGCGCTAGTGCACACAGTCTTAACATCGGTAAATATCACAATCATACCACTCGATACTAGTAAAGTACTTTAATTAAATAGTCAAACTGGTTACTCGACCTTATGGTCAAGTTACAAATGTACGCCTCGTAGTGCGAAACTTATTAAGAGAGAAATAATAGCAGCGGAAAATCAAATAACTTCGTGGCGCCATCCAGTATACCACAGGCAACTGACTGGGCTCGCTCCCTAAGTAGACGGTTCCTCTTGGAGCTCCTCCTCCAAAGCTGGTGTAGTCTCCTCTTCAACTGGTGTTGTATTGTGGCAAGGGTGAGTACTTGGTACTCAGCAAGTCATGCACAGAATGCAGCTAATATACTACATGCATGGCTTAATACAAAGGAGTGGCTCAAGGTATATTTGCAGTAAAACAGCATTTGACAAATAGCATAAGTAGATTCGAAAGCAGTAGAAACAAGTATAGCATAGATAACTTTTCAAGGAGTTTAATAAACATCTTTCCCATCCTAATCCACATTTCCATCAACATCATTATTAATCCAACCCAACCTTTCAGATCCAAGTTATTTTTGAGAAAATCTAACCCTTGACTGTAATTCCCGAGCGATGTCCAATACCGCGGACACGGCTATTCGAATAGATTGTACACTCTGCAGAGGTTATGCACTTTACCCACAATATACAGTCAAACACCACAAAGGCTGATGAGGACATCACTCCTATGCATACGACCGAGCCTCCTCCAGTTGTGATGCAAGGACCCATCACAAGAGCACGAGCACGACAATTGAATCAACAGGTGAGCTCGTTCCTAAGTGCCCGTGCAGATACTTGTGAGGATGGTATGCTACCTAATGATATTATTGATTATATTGTACTTAGGAACTTTGGAGAGGACCATGAAGGCCTTGGAAACCAGCAAGGACCAAGAGGGAGGCAAGGAGGGTGTCCAAGTCAAGTTGGAGGTTCAATTCATCTCGGAGTCGACCACCTCGGCCACCAGGAGCAGCGTTCACTAAAATCGTCGCCCAGGCCACAAACGGGCTCCGATTTTGATGATCCACATATGCATGGAAAGCTAAGGAGATAAGCTTTACAATGGCACCGGTTTCAGGTCATTTGGACTTCGGAGTCGACAGGAATCCACGTTTCAAGCTGGCGGACAGAATCTGTCCCAGGGTGCTGCGTCACCAATTTGGGCCGTTGGCCCATGTATCGTGTTGGAGTCCATCACGGACACGTCTAGGGTTTCTAGGACGTCCCATAGCCTTTATATCCAGTAGCCACCGCTAGGGTTTGCTTTGGGTTTTGCTTAGATTAATTCTGTCTTTGAACAGTATTACCGTTCATCGGTTTGTGAGATCCCAACTCGTGAGATTCATCTTCAATTTTCAAATTCAGTGCATCTTTCTTGTTCTTGTTTGCGTTCTCGATTCATTGGCAGGGATTAGCCTTCATGGCGAGGTCAACTGGGCAGCGCACGGTTGATAACCAGAGGACGCGTGGTGCTGCGATTGCAGGGGTTTTTGATCGTGTCGATCAAGAAGCCGGATCGTGTGTGTCTCACGCCGCCTAATCGACTTATCCTCCACCTGACGGAAGTTCGGGCATCCATCTACACCCCATCAAGTGGTATCAGAGCCAGGTTTACCGTCAGGTTCGCCTTCTCCCGTAGTTTGATTTAGTTTTGCGTTCGTCCTATAGTCCACGAAAAAGCCAAAATAATTGCAGTTCATAGTCTACCATACCTAGAACCACGCCTAGCCTTTGCACAATTTCGGTTTCAGAGTCCGTAGTACTGAGTTTGTGTCCAGATTCGAGTCGTGTTGCTGGTTTAGATCGTAGTCTTAATTTAGTCGTGTCTCACCTCCGCTGCATCCCATATCCTACACCGATCCAATCGTATTTTGAGTCCTTGTTGGAATCGGTTTGTTCTGTGGTTCTCCTCAGTTTCGGAGTCCTAGTTGTGTTAGGGTTTCTCCTTCATAAACCCTAACCCCCCACCTCCTATTAGCCATATCGCCACCCCTCATCACAGAACCTGCCACCATAGATCATCGCGTTCATATCCACTCCATACGTCCTTGAGTTTGGAGAGGTGCTTCCTAAAAAAAACCCTGATTCGGAGTCCTTCCGTAAAACGGCCATAACTTTTGCATACGGACTCGGAATTAGGCGATTTTTTTTTCACGGACATCTACAGAAAATTTTACATCCGATTCTCCCCGACATTGTCGGGTTTGCCGAAATTAGTTTTGCGAAATTCCCTCGGAAAGATTGAGTTCTCGGCCGCCGAAGTTTGAGCACGCTTTTCGGAAAACACTTCTTATTTCATATCGGTTTCATCTTACATCTGTTCAGGCTAAAAATTTGTGTACTATCTACCTTTGTGCTCCTGAGCCTACGAAAAATATCAAAAAAATCAAAGAAAAATAAAAAAAAAAATTGGTGAAAGAGGCATAGAGGCATAGAGCCTAAAAAAAAAAGGCAGGAGCAAAGGTAGGTGTTTCTACCGTGCCTGATAGAAGTAGAAGTGTTTGATGCGGTTCTGATATCTGTTCATATACTCTGACGCCTTGTTGCTTGTCTCTACTTATTCCTTATTTTCTGCCGCAGCTAGACTAAGGCCACATTTAGACCAGCAACTAGGGCAAGTACTTTGGACATTTATTCAGCATTACTATCTCATTCTTGCATTGTGTGCCACCCATCCATATAACCTTCCTACAGCTCCACATATAATTCCTTCCGATCAAGACAAAGTTATTGACCCTTGCAATCGCTTCATCACACCCTCACGGTGTCACGAACCCGACCACGGTTGCACCGTCCCTCGCTGTGTTGGTAAGAACCGGGTAAGAACTTGGTAAGATTGCTTGAGAGCGTGAGATCCCACCTAGTAGTTCATAGGGCTCATAACACTTGTGTTTGTGTTTCCTTCTGTCCTTTTCTGCGCTAACCATGGCAGGTGGCAAGAAGGGCAGGAACGAGGATGACGATGTTACCGTCGAAGACTGTGTCCTTCATTCAGAATTGTCGACCATGATGGACGAGATAAAAATGATGTTCAAGGAGCATGCCATGACGCATTTAACAAGACCCTTGAGAGCATCGATCGACGAAGTTTCCACCCTCACCGAGAGGATGGATGTCGTCGAAAACGCCTCCAAATGACCATTGAAGGAGGTGCAACCGTCAACTTGGCGCCAACCACGACAACAACGACCACGATGAGGATGGTGATTTTGATGAAGATGAAGATGAGCAGGAAAGTGGCGCCAGGGGGCGTGCTGCTCAACGGGACGCCCTCTTGCATGACCGTCTTCGCCGCTACCGTCACGGTATGGGAGGTAATAACCAGAACCGCAATGATGATCCTTTCGCTAAGGTAAAATTCACCATCCCTTCCTTTTCTCGAGCTTACGATGCTAATGCTTACTTAGATTGGGAGATGACGGTTGAGCAGAAATTTAACTCCCATCTAGTTCCCGAGATTCATAGGGTTAGACAAGCCACTAGTGAATTTAAAGATTTTGCTATAATCTCTTGGAATGAACTAGTAAATGATTCTTGGGCGAGATTAAAAGATGCTATGCGTAATAGATTTGTTCCTCCTTCCTACCAACGTGATATGCGCAAGAGATTGCAACGATTAGATCAAGGTAGTATGACTGTTCAGGAATATTACCAAGAGCTTCAAAAGGGTATGTTACGTTGTGGGGTAGTAGAGGAACCTGAGGATAAAATTGCTCGTTTTTACGGTGGGTTGCGTCCAGAAATTCAGGATATTGTTGATTATAAAGAATATACAACTGTCAATCGCTTGTTTCAACTCGCTATGTTAGCAGAGAAGGAATTGCAGGGACGCCATTCCAAGAGCAGGAGCAATGCCGGTAGCACCTTCACGCCCCGAACGACTACGGGACAAGCAAAGACAGTGCCTTCTTCCACCTTTCGACCAGCGGCAACGCCACCTTTGCCGAACACACGACCGGCAGCGACGGCACCACCCACCCGTGCCACAGACAGCAGCAAGTCGACCCCGCCAAGCTCCTCCGTCGCTTCCATAGGCCGTACATCGACGGGAATTCGCTGCCACAAGTGCCAAGGGATTGGCCACATCAAGAGAGAATGCCCCAGCCTGCGGGCATACATCGCCACCGATGACGGAGGTTACATCAGCGCCTCCGATGTTGAGGACGAGATCGACGACACCAGGGTGGACAACGACGAGGTTGAGGACGAAGCCACCTTTGGCGCCGAGGATACTGTTGCGTACAGGTCCATCATTGTCCAGCGTGTCCTTAGCGCACAGATGGAGCAATCCGAGCAGCAGCAGCGCCACAACTTGTTCCAGATTTTCTTCGTCATCAACGGTAAGCGGCGCGCGTGATCATTGACTCCGGCAGCTGCAACAACTTGGTGAGTACAGATTTGGTCAAGAAGCTTGGCTTGACCACACGCCCGCACCCACATCCATACCACATTAAGTGGCTAAATGATTCTGGTAAAGCTAAGGTAACACAAACAGTTCGGGTTCATTTTTCCATTGGTTCCTATTCTGATTTTGCTGATTGTGATGTAGTGCCGATGCAAGCTTGTTCTCTTTTATTGGGTCGCCCATGGGAATATGACACTGATGCACTTCACCACGGTAGAAGTAATAAATACACTTTTATGCATAAGGGAAAGAAAATTACACTTCTACCTTTGACCCCCGCTGAAATTGTTAAATCGATAGGAGCGGATTGCTAATGACAAGAAACCCATTGATGAAAAATCTGAAATTCAGCATGTAGCCAACCAAATTAAATTGAGGAATCCCGTCTTGCTTGCTACAAAATCTGATCTTGCTGCAATTAGTGATGATGCTTTGTGCTATGTTGTGCTATGCAAAGATGCTTTGTTTTCATTGGATGATCTGCCCAGTACTTTGCCTCCTGCTGTCACTAACCTTTTGCAGGAGTATGCGGATGTTTTTCCTGCCAAGATACCTCCAGGACTCCCACCCCTACGAGGGATTGAGCACCAAATTGATTTGATACCTGGAGCGAGTTTGCCAAACCGAGCTGCTTATAGGACCAACCCCGAGGAGACTAAGGAGATTCAGCGCCAAGTCCAAGATCTTTTGGACCGCGGGTATATACGTGAGAGCCTTAGTCCTTGTGTTGTTCTGTTATTTTGGTTCCTAAGAAAGATGGCAGTTGGCGCATGTGCGTAGATTGTAGAGCCATTAACAATATCACAATAAGGTACCGTCATCCTATTCCTAGGCTAGACGACATGCTTGATGAGTTAAGTGGTTCTATAATTTTCTCTAAGGTTGACTTGCGTAGTGGATACCACCAAATAAGAATGAAATTGGGAGATGAATGGAAAACAGCTTTTAAAACCAAGTTTGGATTGTATGAGTGGTTAGTCATGCCTTTTGGTTTAACTAATGCACCGAGCACCTTCATGCGCTTAATGAACGAGGTTTTACGAGTTTTCATTGGGAAATTTGTGGTGGTTTATTTCGATGATATATTGATTTACAGCAAGTCATTACATGAACATCTTGATCATCTACGTGCTGTTTTTGATGCTTTGCGTGCTGCACGTTTATTTGCTAACCTCGAGAAGTGCACTTTTTGCACCGAACGAGTATCGTTTCTTGGCTATGTTGTGACTCCGCAGGGAATTGAGGTTGATGAAGCCAAGGTGCACGCGATTAAGAGTTGGCCAACGCCCACGACGATTTCACAAGTGCGGAGCTTCCATGGACTTGCCGGATTTTACCGTCGCTTTGTGAAGGATTTCAGCGCCATTATAGCTCCATTGAATGAATTGACGAAGAAGGGAGTTGTGTTCCATTGGGGGCAAGCACAGGAGAATGCCTTCAACCTTTTGAAAGATAAGCTTACTAATGCACCTTTACTCCAACTTCCTGATTTTAATAAGACCTTTGAGCTTGAATGTGATGCTAGTGGGATTGGAATTGGTGGTGTTTTGATGCAAGATAGAAAACCTGTTGCTTATTTTAGCGAAAAATTGAGTGGTCCTGTTTTGAATTATTCCACGTACGATAAAGAATTGTATGCTCTTGTGCGATCTTTAGAAACATGGCAACATTATCTTTGGCCCAAAGAATTTGTTATTCATTCTGATCATGAGTCGCTAAAACATATTCGTAGTCAAGTGAAACTGAATCGTAGACATGCTAAATGGGTTGAATTTATTGAACCTTTTCCTTATGTTATCAAACACAAGAAAGGGAAGGATAATGTGATTGCTGATGCATTGTCTAGGAGATATACCAGCCGGGGATCGGAATCTCATCCACTCCGGGATTAATCCGATACTATCCCCCAAACTGTAGCACTTTTACAAACATCCGAATCAGAGATTCGGCAGCATTTTATTTCCATTTTCAAAAGCATTTGAGCTAACTACAGGATTAATAATAACTAACTTAACAATAGCAATATCTAGGGTTTCAAAGGATTTAATAAGGTTCAATAATTTTCAAGGAAGTTTCATGAGCAATTGGGCATTATCTAGGTATCATGTCATTCTAAAATAACAGTTTTCAGTAATTCAACATACAATAAACTAATGCGATAGAAAATAATTACTACTATATCGTGGCATGATTAGGATCAACATGATCAAAGGTGTACGGCTTGCCTTGCTCGGCGATCGGATCGGCTGAACTGTAGTCGATGTAGTCGTTCGGGGCTCCTATCGGGTCCGGCTCTTGCTCCGGGTACTGCGGCGGCTCCTGGAACTGTCCAACGACCGGATCTAGCGTGACAAGAACGAACGACAATAAACAAACGGAAAAACGAAAAGAAAACGGAAACGAAAACGAAACCGAAAACTGGAACAGGGTCGAGAGAGAGAACGAAGGGCGAATTGGGCATTTTGGAATTTTGGATACTCCGGTATGAGGAACGGAGGGCATTTTTGGACTTAGTGGATCGAAACGGTTTGGATTGTGTATTTGGTGGGTATCTGGGGCTCACGGAATTTTTCGAGAATTTCTGGGGATTTTTCTAGAATTAAAAACGATTTTGGAATTTTAATAATTGAATTAAAATTCAAAAATCGATTTTCGGCTGGAACGGCAGTGGGCTGCTTTGGCCAGCCCACTTGGCTCAGTGCTGGCGAGGCCGGGGTGGGCGAGCAGGGCTCGCCCCACTCGCGGGGCGGGGCGCAGGAGGCCGGCTGGGGCGAGGAAGGGGTTAGGGTTAGGGTTCCGGCGGGGAGCGGAGGCGGCGGCGGCGGCGTGGGACGGCGCGGCGGCGGTCGGGGACGGGGGAGACGGGAAGGGGAGCTCACCCGGTGGAGGAGACGAGCGGGGCAAGGAATGGAGGGGGCGGGGCTCGGCTTTTATAGCCGCGGGGAGGAGTGAGGGCGGCGGCAACAAGCCGGGAGCGGCGGTGGCAGCAACGCCTACACGCGGCTGCAGGTGGCGGGGAGTGGCTGCGGGTCGGGGACCAAGCGGCAGGGCGCGGGCGACACGGAGGTGGCGCGAGGCGGCGGGAGCGGCGCGGCGACGCTGGACGCTGCTACCGGGCGCGCTTGTCCGCGGGAGCAATACCGGGCGCCGGAGGAGACGGTGGCTGCCGGCGAAGCGGGCCGGAACGGGGCAGGCCGGAAGGCCGAGGGAAATGGGCCGGATGGCCCAAACACAAGGAATTTGGCCCAGAGAAAAAGAAACGAAAATCAAATCCGAATTCCAAATCCAAATTCAAAATCAAAGCAAATTCAAACAAAATCCAACTAAATTCATTTTGAAAATTTTGAGGTCATTTCAATCCTTACGAGCGCGAGCGCGGTCTCGCCCCGAGGCTGCACCGGCCGATCGTCACCGACTCCAGTCTTCCCCTCCTACTCTGATGTAACATCCCAAAAATTCAAAATTTCGAAAAATAAATATTTAAAAATTTAAAAACAAAAGTGAATAAAAATTTTAACTGAAATCGACAATTTAATGAAGAATCTGTCATCTGTCATCTGTCTCCGTGCACGCTGTGCTCGCTCTCCTGCGCTGCCACGGTGAAACGCTCACTCCGGAGCTCGCCACGACAGGTCCTTCCATCACGCGTGTGCTGCCACACCAAGAGCTCAACGCCGCTTTGCCGCCTTGACTGCGCCGCCGACCAGGCTCCCGTACGTTCACGCGCACAATGAGCCTCTCGATCCTGTAGTGCTCCCACCGTCTCTCTGTCAGCCAGCCGAACTGCCACACTCAGCGTGTCTGTTGGAGCTGCCGGTGAGCTACCTCACCTGAACTGCTTCGCTCCACTGCGAGCTCCTACACGCGAACTGAAAGACTAGAAACAAGAACTCAAATGCCTGTAAGTAAAGTGCATACGTAAACAAACACTCGAGATCTTTTTGTGCCGGGCAACTGCTCGACTTTTCTCTAGTATAGATGCACAATATATACTCCAGTAAATAAAAAATGTTTTCGTGCTCCGTTTTTCCTCATTTTGTTCGGAAAAAAAAATGTTTTTGTGGACCTTTTTCCTCCGGAAAAAAACGAAAAAATATTTTCGTGCTCCGTTTTCCCTCGTTTTTCCCGGAAAAATGTTTTTGTGGTCCTTTTTCTCCTAGAAAAAAAATGCAAATTCGGTTTTGCCCGAAAAAATTGTTTTCATGCTCCGCTCTCCCTCGTTTTTCCCAGAATTTTTTTTTCATGGTCCGTTTTTCTCCAAAAATTTTTTCCATTTTTTCCGGAAAAAATGTTTTCATGGTCCGTTTTTCCTCGTTTTTCCCGAAAAAGTTGTTTTCGTGCTCCGTTTTTTCTCCGAAAAAAACACAGGTTCGATCCCATGCTCCGCTCGTTTGCGCGCAATTTTCCTCCGTGCGACGCGTACGTGTCCATGCGGGCCGGCGCGAGGGCTCGCGTTGGATCCGGTTTTTTGAAGAGAAGCCCCTTCGAATACGCAAAATTGCATAAAGTCCTTTGTTTTATGCGGGAAGCTTCTTTATTCGCGGAAGGTCCTTAGAATTACCCCTTTTTCGTAAATGCTTCAAAAAAATTTCATCTCATCCCAGAATTCGAGGTTTTCCCCTGATTTCCCCCAAAAAAGACCCTAATCAAACCATAGCATGATTGTTATACATAGACTTTCCACACAAGCATCCAACCAAATTTTTTGTGTACTAAAAGTAACGAATGGACGTGAGAGACTCACGGAACAGCGCCACGACTCATTCTTCACCGTGCCAGCCGGAGCCACTCTCAACTTGGCTGCAGGACTCGCACAATTAGCGATCTCATGCAGCACATGCAGATAAAAAACTAACTGAATCCTACATCTACTGAGTACGTGATATTATTCAACAGTATCTGGATCCCAGGTCGTTGGGCTGCATTACACTCGCAGGAGCAGCGGGCCAAGGTCTCTTGGGCCATCTCTCCCCAAAAGCTAGCTCAATGAGGGGGTGCTCCGTCACCCTTATAAACCATGCTCAAGCCCTCCCAACAACCGATGTGGGACTATTCTCAATAATCTCCCCCTCACACATCGGGCTGAGATTAACTAAGAACCACCTGGGCTACCTGGGTTCTAATACCACTTGTCAGCCGAACTACCACACTTAGCGTGTCTGGATCCTAGGTTGTTGGGCTGCATTACACTCGCAGGCCCAACCAGAGCAACGGGCTAAGGTCTCTTGGGCCATCTCCCCCTAAAAGCTAGCTCAATGAGGGGGTGCTCCGTCACCCTTATAAACCATGCTCAAGCCCTCCCAACAACCGATGTGGGACTATTCTCAATAATCTCCCCCTCACACATCGGGCCGAGATTATCTAAGAACCACCCGGGCTACCTGGGCTCTGATACCACTTGTCAGTCGAACTACCACACTTAGCGTGTCCAGATCCTAGGTCGTTGGGCTGCATTACACTCGTAGGCCCAACTAGAGCAGCGGGCTAAGGTCTCTTGGGCCATCTCCCCCCAAAAGCTAGCTCAATGAGGGGGTGCTCCGTCACCCTTATAAACCATGCTCAAGCCCTCCTAACAACCGATGTGGTGTGACACCCTGAATTCGTAATTAAGATTAATTAGAATTAATTAAGTCATTTGAGTGTTTAGTCGTGTCTTGAGTTGGTTGTTGGCTCTTAATTTGGAGTTATTTATTTTTGGAATCTTTTGTCGTTTCGTTCGAGCCTTTTCGATCGATTTTGACCTGAAACTCTGAGTTTCGAGTCCGGTCGAAATCTCTCGAAATCGTTAGTGAACCTAAACCTAAAACCTTCCCTTGGAACCCTAAAACACTTCCCTTGGATCCCCGAGGATCAATTTTGGAGATTGGAGAAGAAATCGCGAAGAAATCACGAAGTTTCTTCTTTGGGCGGCGATCGCTTGACCAGGGAGGTACTGGGCGGCGGCACTACCGCTCGGGGGAAGCGGTAGTGCTGGTAGTGCGGTCAGCGCACGCACATCCAGGGCCATGCCGATTTGCAAATCTTCGTTTTGTCTCGATTTGCAAAAAGTTCATTTTTGTGCTTTATGGGATGACTCTAAGTTCTGAGGTTCCAAAAAAATCACAAGGATGTCTCATATTAGCTCTTCGTGCCACGGAGGTTCCATTTTCGTGGAAAGATTCGAATCGAAAGTCCTAATTCAAGTCTTGTCAGAATTATTCGCCAAAAAGGGTTAAATTCTTAGATTTTGGAGTTTTCCTTGAGTCTGTAGCTCCAAAAGCCAAGAAAACGACCTTAGAATATATCCAATGTCGTTAGAGGTCGATTCTCGTAAAAAGAATCAAATTTGAATTTGATTCGGGCCAAAAATCAAAATCTGGCGATAATTAGGGCCATCAAGTTCGAGAAGGTGAAAGTTAGGTCAAACGAACTTGAAACTTGGCGTGACTCACGGGGATGGGTCCCTGGCGTCGCTAGGAACCTAATGGTGCAATCGTCTCGAAGTTTCGAATCCGTTTGCGCAAAATCCCATTTTGCAAAACCCTAATTTCACCTGAGGCCAGCACTACCGACGTTAGAAGGCCGGTACTACCGCCCCTACGGCAGTACCACAACCCTAACGCCGGCAGTTAATTTCCAGTGGCTCCCTCTCTCGAACCCTGGAAATCCGGCACTACCGCCTCTTGAGGCTGGTACTGCCGGGCAGCGGGTACTACCATGCGTAAGCCGTCGGCAGTTAATTTTCAGAGAGCCCCCTTTCGGGTCCCTAGCCGTCGGCAGTTAATTTTCAGAGAGCCCCCTTTTGGGTCCCTAGCCGTCGGCACTACCGGGTCTCCTGGCCAGTACTGCCGGGCGTGAGGGTGGCACTACCACTGTATTGCCGATGGTAGTGCCGTTTTCCCTGGTTAGAGTTAGATTCTTTTAGTCCTTTTTCTCAGTTGTTTCTCTGGTTTGTCTAGTTTTGTCTTGGCTTCTTTATTGCCTTATTTGCTTCTTAAATGTCCTATTGGATTCATGTTTGATTGATTTGTTGTCGTTCCTTTGCTGTTTGCGCGTGTAGACATCATTGCGCTGGAGACCGTTGCCGAAGAGTTCGACTTCGTCCCCGAGCGCACAATCAATCAATAGCAAACAGGCAAGCACCCCCTTTGGTCATATTGAACCCATATTTGCAAATTTACTTTGAATTGCCAAAACTACTATGCATGCGTGTACATTTGGTAAAATGGCTAAATTGTGGGGGAATTGGTAGATAAACCTAAATCTGGTGGATTTCGTCAATTTAAATTGTCATGAGAACCTTGTTGAACTATAGGAATAGATTAGACATAGTATTAAATGTCGAATGGGTATAATCGTTAGTAATTGCATAAGCTTAGCCACGCTGTAAAATTGAGAATATCAATTGCAGTTTGGTGGTACAATGTAATCAAAACTTCTATGGATTTAAATTCTGGTTTGGAAAAATGGAGGTTTGGTAAAAAGGGTGGGTATGTTGGTAAAAATGGAAATAAAGTGTGTTTTTGACCAGGCGGATGTCTGAAGGTCTCGTCTGTGTCGCCCTAAGGACTGAACTTGGTACTACCAACTAAGTCTTAAAGTGCAACCACATGTGCTATTTATGGGGTAGCCTTAACCTAGTACCAAAGTTGGATTTAGCCTTGCATGTTGGAAGGCCGAAGTAGTATGGACACTCCGGTAATGATGATGTTCTAGGGACTCCCTCTTCGAGACGTTAAGGTAGGAGTTTGCCCAATACAACGGTGATGCCTTGTCATGGGACAAAAGACGCGGTGTGGGCATTCCATCGCAGACCTTGGTTGTCGTGTCTAGATCAGCGCGGTGGCCACCGCCGAACCTTTGTGTGTTCGCAGTCCTGTGTGGACGAGCTGTATAATCCTACCATGGCAAGGGACGCGCTTCAGCGGAGTTGGTGCAAGGTTTTAAACCCTGACCGAGGGAAGAGTTTTGTCGCAATCTAGCAAAACGGGTACGATGAGTATCGCGTGGCATGGATAACATGATTGCTAGAATGTGTCATGTGGGTAAAGTGTACGGTCTCTACAGAGATAAATAAACTAATTGATTAGCCATGCTCACGGTCAAGAGCAGCTTGAAAAGTAATATCAAGTATAGGCTTTCAGTTTTGGGTTTTCAAAACGGTTTGGAAAGAAAAGGAATTATGAGTAGATGTGAGAATCTGGTGAGGTTTGGTAATTCAGATCTGTACTAGTGTGTGCTCCGAGGGGCCGCTAGTGTTTGGTGGTTTTCCTCGCTATGGGGAGGTTGCATCTAGTGTGCGCTCCAGCGGGCCGCTAGTAGCTACCCTCTTGGCCATAGTGGGAAGTTGGAAAGTCTCACACGTGTAGCGATGACTTCGGATTTGGAATTTGGTTCGGAATGGAAAGAAATTGAATGGATACAGAAATTGGATTATGAGTGTTGGGTAAGTTAGCTATGTGTTATCTACTTGTTGGATTTTGGATGGATGCAATATGATTAAATTGGTTCAGTGAGGTACGTTGGGTATTGAGAGCGTTGTGGATTGGATTATGATGGTATGTATTTGGATTCAATGATCAAATGTTTAAGTATGCTGTAATTACTTTCTTTACAACTGCTAATTTAAATTCCGTGTTATTTAGAAATTATTATTCTATTGCAAATAACTTTGGCTTCATGCAACTGAAACTAGTGTAGAAACCTGATTCTTGACTTAGCATGCATCTATTATTATCACTTGCAAACACTAAAGTCTTGCGAGTACATACGTGTACTCACTGTTTGCTCTAAAATTAATTATCAAGCACAGAAGACGGAGCCAAAGGTGAAGAAGACGAGCCCGACTGTGATCTCTACAATTCGGAGCTCAACGAGTTTTGAAGCGATAGATTAGGTTTCCTTTTTAGTCAGAGCAGATGCCTTTGGGTATAGAAAGGCACATTGCTGCTGTTGCTACAGTCTAGGTTTTTTTCTTTTGCTGTTGTAGCCAATCGGCGGAGTTTCTTTCATGTATTATTATTTTGTTGTAATCAACCCAGTACTATTGTAACCATTTTTGTCATTATGAGTGTTTTGATGCGACTTGTTGTGGAAAATATGTGGGTGCTAGGCTACTGATCTAGGGAACTAGCGTTGGACACATATCTCGGGGAAGCTCGGGTTGGAATCAATCAATTGGCATATGACCACGATCAGGGTGTGTCGTGCCGACTGATTGGCCTCAATCTGGGTACGGTTTGTAGTTAGTGATTGGATTACTGACGGGTTGCGTTAATTCCAATCCGACGCAATAATAAGTACCCGAGTCACTGTTACAAAGACCGGAGCCCCCACATGTGGGACTATTCTCAACAATTTTTTCATAGGAAATCCAAGAGTAAAACGTGCAGTGCACGAATTCCGATGCCGAGGTAACACAAAACTAACCGTCGTCTCCGCGTACCGAACATACAGGAGACAGAACGAACGGTCAGCAAAGCAAAACAACGCATGCTGCTTCGAGGAGCTAAAGCAATTAGCAGATCACTGGGAGTACAAACAGGATCGCTGGAAAAACGAGTCATGGCAGGAAAAGTCCCAAATCTTGTTTTAACAAAGCTCTCCTAATGTCCTTACAGCTAAGGCACATGTCCAAAGCTTTCACGCTTCATAAGTTCTTTAGACTTCATCCATGTACTAGGCAGAAAATAAGGAAGGCTGCAACAGCTTCTCCTATGCACCAGCGTGACGGCCCCGATGCAGTGAAGCATGGCATGGATCTCGTCGCCGTCTTCCATCTCGAGCTCATCAGGCAGCCACATGCATTTAAGTTGCGTGTTAAACTCGAGTTGGCATTAACGGTCGTTGATATCTTGTGGGTAAAGCTGAGCACCTCTGTAGAGTTAATCTTGATGGTAATCGATTACGCCGTACTTTCAGTTAATGAAGTTAAGTTTGAACTGGGGTGATACCCGTAACCAAGCTCAAGTTATGTTTTGGAATTTGAAGAAGTTGGCTGAGTGATGTTGAACTTGTGAAACCCCCCCCCTTACTACTATTTATGGTTTGTGCTTCAAAAGTAAAATGAGTTGGAAAATAAAACTGCATCCAGATACTTAAACCCTAGTCCCTTCCATTGGATAATTCCCTGCATATAGTATTCAGAGTCTTCGTACGACTTGTTGAGTACTCCCGTACTCACCCTTGCAAACCCCTGCCCCTTTCAGAGTTTGAAGAAGCTGGAGCGTATCAGGAATATGTAGATGGCGATCTTGTTTGGTTTTTAGGTCTTAGTCTTTTGCTCAGGCCTGCATGTGCGGTGTTTTGCTTGTAAGATATTCGGGCCCTGCTGCACCCTCTCTTTTGTAAAAACCTGGCCGTTAGGCCCTATATTGAATAAAAAGAGTTGAATTTGCTTTTGCCTGGCAATATACTCTTGTCTTTTCTGACAGCTAGTCATCCTAGGTAGCTGTCGAGGCGTACGGTTCTATCCCTAAAAAGGCGGGCCATCACAAGTGGTATCAGAGCCTTGGCTTGACCATAGATTAAGACCTTAGGATTGGTTTAGGAAAAATCTTTACAAAATTATTTTGACTTACAAACAAAATGAATTTCGAAAAAAATAAGTATTATTGCTGTCTCCTTCTTCCCCTACTACCTTGTCTTCTTTAGAAGCTTCTTATCCCTCTCAGTTTTGTTTTAAAAAAGTTTCGCCTGCCCGTCTGAATTTCAAAATCATCGCCGATCTTCGCCAGCAGCTCGGAGATGACGTCGTCGGCAATAGTTAGACCGGTAGTCGTAGAAGTTGTGCCCTTCCTTGTATTAGGCTTTTGTAATGTAAAATGGGTTATACCGAACCTTAAAACGGTTTTGGGTATAGTCCATATTCTATAAAATGCTAAGTCTCTATCTCTGTGATTTTGGTTGCCTTAACTATCTATATATCCCCGTCTAATTCAAAGATTCCCTCAATTAATCTTAACCGGTGATTAGATTAATGGATCGTTATTCGACAAAACCGTGTGTGTTCGATGGTATTGATTTTCAATTTTGAAAGGCAAAGATGGAGGCGTTCATCCAAGCGTAGGGCTTCGCAATTTGGGAGGTGTACAAACCATATCAAGTACCCAAGATTGATGAAGTCAACAAAACCAATCAAGCACATGTTGAGGCAAACAGCAAAGCACAAAATTTGATCATCCAAGGATTGGGAAGAAGTGACTTCGACCGCGTGATTCACCTCAAGTCTGCATATGAGGTATGGAAATCTCTTTGTAATTATCATAAGGGTTCTAACACTGTTAAGGAGGTTCGTCAGGATATATATAAGAAAGAATACGTGTGATTTGAGATGAAACCTAGTGAATCGCTAGATGATTTCTTTGCACGCTTTAATAAAATTCTTAGCAATTTGCATGCTGTTGGAGTTAGCTTTGATGATGCCGTTAATGCTAGACAATTGCTTGGTGCATTAGATATGTCTATTTGGGAGATGAAAGTTACATCTATTAGAGAATTAACTGTCATAAGTACACTTACATTAGATGTTCTTTATTCTAAGCTGAAAACTCATGAATTGGATGTTCTTGCTAGGAAGAATGATCATAAATCAATTGCTTTGACCTCCCAACCTAGCATGTCTCATAATGATGCTTCTTCAAGTTTTGCTTTATCTTTTTTGTCTTCACTAACCGATGAACAGATTGAGCAATTCCCAGAAGAAGACTTGTCACTACTCTCTTCTCGCTTTAACAAAGCTTTGCAGAATGTGAGAATGAGGAAGAGAGGTAGTGGTGGCCCTCCAAGATGCTATGAGTGTGGTGACCTCAACCATATTCGCATAAATTGTCCTAAACTTGCAGGTAAAACATTATGGGAGGAGAAGGACAACGACAGAAGAAAAGAGAAGAAGAAGTTCCCTTCAAGTGATAGAAAGAAGAAGAGCTTCATCAACCGTAAAGTGGTCCACCGAGTTCTTTCCGCTCTTGAACAAGTCAATTTGAGCGATGTGGATTCGGAGAGCAGCGAGGGCAATGCAACTCGAAGCAACCATGACTTGACGGGGTTGTGTCTCATGGCCAAAAGCAGCGACAGCTTCACTGAGGATGATCACGACAGCGACTTTAATGAGGTAGATACTTCATATGATGAATTAGCTATTGTTGTTACTCATCTTGGAAAATTGCTTGATAAACGTGATAGAAAAATTAAGAAACATGATATTCTTGTGGAATCATTGAATGCTGAAATTACTAGACTTAAGACTTTGATTCCTGATGATGATGCTTGTAAATCATGTGACTTAATTTACATTGAGCTTACTTTGCTTAGGAAAGAGCCTGTTACCTTGTTAGAGCAAATTAATGCTGAAAATGAGAAAAATGAGAAACTTGTTAAACATGCTAGTTGTTCTACCATTGATTTGCATGATACAACTCCATGTTCAGAATGCTCCATACTAGAGTTGAAGTTGCATGATGCAAATGCTAGGATTTCTCAATTGAAAGATGATTTGCTTACTCATGAGGTTCTTTCATGCTCAACTTATTGCAAGCAAAAAGGAAAAATGGACGTTCCCTGTAATAACTGTTTAACTCTTTCTCGAAAAGTTGATTACTTGGAAAAGTCATTAGAACGTTTCACTAAAAGAAAGAAAAACCTAAATATGATCTTGGATCAATCAAAAGTCAGCACTCATAACAAAGGTTTAGGTTTTGATTCTTATGCTCATCATAAATCACATGCTCCCACTATTGTTAAAGCACTTGAAAGTGGAAAATTTGAAATTGTCAATGAGCCTAAGAAAACTTTTTTTAAGTCTGCTGAAAGTTTATCTTCTAATATAATGAATGCAAATGATGCTTCTACTTCTAAAGCTAAACATCATGTTAATTACAATTGCACTCACTGTGGTAGAGATGGACATCTAGTAGATTTTTGCTTTAGGCTAGCCAAACATCAAAAGAAAGAAAGGACTAAGGCTAGGTCTAATTTCAGAAAGGCACACTTTGCTTCTCATTATGTGCCTAGGGTGAAACAAGCACATTTTGTTGCTAGAAACGCAGGAAAAGACAAATATGTTTTTGTGCATAAGAATGCTCGTGTTGTGCCTACTGTTGTGCGTCGTGTATCTTAGTACTGGATTCGTAAACATCTTATTTCTAACCCCAGTACCGAGACCTCGACATTTTATGCTTCTATGTAGGCTTCTCACTTGAGGAAGGAGAACATATGGCTAGTGGATTCCGGATGCTCACGCCACATGTTCGGTGATAAGTTTTGGTTCTCCTTTACTCGTGCATCTCGTGCTGAAAGTGTTACTTTTGGAGATGCTTCTTTCACTTCTATTGTTGCAAAAGGCACTAGTCCAAATGATGCAGGTATAGGTGCATATGTTCAGGGGGAGAATATCCTTGTTCATGAAGATGATAATGATGCTGTTGAGGATGAGGTAATTGAAGGTTTAAATGAGAGACCCGGTCCAAGACTTCAAATCAAACATATGAAGGAATGTTAACTATTGTACCTCACTGCATCAAGGCCGGATATACAATTTGCTGTGTGCTTGTGTGCTCGTTTTCAAGCTTCCCCACGTGCTTCACATCGACAAGCTGTCAAGCGAATTTTCAGGTATCTCTATGGTACTCAAGATTTTGGCATTTGGCTTTCTGCTTCCTCATGCATTAGTTTAAGAGCTTTTTCTGATGCTGAATTTGGTGGATGTAGAATTGATAGAAAAGTACATCTGGTTCATGCCACTTCTTGGGTAATTCTTTTTCTTGGGCATTTTGCGATTAGATTTTCCTTTTTCAAAGATCATGTAGAAAAGGGAAATATTGTGCTTCATCATGTAGATACCGAACACAATTGGCATACATTTTCACAAAACCTTTGTCTTCTTCTCGATTTGCTTTTATTCGGGGAGAACTTGGGGTTGTTCATCGAATGGGTTTGCTTTGAGGGGGAGTTTGTGAAAACCTTGCTTTCCTTTGTATCCTTCTTTGTGTTTCTTAAATGAAAAACAAAAAATATTGAAAAAGTAATGAGCATTATTTTTTATTCGCATATGTTATTTGAAGCCATGATTATGCTACAAGGTTGTTGCAACTTTATCTCTATGCATATGTTGTGTAGTTTATGGCATGACTGTTTAAATGGAATGAAAACTTAAATTAAATCTTGTCATGGTTCAACTTTCTTAGCTATCTTGATCCTGCTCAAAAAGTGCTCAATGTGACAATTTTCAAAGTTAAAGAGCTAAAAGCTCAAAAAGTGAAATTTGATAGATGCAAGATCAAGGTTATGCACTGTCGCACTTCCTCTTTACGAGATTGCTTATCATTGCACTTTGATATGAACTTGGAAAAGGTTGTGTATGAGCGAAACCATGAAACCTTAAGCTCATTGCTTGGCATGGTAGAAAAGTAAGGCTGATAGTGCATATAATTCCTTGCATTTTTGTACTCTGTTGGAATCAAGCAATAAATCAGCTTTTCGAGCACCAATGAAGTGCACAAAAAATTCAATGTTTTCAGGTTTTGAGATAGTTGAGGAAGGGAGATCATGCCATGCAAAAAATCGTTAATATGACTTGATTTCTAGTTATGCTTACTCTACATTGTCTATGTTTAGATTTGAGGGTGCAAGTACTTTTGATAGTATAACTTGGAGATGAATTACATATGTGGTTGATTTATAATGCTCAGTACATAAAAAGATTGACAAACTAAAAAACAAACAAAAAGATTTTGTTCTCTCTTTTGTATTCTTGATTAATCCATTGTCAAAGGGGGAGAAGTTTGGAGAATCTTGGGAGAATTTTGGAAAGTTTTGGGCACATTGCACATTCACTCACCTTTTTCTTCTTAAGGGGAGATTTTTTTCTTATTTTCACCTAGGGGAGTTTTCTCTTTGCATTTTTGTCAAAGGGGGAGATTTTGTGTTTTTCTACTTTGGCTTTTGTTTTGTTTACTTCTTGATTTTTTTTAAAAAAAATCTTTTCTTGTGAAGTGAATGTCAATTGCAAATGTTCAGTTCTAACCGGTGTTGCCAATGTTTTCATCAAGGGGGAGATTGTGAAATCATATGATGAAAAATTAGCTTAATGATGCTTTTGGCATTGCAAAGTGTTTGTGCTCATGGCATGTGTGGTGATTGTGCATATGCTATCTCATATTGTAGGATCAAAGTATACGAATATAGTAATCAGAGGGGGGGTGAATGATTGTGTGGAAGCTAAAACCAAATCTTTGATCTATTAAAAGTTCACCCCAAATCTGAACCAAAAAGTTACTTCGTATTCGACAAAAATAGATTGACAAAGGTTTGTTAAAATGCAAATTCCTGGAGATCCAACCGTCCGATTGATCTGAAATTTGGACACACAAAACTAGATTCCAATACGAATCGAACCCATGAAAAGATTAATCAACTAGACTTTGAGGAACTCTAAATTAATACCCTAGAAAGGTTTTTGATGAATCAAAACAAAATGAAACTCAAAGAACAAAAACCAATCTAGAATTAGAACAAGCATGCAAACAAGAACCAAAACAGGAATCGCTGTAGCAACGTGGTTACTGTAGCACGCAAGGATCTAGAAGAATTGATCTTTATTTCTTTTTGTCTAAAGCACTCCCATCAAAAGAGTAAAAACCCTAAAGCTCTAACTGATTGATGCCCTTCAACAGGAGACAACCCCTCCTATTTAAAGGAGCAAAACACAAAGAGTCCTGAATACAATTCCTACTACTAATCTTAGAAGGAGCCCCACTCCTAATCCTAGAAAGAGTATGTATTCAACACAACTCCTCTTGGCCCAACCTAGCCGAGTACAACTCTTGCACGAGTATGGCAACCCTGCCATACTCACGTGACTAACAACTCTGCATGCGTATGGCCCACCTGCCATACTCACGTGACTAACCATTCTTCATGTGCACCATTCTCTTAGCCCGAACGTCCCGCATGACATCCTTGACAACCAAGACCTCCGTTCCTCCTGAACCTAGTCCCGAACCTCAGTTCCTCCATGAACCTAGTTCAGGTCCCGTCATCGACCACGTTCGTCCTTGAGCAATACCTGCACATGAGCAAACAAGAAACGAATCCGAGAACAAGTCCACGACTTGACTCAAAGTCAATCCATGCAACTACTCACACGAGCATTGCATAAAGTCCACTTCAAAACAAGCATCATGAAATTCTCACGAATTTCATAATCTCAAATTCAAACCAAAATTCAATTCCAAAATTGCTCAAAACCCTAATCGAGCAAAAGACCATTCACGTCGGACCAAACATCGGTCCGGCGCAGCTCACGATGGACCAAAAACCCGGTGCGGCGTACATGCGAAACTTTTAGTTCAAATCAGAGAAAACATGTTCAAAAAACACGTTCACAACGAACCAAATTTTTGGTCTGGCGTACATGCAAAAACAACGCTCAAAAATGCGTTCACGACGGACCAAGATTTTGGTCCGGCGTGCATGGTCCGGCGTAACATAGAAGCTTACTATTTTTGAAAAATTTGGTCCGGCACAAAATCATTTAAACTACGTTCACGGCGGACCAAAGAAAAATCGGTCCGACGTACATGTAAAATGGTCCAGCGTAAAACCCTAGATTTCACATTCACAGCGGACCAAAAGTTTGGTCTGGCGTACATGTAAAAAATAGGCTTCAAAAGCTTACTCACGGCGAACCAAAAGTTTGGTCTGGCGTAGCCTCAAGAAAAGGTCCGACGCAAAAGGAAAACTTACTGTTTTTCTGAAATTCAGTCCGGTGCTAAAGAGACGCTGTTTCTTGTCAAATTATCGAACACATGCAAATTGTCAAACACTGAGTTTGACGTGTACGTCGGACCAAGTTTTCAGTCTGTCGTGGATTGCGCCGGACCAAGGTTTCGGTCCGGCGTGAATGTGATTTTCTAGGGTTAATTTCATGTGTGCGCTGGACCAGTTGTTTTGGTCCGACGTGAATGGCTTTTTCTAGGGTTTAACTTTTGTGTTTGAATCAAATTGGTTTTCGTTCGATTTTGTGATTATGAAATTCGTGTGGATTTCATAATGCGTGTTTGATCTTATGCAATGCTCATGTGAGTAGTTGCATGGACTAATGTTGATTCAAGTCGCGGACTTGTGCTCGAAATTGTTTTCTGATTCGCTCATGTGCAGGTGTTGCTCGAGGGCGAACATGGTCGATGACAGGACCGGAACTAGGTTCATGGAGGAACTGAGGTTCGAGACTAGGTTCAGGGAGGAATCGAGGTCTTAGTGGTCGAGGATGTCATGCAAGACGTTTGGGCTAGAGAACGGTGCACATGAAGACTAGTCAGTCACGTGAGTACAACAGGTGGGCCGTACGCGTGCAGAGTTGTTAGTCACGTGAGTTTAGCAGGTGAGCCATACGCATGTAGAGTTGTAATCGTTTGGGGTAGCTTGCATGTATTGGGTTATGTTGGACCAAGTGGACATGCATGCGTACTCTGTTAGGGTTGCTCATTATAAATATAGGGAGATGTCTTCTGTTTATTGTGTGCACAGAGCAAGGGCGCAGAACTAGAGCTAGGCTTTTAGGGTTTGTACTCTTTTGATGGGAGTACTCTAGACAAAAAGAAATAGAGATCAATTTTCTCATGATCCTCTGCGTGCTACATTAATCTCGAAGCTACAGTGCACGCGTTGCTAAAGTATTCTCTGTTCTGAGTTTTGCTCTTGCCCGTCTTTTAGTTTAGTAGATTGATCTATTGTTTGTTTTGGCTTCTTAAGTTTCTTCTTGATTTGATCCATCCAAAACTTTCCTAGGGCTCTAATTTAGTGGTCCTCAAAGTTTTGTTGGATTACCATTTGAAGATTTGGTTTAATCTCGAAATTAGGGTTTGATCAATTCTCGTCATATTCTGTCACAGCAAGCTTTCTAGGATCATAACTTTTGATCCGTAAGTCTGATGGAGTTGATTCTTTTTCTGTTAGATTCGTATTGGAATCTAGTTTCTTATTTTCCAATTTCAGATCAATCTGACAGTTGGATCTCCGGGAATTTGTATTTTACCGAACGTATATCAATCTCTTTTTGCTGAACCAAATCAGTTATTTAACTTCAACTTGGGGTGAACTTTTAGTAGATCGAAACTTTGGTTTTAGCTTCTGCACAATCTTTCACCCCCCTCTGATTGATATATTCATATACATTGATCCTACAAACATACATATTTAACTTGTTCTATATACAATCCCTAAAACATGATCGTTTGATGCTCCAATGATGATTAGACTTAACACTAGTCCATTCTATTCTCATAAGGTAAATTAAACTTTATGCCTATTGTACATTTAGCCTTTGATTGACATATGCTCCCATCCGATAAATAGAACATTAACAATAGACGCTAATACCTATAGGACCATCATTAGATTACTTCTTAACGACTAGATTACTCTTTTAGGAAGAAACATTTGTATTGTAACTTGCTTTGCATCTGAATCCTATTAAAACATGACCCCGCAGGAGGTAAACCCTAAAAGATTGTGATACCGATGCATATGTTTAAGTTTAACCATGCACCTTTTATTAAAAATAGCCGAGTGTGAGACCCTCACTTTTATGCTACAGTGCAAACATAAAAGCAAGGTTCTAATGTGCATAATGTACCATTCCCATGATCAGTGGCTGGCACGCACAAAACACAATTTGGAATCACAACCATACAAAAGTTTCATATTTTATTACAGTGGAAGTAATGATACAATATGACCGAGAAGGTCAACTAAACATAGCCAAAAGAATCAGATGTCTTGTAGTTTGCCACATAATCCACAGGCAACTGACAAGGTAAAGCCTTAGAAAGAACTGTCGTTAATAATCCCGCAATCCTGCGTCAAAGTAAAATTCATCGAGATACCTGCATCTTCACCTAAAATCAACAATGATAGCAAGGGTGAGTACATTTCGTACTCAGCAAGACTTGAGTTGTGTGTTTGGAATGTAGGCTGATCCTAGAATAAAGCTTCTACGGTTAACTTTTTCTTGGAGCCAAATTGAATTATAAATACTGAATAGTAGAGTGAAAGCGAAAATTTGTAAAAGTAAATAAATAAGTAGAGTAACAAGTATGTACTTAAAGGTAATGCGAAGAGATAGATAACTCACAGCCCTTCGCGAATAAAATGTAACAAAATACCCACAACCCTTCGTGAGTGATAAAACGTCCAGTCCCATCATATGAAATATTATCTGAAGATTAAAGTTTTGTCCACACAGGGCACAACAGCTGAATTCAACGTTGCCAACGTAATGTCAAGTATTGAATCATCTGTAAGGGTAAGCTCACCAAAACGTTTTATATAAACAGCTAACTAGTGTCAGTTCGCCAAGTCGTCCATGACCGTGGACACGGCTATTCGAATAGTTTTAGACTCTGCAGAGTTTGTACTGCTTTACCCACAAGATATGTCCTCCCTTTGTGGCAAGCGCATTTGACACACTTCCTTTGGTGTGCCGCCAGAGAGTTCATAACGAAACCGTTCGATTACTTGAACCTTAACTTTGCACTAGCCCAATGACGTTACCTCTGACTATGATGGAAGCTAAATATAGTAATAATGATAATCAGGAGCCGCAGCTCAAAGAGAATAATAACAGCCCCAATTCATAGCCAGGCGTACACCGTTACAACGGCAGATGCCAACACCTCGGTGATGACACCTCCCTCGAGCAAACCTATATCCAGAATGCCCGTGCTACAACTGCCTACCAATGTGCAAAGCTAATTCCCAAATAATTTAATAAGTTAAGACTGTCCCAGTCCAGTACTTGTGGATGTACGGTTTACTTGGATCATGCAACACTACGTTCGGTCCTTAAAGTGACATGGGCGATACTCCCCCTATCTACGTACACATTAAAACATGTACATCCGGCTATTGCCAATAATCACCCACGTCGAAATCATAGTTTCATTTCCAGAAAAAGAGAGTGTCAATAACCACATTATTCCAACAGGTTCAAGATTAATGTTCATCATGTCCAACAATTTTAGTTCATCACGAACAGTATAACCATCCGTTCGTGTTCCCAGTCTAAAGCAGGGCTAAGCATATGCATGTAATAATCGAATATACCCATTTTGTGTATCCAACAACAATCTAGGGTTTCATCTATCACTACTGATTAAGGAAAACCATCAATGAAGGTTATATCTACCATTCTTCCCATAATATAGCAGTGTATACAAAATATAGCATATGCATGCAAGTTTTAATTAGATTCTTCTTGTTAAATAAAATTGGGATCTACATGAGTGCTTGCCTTACTATCCGTTGTTTTCAATGACGGAGTCGAAGACGTGATCTTGAAGTCGTCGACGATGAAGTCCGAGACGTCGGATTCTACATGTCGCATAACGGAAAAGATAGCAAATAGCAAATAACACTTTCAATAGGGGCAAAAGGAAATCAGATGACAGAATCAAATATAAAACATTACATAAAACAAGCATGGTTGGTTGTGATTTCGTGTGTGTGTAAAATATCTTACGTGACGACCTTTATTATTATTAATGGGTTGAACAACACACATCATTTATTCTTTATGAATTATTTCATTTTATTTTACGAATTCAGGAAGCTAAGATTGTAAGATTAAATAAACCAAAATTCATTTTCAGGGTGTGAAATTGTTTGTACTTAATATTGATCAGTGCATGAAACAGCAGGAGTGAGAGTAGCTATAAATTGCAAGGTTAAGCTTAAGTACATGCATCGTTACTACAATTCTTAGGGTTTAGCTCTTGCACGGTTA
Organism: Rhipidocladum racemiflorum; assembly: GCA_036346355.1. Lineage (NCBI taxonomy): Eukaryota > Viridiplantae > Streptophyta > Magnoliopsida > Poales > Poaceae > Rhipidocladum > Rhipidocladum racemiflorum. The sequence goes on from CM070592.1 coordinate 27,323,308, forward strand.
TGTTTTCAATAGGATTCAGATACAAAGCAGGATATAGGAAATGAGACAGTAGAGCCTTAAGGAGTATTCCAAGAATGAATCTATAGATATTAGCGTCTATGATTTATTCATCAAGTAAAGGCATGGTTTAGTCGAGAGTTAAGTGAATACTATATCTAGGAATTTACTCATAGATTGAAACTAATTATGGATTAGAGTTGGGTTTAACCCATTCTTTTAATATTAAATGGTTTTATATTTATGGGTTATTCGAAACAAGTTCTACATGTACATTTACCCCTTTAATTATGATTATGAAAGCATGTATATCTATTAGCTTAGTTCAACCTTAATTAATCAAACAAAATTCTTATATTTGGAATACCCATTTCATTTCATTCATTTTTTTTTCTTTTCTTCTTCCATCTCCCCTTATCCATTCGGGCGAAACCTCCCTTCTAGCATCTTCTATTCGGTCTCTGTTTACCTCTTCTTCCTTGCGCCTTCGAGCTCCACGCCTGGTCCTTCCCGGGCGTTGCCGTCGCCGGATTCCTTCTTCTCCGCTGCTTTCACCAGCGCCTCCAGCTGGATCTGCTACGGTCCTTCACACGCCGCCTGGACTCGGCGCCCGGCCCCTATGCGTGTGCGCCCATGGTCCGATCCACACCCGGCTTGATGGTTGCCCCGCCAGTTCAGGTGGGTCCGGCCATCCTTCAAAAAGGTAAGTCTTCTTCCCCCTTGATCGGTGCCGCTCAGTCTTCTTCCCCTACTTCGGCCTTCCTTCACGGCGCTGCCCTATGGATCCCTAGTTTTCACTGGGGTTTGGTACTCCCTGACTTTACCCTTTTCCTAATTAAGACTGGTACCCCTAATCTCTTAATCTTCGATACTCCCCTTCCTCCTCCTTTCTCTGTTGGTCGAACCCCTTTACTAGTCATGATGATCCTGTGATTCTTAATGCTAGAGTTTTGTGATGTTTGATGTTAAGGCACTAACATTGAGATCATGTTTTATTGATTTGTGATTCTTATGATTTGAGATGATATTAAAGTGAATTGCACCGAGATGGTATGACCCTGATCTGCGGTTTTCTTTGAGGTTCAGCTAAAGATTCATTATACTGTGAAATCATGTGCTGAAAAATTGGCTTAGAATTGAATTTGCAAATATGTTTGTTCATGTGTTTTGTCAATTTGACAAGAAGCAGTAAGTTTCGCTTTTGCGCCGGACCAAGATCTCAAGAAACAGTAAGTTTCCTATCTACGACGGACAAACTTTGTTGGTCTGTCGTGGACATACTTTTGAACTCATTGAGCCAAACTCAATTTTTCTCAAAAACCAGTAAGTTGTGCATGTACGACGGACAAAGTTTTTGGGTCTGTCGTGAACGTGTTTTTGAGCTCAAGAGTCGAACTCAATCTTCCAAGAAACCAGTAAGTTTTGCATGTACGGCGGACAAACTTCTTTGGTCAGTCGTGAATGGCTTTTTGAGGTTTGATTCCGCATGTACGACGGACCGATTTTGTTTGTCCGTCGTGAACGTGTTCTTGAGAATGATTTCTTCTTGGAACCGAAACTTTCACTTGTACAACGGACCGATTTTGTCATCCGTTGTGAATGGTTTGAGTGATTTTTCATGTGTACGCCGGATCATATTTCCTTGTCCGTCGTGAATGCGTTTTTGTTGAATTAGGGTTTTGAGCAGAATTGAAATAATTTGAATTTGAGATTATGAAATTTGTGATGATTTCATGATGCTTCTTTTGAAGTGGACTTTATGCAATGCTCATGTGAGTAGTTGCATGGATTGACATTGAGTCAAGTCGTGGACTTGTGCTCGGATTTGTTTTGTGGTTTGTTCATGTGCGGTATTGCTCGAGGGCGAACGTGGTCGATGACGGGACCGGAACTAAGTTTATGGAGGAACCGAGGTTCGGGACTAGGTTCAGGAGGAACTGAGGTCTTGGTGGTCAAGGATGTCATGCGGGACGTTCGGGCTAAGAGAATGGTGCACATGAAGAATGGTTAGTCACGTGAGAATGGCAGGAGGTCATTCGCGTGCAAAGTGTTAGTCACGTGAGTATGGCGGTGGCCATACGGCGTGCAAAGTGTTAGTCACGTGAGTATGGTAGGGTTGCCATACGCGTGCAAGAGTTGTACTCGGCCAGGTTGGGCCAAGTAGAGTTGTGTTGGATACGGATTCCTTCTAGGGAATAGGAATCGTATTCAGAACTCCTTGTGGGTTGGTGCTTTAAATAGGTGGGGGGTCTCCTGTTGAAAGGCACCAAGTAGAGCTGAGCGCATCAAGCCTTGAGCTTGGTTTTAGGGTTTGTACTCTTTTGATGAGAGTATTTTAGACAAGAAATAAAGATCAATTCTTCCAAGATTTTTGCGTGCTCTGATAACCACGTCGCTACAGTATTTTCTGTTTTGGTTCTTGTTTGCATGCTTGTTCTAATTCTAGATTGGTTTTTGATCGTTGAGTTTCATCTTGATTTGATCCATCAAAAACCATTCTAGGGTATTGATTTAGAGTTTCTCAAAGTCTAGTTGATTAATCTTTTGAAGATCTTGTTTAATCTTGAAGTTTTGATTAGATTGATTCTCGTCAAGTTCTGGATCAGCAAGCTTGCGAAGCTCATAACTTTTGATCCGTAAGTCCGATCGAGCTGATTCTTTTTGGGTTCGATTCGTATTGGAATCTAGTTTCTTGTATCCAAATTTCAGATCGTTCCGACTGTTGGATCTCCAGGAATTCTTATTTTACCGAACCTCTGTCATTCTGTTTTTGTCGAATACGAGGCAATTATTTGGTTCTGTTTTGGGGTGAACTTTTAATAGATCAAGAATTTGGTTTTAGCTTCCGCACAATCATTCACCCCCCTCTGATTGCTATATTCGTATACTTCGATCCTACAAGTGGTATCAGAGCGAGGTTTTTCTAATCTATCTTAACCGGTGATTAGATCAATGGATCGATATTCGACAAAACCATGTGTGTTCGATGGTGTTGATTTTCAGTTTTGGAAGGCCAAGATGGAGGCGTTCATCCAAGCACAGGGCTTCACAATTTGGGAGAAGGTCTACAAGCCATATGAAGTCCCTGCAAACGACAACGTCAACGACACCAATCGCACACATGTTGAAGCAAATAGCAAGGCGCGCAACTTGATCATCCAAGGCTTGGGATGCAGCGACTTTGATCATGTGGTTCATCTTCGATCCGCATATGAGGTATGGAAATCTCTTTGTGATTACCATGAGGGTTCTAACACTGTCAAAGAGGTTCGCCAAGATATTTACAAAAAAGAATACATGCGTTTTGAGATGAAACCTAGTGAATCTGTAGATGACTTCTTTGCACGTTTCAATAAAATTCTTAGCAATCTACGTCTTTGTTGGAGTTAGCTACACTGATGTTGAAAATGCTCGACAATTGCTTAGTGCTTTGGACATGTCAGTGTGGGAGATGAAAGTAACATCTATACAAGAATCTACTACCATGAGCACACTCACATTAGATGTTCTTTACTCTAAGTTGAAAACTCATGAGTTGGATGTTCTTGCCAGGAAGGGTAACATTAAATCAATTGCTTTGATCTCTAACCCTAACATGTCAAATGCAAATTCTTCTTCTAGCTTTGCCTTGTCTTCCATGTCTTCTTTAACAGATGAGCAACTTGAAGAGTTTCTGAAGAAGATCTGGCACTACTCTCTTCTCGCTTTAACAAAGCTTTGCAGAATGTGAGAATGAGAAAGAGAGGTGGTCCTCCAAGATGCTATGAGTGTGGTGACCTCAACCATATTCGCACAAATTGTCCTAAGCTTGCAGGAAAAACATCAAAAGAGGAGAAGGACAACGACAGAAGGAATGAGAAGAAAAGGTTCTCGTCAAATGATAGGAAGAAGAAGAGCTTCATCAAACGCAAGGTGGTTCACCGAGTTCTTTCCGCTCTTGAACAAGTCAATTTGAGCGATGTGGACTCGGAGAGCAGCGAAGATGATGCAACTCCAAGCAAGCATGATTTGATAGGATTATGTCTCATGGCAAGCAGCAAGGATAGCTTCACCGAGGACGACCACGACAGCGACTTCAATGAGGTAGATCCCTCTTATGATGAATTAGCTATTGCTGTTGCTCGTCTTGGAAAATTGCTTGACAAACGTGATAAGAAAATTAAGAAACATGATTTCATTATTGAATCATTGAATGCTGAAATTGCTAGACTTAAGACTTTGATTCCTAGTGATGATACTTGCAAATCATGTGACTTAATTTACAATGAGCTCACCTTGCTTAGGAAAGAACATGCTCTTTTGTTGCATCTAAATGAGAAAAATGAGAAACATGTTGTACATGCTAGCTGTTCCACTGATGATTTGCATAGTTCAACTTCTTGTTCTAAATGCTCAACTCTTGAATTAAAATTGAAAGATGCAAATGCTAGGGTTTCTCAATTAACTGATAATTTGCTTTCACATGAAATTCTCTCATGCTCAACTTGTCGCAAGCAAAAAGGAAAAGTAGATGTTCTTTGCAATAATTGTTTAACTCTTACTAAGAAAGTTGATTACTTGCAAAATTCTTTGGAACGTTTCACTAATGGCAAGAAAAAGTTGAACATGATTTTGGATCAATCTAAGGTTAGCACAAACAAGAGAGGTTTAGGTTTTGATCCTTATGCCACATATGAAACTAAACGTCGCACTGTTGTTCAGGCTCCTTGCAAAATTGAGTTATCTAATGAGCCTAAGAAAATTGCTTTTCAATCTGCTGGTTTTTTATCTTCTACTATGATGAATGCAAAATGTGCTTCTACTGTTAAAGAAAAATATCATGTTAAGTACACTTGCACTCATTGTGGTAGAGATGGACATTTAGTAGACTTTTGCTTTAGACTAGCCAAACAACAAAAGAAAGAAAAAACTAAGGCTAGGTCTAATTTCAGACAGGCACGCTTTGTTTCTTATTATATGCCTAGGGTGATGCAAACACCTTTTGTTGGTAAGAACACGGGAAAAGACAAATCAATCTTTGTGCATAAGAATGCTCGTGTTGTGCCTACTGTTGTGCGTCGTGTGTCTCAGTACTGGATTCCTAAACATCTTATTTCTAACCCCAGTACCGAGACCTCGACACTTTCTGCTTCTATGTAGGCTTCTCACGCGAGGAAGGAGAACATATAGCTAGTGGATTCCGGATGCTCACGCCACATGTCCGATGATAAGAATTGGTTCTCCTCCTTCACTCGCGCATCTCGTGCTAAAAGTGTTATTTTTCAAGATGCTTCTTCCACCTCTGTTTTCGCAAAAGGCACTAGTCCAAATAGTGCAGGTACAGGTGCATATGTTCAGGGGGAGAGTATCTTTGTTGATGAAGATGATGATGATGCTATTGAGGATGAGATAATTGGAGTTTGCTGTATGCTTGTGTGCTTGTTTTCAAGCTTTCCCACGTGCTTCACATCAACAAACCATCAAGCGAAATTTTCAGGTATCTCTATTGTACTCAAGATTTTGGCATTTGGCTTTCTGCTTCCTCATGCATTAGTTTAAGAGCTTTCTCTGATGTTGAATTTGGAGGATGTAGAATTGATAGAAAAAGTACATCTGGTTCATGCCACTTCTTGAGTAATTCTCTTTCTTGGGCATATTGACATTAGATTTCACTTTCTTAGAGATCATGTTGAAAAAGGAAATATTGTGCTTCACCATGTGGATACTGAACATCAATTGGCAGACATTTTCACAAAACCTTTGTCTTCTTCTCGTTTTGCTTTTATTCGGGGAGAACTTGGGATTGTTCATCCAATGGGTTTGTTTTGAGGGGGAGTTTCCTTGCCAAGTTCTTTCACTTAATGAGCTCACTTTATCATATTTCTTTATATGTTATGTAATTGAGCTAATATATGATAATCTAATTGTCTCACTTGAACTAAAAATGACATTGCGGAATTCCTTGGACTAATTGCCTATAGCTAAATACTCTGTGATATCTCACTCTTCTAGGCTTGATATTGAATCTTCTTGACAAATTTGGGCTATGAAGCAAGTGTGGTTTCAACTTTACTCTTTCATAAGACCTTTTAATCACTTTTGCATGTTTATAATCAAAAAAAATGAAAAGAAAAGGGAATCAATAAAAAAGGGTTGTTAAAAGCAAAAGCCTCAAGTTATGAGCTTCAGGATGCTTTCCCTAAAAGATAAGATGTATGCTTCAAGCATGCCATTCCCTCAAGAGACAAGATGTATGCTTCAAGCATGCCACTCCAAGGAAATAAAAGAAGTATGCTTCAAGCATGCCACATGCAGTTTACTGTTTAAAGATTAAATTGGTCCACTAGATTGGAGTTGAAACTACTTGCTCGCCCTGATTTGTTATTTGCTTCAACTTTGAGCCTTTGTTTTTTTACTAAAGGTTTTGCTTAGTACTTGGCTATAGTTGACTGAATTGAGGTTGAGATGCATGTCATTCCCTAACTTGCTAAAATCACATCAAGATCATGTATTTTGCATATTATGTGATATATAAGGTTATATGATCGAATGAGCTCATCTTCTCCTATCTTGGCACTTCCTTGTTTCTCCTTGTGAAATCTTTGCTACAGGAAAAATTTTGAACCTGTTCTCTCTTTTACTCTTGATGAATCCATTGTCAAAGGGGGAGAAATTTGGAAATCATTGAAGAGTTTAAGGAAAAAGGGGGAGAAGAAAAAGGGGGAATTGTTTTTGGAGATTTTTGGAATTTTTGGGCACATTGCACATTCACACACATTTTCCTTCTCAGGGGGACATTTTGTTTTGCATTTTGGTCAAAGGGGGAATTCTGTGTTTTCTTTTTGGTCCTTGATCCTTTGGATTTCAAAATCTTTTGTAAAGTGAATGCCAAATGTTCAATTCTAAGTGGTGTTGCCAATGTTTTCATCAAGGGGGAGATTGTGAAATCATGTGCTGAAAAATTGGCTTAGAATTGAATTTGCAAATATGTTTGTTCATGTGTTTTGTCAATTTGACAAGAAGCAGTAAGTTTCGCTTTTGCGCCGGACCAAGATCTCAAGAAACAGTAAGTTTCCTATCTACGACGGACAAACTTTGTTGGTCTGTCGTGGACATGCTTTTGAACTCATTGAGCCAAACTCAATTTTTCTCAAAAACCAGTAAGTTGTGCATGTACGACGGACAAAGTTTTTGGGTCTGTCGTGAACGTGTTTTTGAGCTCAAGAGTCGAACTCAATCTTCCAAGAAACCAGTAAGTTTTGCATGTACGGCGGACAAACTTCTTTGGTCAGTCGTGAATGGCTTTTTGAGGTTTGATTCCGCATGTACGACGGACCGATTTTGTTTGTCCGTCGTGAACGTGTTTTCGCCAGAATGATTTCTTCTTGGAACCGAAACTTTCACTTGTACAACGGACCGATTTTGTCTGTCCGTTGTGAATGGTTTTTTGAGTGATTTTTCATGTGTACGCCGGACCATATTTCCTTGTCCGTCGTGAATGCGTTTTTGCTGAATTAGGGTTTTGAGCAGAATTGAAATAATTTGAATTTGAGATTATGAAATTTGTGATGATTTCATGATGCTTCTTTTGAAGTGGACTTTATGCAATGCTCATGTGAGTAGTTGCATGGATTGACATTGAGTCAAGTCGTGGACTTGTGCTCGGATTTGTTTTGTGGTTTGTTCATGTGCAGGTATTGCTCGAAGACGAATGTGGTCGATGACGGGACCGGAACTAAGTTCATGGAGGAACTGAGGTTCGGGACTAGGTTCAGGAGGAACTGAGGTCTTGGTGGTCAAGGATGTCATGCGGGACGTTCGGGCTAAGAGAATGGTGCACATGAAGAATGGTTAGTCACGTGAGAATGGCAGGAGGTCATTCGCGTGCAAAGTGTTAGTCACGTGAGTATGGCAGGTGGCCATACGCGTGCAAAGTGTTAGTCACGTGAGTATGGTAGGGTTGCCATACGCGTGCAAGAGTTGTACTCGGCCAGGTTGGGCCAAGTAGAGTTGTGTTGGATACGGATTCCTTCTAGGGAATAGGAATCGTATTCAGAACTCCTTGTGGGTTGGTGCTTTAAATAGGTTGGGGGTCTCCTGTTGAAAGGCACCAAGTAGAGCTGAGCGCATCAAGCCTTGAGCTTGGTTTTAGGGTTTGTACTCTTTTGATGAGAGTATTTTAGACAAGAAATAAAGATCAATTCTTCCAAGATTTTTGCGTGCTACAGTAACCACGTCGCTACAGTATTTTCTGTTTTGGTTCTTGTTTGCATGCTTGTTCTAATTCTAGATTGGTTTTTGATCGTTGAGTTTCATCTTGATTTGATCCATCAAAAACCATTCTAGGGTATTGATTTAGAGTTTCTCAAAGTCTAGTTGATTAATCTTTTGAAGATCTTGTTTAATCTTGAAGTTTTGATTAGATTGATTCTCGTCAAGTTCTGGATCAGCAAGCTTGCGAAGCTCATAACTTTTGATCCGTAAGTCCGATCGAGCTGATTCTTTTTGGGTTCGATTCGTATTGGAATCTAGTTTCTTGTATCCAAATTTCAGATCGTTCCGACGGTTGGATCTCCGGGAATTCTTATTTTACCGAACCTCTGTCATTCTGTTTTTGTCAAATACGAGGCAATTATTTGGTTCTGTTTTGGGGTGAACTTTTAATAGATCAAGAATTTGGTTTTAGCTTCCGCACAATCATTCACCCCCCTCTGATTGCTATATTCGTATACTTCGATCCTACATATACTGACTTTGCTGTGATGTGAATGGATTTAATGTATGATTAACTCTATACTGGGTTACTGGATGATCTTTAAATGCTTAAACAGTACATGGTGACAGTAGCCTTATTAAGATTCATTTACATGGGAGAATGATAACATGATGTGATGCTACTGGTTTCTTCTCTGAATATTCAATTGAATATAATGACAGTGGCTTAGAATGAATTGGTTTCATGGTAGATGATATTGATTTGATGCCATGCTAGAGGGTGTTGTTGCCTTCACTTGGTCTGTGATGCATGATCTAAAGAATTGATCTATTTGCAAGTTGGAGGGCATCTGTTTTTCCTAAAGTCAGTGCGCCGGGGGAGCATGTTTGGCCGGGGGAAAACTTAATGCAACCCTTGCATGTCTAAGTCTTCGTTACTGAGGCCAAGATCTTTAATTCTTCTATTGTCTGCCCTTACTTCTATCTCAGCTTCATTTCTGCTATTGCTTACTATTTTGATTGCTATTCTCTTTTTGTTCTTGCTGTCTCTATTATGCTATTCTATAAGGAATTGGCTTGTGGAGCTTACTTGGAGGTGCTCTGAGATGAGGGTCAGAGCGAGAGGATGATAGTTGTACTGCTCTGCTTGATCCTCCTCCCTTCTAGTTCCTGGTGGCTTCTTGGTCCTTGGGCGTGCCTTAATTTTTCCTGAGGCTCTTACTTCTGTGAGTATGTTCCCTTAACTGCTTGATTTGGTTAGCTACTGGGAACAGTTTGCTTTGGGACTCCCTGGATGAAGCTTGGCTGGTATATATAGCATGGCAATGGCGGTGTGAACAGGGTTTGAAAGAGAGCTGGGTCCAAAGGTCTGTGCGGCTGGGATGATTAGACATATTAATGGCTTAGTCAGTATATTAGATCTTAGTCCCAGTCTTAGCCTGTAACACCCCAAAATTTTGCTTTTCTTAAATTCATGTGTGATTTGGCACTTTGGTGAATTTTTGGAATTTTCTGGAATTTATTTGGATTTATTTGGAATTTATTTGAATTTATTCCATTTTGAAATAATTAAAGAATTTAATTTTGCAAATAAAATTTTGTTGGAAATATTTTATTTGAGTCCAAAATGATCCAAAGTATTTTCCAGAATTTTTCTGGAATTTTTCTGAGTCTTTTGCTATTTTTAATGAATTAAATGAATTACTGGGAATTATTTTAAATATTAAATCGCTGGAAAATCCAACTCGGGTCAAGTACTGTTCATCCGACCGAGCCCGAGTCAGACTCGAGTTCGAGTCCGACCCGAACCCGACCCGAGCCAGTTGACTCAACCGAACCCGTTCAACCCCAATCGATCCCAACCGTTGGATCCAGATCCAACGGTCAGGATCATTCGCGCGTGATAACGGCGGCGCTGAGCCATCCTCGCCGTCGATTGCGCCACGTGGGCGGCCGCGATTCGTCGTCTCCGCCGGATCCGAGCCGGAGTTCTCCGCCGTCACCGTGTCAACCTCGGTTTCCGCGCTCTACGAGCCGAGGCCCCCTAAAGTACGCCGCCACCGCCATCGGAAGCGCACAACCAGACGCACCCGAGCCCCCTTCTCACCTCGCTGAGCCGCCGTCGTCCGCAATTGCTCGCCGGAGTAGAGGAAGTCTTCCGCCGCGGTTTCGTTGATCTCGCGCCTCGCCGTTCTCCGACGCCACCAAGCCCGTGAATCGAGATCGCCTTGTCGCGCGCGCTGGGAGTGCCAGCCTTCACGCCGGAGTTGCACGGAAACGCCGCGCGGGAGGTCGTCGTCTTCGTCTCCGGTCAAGCCAACACCGCCGCGCCGCCATCAGCCCTCGCGAACTCGGACAGCCGTCCGATCAAGATCTGACCGTCACGGTGAGATCACGTTTAGATCCTCGGATCTAATCCCAGCCGTTGGATTTAGATCCAACGGTCCAGATTGGCCACGTTCACCCCAGAACGTGCGTCACCCGATCCAATCTGGGCCGTTGATTTTCGAATCAACGGCCGAGATTGTGCCACGCGTCGGGAAGCTTGACCGCCGCGGTCAGCGCACCCGCGCGTGAGACGCTGACACGGCGGGCCCGCGCGTCAGCGGGACAGCGGAACCGCACCATGACGTCATCGCTGACGTCACGGTGGGGGCCCGCTTGTCAGCAGCTGCCCCAAAGAAGTCAGGCCGACGCCAAGAATGACGTCATCTGTAGGCCCCACCTGTCAGCGACCGTGAGCCATGAACCGAGTCCACGGTGGACCGAGCCAAACCGTGGACCACGTCCATGAGCCGGCTGACGTCAGCCAGCCAATCAGGAGCTGACACGTGTCCATGCTGACGCAATAATTAATTTCCGAAAAAGAAAATGATTTATTAATTCGAATTAAAGATTTCAGATTTTGTTTCAAACTTCAAACGCTTATAACTTTTGCGTTTCAACTCCGATTTGAGTGATTCAAATTTCTAAATTTGTATAAAATTAAGATCTACCTAAATATGAATTTTATTTAATTTTTGGACTAAAGTTTTTCTCTGTAAAATTATTTAATTGATTATTTAAACTTTAAATAATCATAACTTTTGCGTTTTAACTCCAAATTTGACGATTCCAGTTTCTAAAAATCCATAAAATTATGTTCTTTCTGTTTACGGATTTTATTTGGATGTTTGGACACTTTTTTCCTATTGTTTATTCGTGTATTTGCTATTTGCACGCTTTACGAGTAGACGTTGAAGTGCCGGAAGGATTCGAGGGAGAGGTATTGACTCAGGATCCAACTCAAGACCAAGAGCAAGTACTTTTTGAAGGCAAGTTGTGCTTTGACCATGTTGATCCTATTTCGAAATCTATTTTGATTTAAACTATTGCATGCTAGTTCAATTAGAAAAATACTTTGTTTAAACCTGGGGGTTAGGTAAATACCAATTTGCAGTATGACACCTTGATTACTTAAGTATGTGCCATGACCCTTTGTCACCCTAGTTGTGGATTACTAGTTGGACATTACTAAATTGCCAACATGGGTTTTTAGACCGTTGTAGTATATTGCTTAGACCTGCTACGTGCTCATGACATGATTTTGGACAATCAAATGTTAATATTGACTTAATGATATATTGAACCTGTTTTGGAAAAGTATCATGTGATGTTGATGGCACGTGGTGCATGGTAATCAACTGGGGTTTGATAAACGATTTCGGCCAGGGCATGTGGCAAGAGTAATCAGTGGGCGGTTGTGGCATTGGGAGTGTTGATTTGGTTCTTCGGGTAGTCTTGCCCTGGTCATCCTAAGGACTTAACCTTGCAAGCCTTTGAACTGGGTCTAACGTGCAACCACATGTCCGGAATGGGACGGACCTAGTTGACTAAGTTGCTAATAACGTACCTGTGGGACCTCAGGAGGTCAACTACACCCTTTGTGTATGTTGTACGGGGAGGCGTCTGGGGTGAGGCCAGGTACCCATCTAACGGTTGATTGGCCTAGACTTCGCCTTAGCGAAGGGAAGGGTTAGTGCGCAATAACCGGGGAGGACCACTTGTATTGTTAGAGGTTTCCGAAAGACTTTGTTACGGGAACTCGCCTTTGTGGTGTTTGACTGTATCTTGTGGGTAAAGTGCATAACCTCTGCAGAGTTTAGAATCTATTCGAATAGCCGTGTCCACGGTATTGGACATCGCTCGGGAATTACAGTCAAGGGTTAGATTTTCTCAAAAATAACTTTGGTTTGAAAGGTGGGTTGGTTTAATAATGAAGATGATGGAAGTGTGGTTTAGGATGGGAAAAATGTTTATTAAACTTCTTGAAAAGTTATTTATGCTTTACTTATTTCTACTGCTTTCGAATCTACTTACATTACTTGTCAAAAGTCAAGCATCGCAAATATACCTTGAGCTATTCCTGTGTACCAAGCCATGCATATAGTATATTAGCTTGCATTCTGTGCATGACTTGCTGGGTACCAAGTACTCACCCTTGCCTCAACACAACACCAGTTGAAGAGGAGACTACGCCAGCTTTGGAGGAGGAACTCCAAGAGGACCCGTCTACTTAGGGATGCGAGCCCAGTCAGTTGCCTGTGGTATACTGGATGGCGCCACGAAGTTCTTTGATTTTCCGCTGCTATTGTTTCTCTTTTAATAAGTTTCGCCTTGCGAGGCATATATTTGTAACTTGACCATAAGGTCGAGTAACCAGTTTGATTATTTAAATAAAGTACTTGTATGGTATCGATTGGTATGATTGTGATATTTACCGATGTTAAGACTGTGTGCACTAGCGCGTTCCTGGACTAGTGCTGAATACACAGAGGGTCCGGATTTGCAAATTCGGGGTCCCGACAGAGGTGGTATCAGAGCCATACTTGACTGTAGGCTCAACCCTAGATAGAATGGTCGTAGTGCGGATAAAACCTATTTTCTAAAACTAAAAAATTGGTGAAGGCAAGAAATGACATCTCGACTTATCCCCTTCTCTCTTTTCTTGTCTCTTGCTAAAATTTTCCCTTACCTTGTCACAATTGAAAAATTCCGAGTTCTTACGTAAAGCACGCTTGTGACAGATGGAGGAAGAGTTCAACTACGTTGATCTGGGAGTTGGTCACGCCGCAGAGCTTTGGCACATGCTACAGACTCTCGGAGATTTTGAGAAGCCCCAATACCAAGTGGAAGTGATCAGGCAAGCAGGATTGATCAAGGCTTGTGATGTGAGGATTGAGGTACCTGCCAGGAAGAGGGGCCCAGGCAATCGCCCGATACACTGCACTGCCAGGAGATCTACAATGCAGATGGGTATCCAAGAAGTATCACGACGAGCAATGCGGCACATTACCAGTATCTACGCCAGAGAGTTGGAGAGCACGGTGTTCCGTTATCATCCGCGCAGCAATAACCTTCTTGACCCGAAGGCAATTCAGGATGAGGATGCCACGGTTACACAGTTGGCACGATTTGTGGTCGCCCAGGAGGAAGTACTAGATAGTACAAGCAAGGAGCTACAGAAGGCCCGCAAGGAGATCACGACAGAGAAGAACAGATGGCGGGAAGCTCAAGAGTATGTGGCACACCTTCTACGAAGGATTGACGAGTTGGAGATGACCTTGTACGGACCAGACCCAGAGCCAGTACTCGAGCTACACGAGCCAGATCCGGAGGAGTCAGACCTCGATGAGGACACTGCTTCTTCGACTACCACAGAGGACATAGTCGCTGGACATGGCGATCGTTTCGCGCCTATGCCGCAAAGACACCGCACTCCAGGCCGTGGAGGTTTTCTCGATGAGTGAGCATAGGTTCTATAGTGAGACTCCTTCGCCGAGTCGCGTCATAGAATAAAGAGTCACCCTTTAGGCGTTAGACTCCAGAGTTAGTTCGATTTGGATTTGCTTTGTTTGCTGAGTGTGCAGTATGTGTTGCAAGGCCTTTAGGCATTGTAAGCAACCATACCAAGTTATTAATAATAAAGTTGGACCTTAGAGTTACCCCTTTCGCCCCGCATGAGTTCCATATTACTTGTCTATTCTTGTTTCCCTCTCATCTCTAAACCTAGAGCAAACCGACAGATGGTGAACACCCGTGGGAACTTTGGAAGCAATGGGAGTGGTTCTCGCCCAGCAGAAAACCCCAATGATGGAGCACCAGCACCACCACTGGATATGCAGAATTTCGGAGCTTTTCTTGCTGCTCAGACTCAGTTGATGCATGCCATGATGCAACAAATGCAACACGTCACCGCTCAGGCCACTGCTAATCAAGTTAATTGTAGGACCGAGTAGGCAACTAGAGGGGGGGGGTGAATAGATGCCGAATAAAATTCAACTATTTCTTTCAGAAAAATAAAGACCCCTAAATAGCGGAAGAATATTTAATATCGTAGAGATCAAAACCCTAGATTAATTAGCGAGACAAATCGAACAAAAATCAAAACTAGTTCTATCAAAACTCGAACAAACCTTCTAATCAAGAATCATAGCAAAAGAGTATGTAAAGAATTGCATAACCTTTTCTTTATTCCAAAGCCACTCCTTCCGGGAGGACACCAAAATCTCTAATCTCACAAAATTAGAAAACCACCAAAATCTCTAATCTCACAAGATTAGAAAACCTTAAACAAACTAAAGAAAACACAAAATCTCTTCTTTGTTGTAGGCACCTCTTGCTTCTTGCCCTTTGCCTTGGATGAATCTCTAAGCCCCTAGAACCCCCTATTTAAAGGGCTCCATAGCAGTTGATTCCTTCTTGTATACGGCAAACCGGACAGCAACCGCACCTGCCAAACTCGGATTCGGAATTTATCCACTCGGATTGACCTGCCGACCGAACTCCTCTCGGACACAGCAAGCCGTCGCTGCGCTCTTACCTTCCTGCGTGTACACACACACACGTGATGCAACACACGCACACACACAGCAATGCACTCACGCCAACACATATGCATGACACACACACACATACACATGCATGCAGCACATGCACACACACTTGCATGCTCACACACGCACACTTGCATGCACACACACTCACGTGCATACACACACTTGCATGTACACACACACACTCAATTGTATGTGTGAAAAATTCGTATACACGCGTACGACCACCTGCCGCTACGCTGCAACGATCTCGACCTCACGTGCACTGTCCTCTAGTCTAAACATCTCGCATGACATCCTCGACCCTCACGACCTCAGTTCCTCCCTGAACCTAGTCTCAGTCCTGTCACCGACCACGTTTGACCTCAAGCAACACCTGCACGTGAACAAAAACACAAAAACAATTTCCGAGCACAAGTTCGCGACTTGACTCACATTAATCCATACAACCACTAAATAATCAAACCACTTTCAAATCTTATCAAATAATCAAATCAATTTCAACTCCTTTCAAATACTCATCATCAAAAACAATTGGATCAAAAACAATGATCCTTCATTAATCAGGGACCACGCCAGAATGCCAGACTATCAGAGTTCATGAGGACTCACCCACCCACTTTCTCTGGGAATGCCAATCCTTTGGAGGCCGATGATTGGTTAAGATCAATCGAGAGGAAGCTACACATAGCTCAATGCATAGGAAAT
Organism: Rhipidocladum racemiflorum; assembly: GCA_036346355.1. Lineage (NCBI taxonomy): Eukaryota > Viridiplantae > Streptophyta > Magnoliopsida > Poales > Poaceae > Rhipidocladum > Rhipidocladum racemiflorum. The sequence goes on from CM070592.1 coordinate 27,339,081, forward strand.
GAGAAGGTACTCTACGCTTCTCATCAGCTAGAAGGAACAGCCGCCGAATGGTGGGAGAACTTCTGTGCCACGCAAGAGAACCCTCAAGATATCACTTGGGAAGAGTTCACAGCCGCATTCCGACAGTATCACGTGCCTGAAGGAATCATGGACCTTAAGAAGGAGGAGTTCAGAGCACTGAAGCAAGGTAATCAGCCAGTGGCCGACTACCTGAATAAGTTCACACAGCTAGCACGCTACGCACCTGAGGATGTAGCGACAGATAAATCCAGACAGTCTCGTTTTATGAAGGGACTTAACTCAGGATTGCAAGTAGGGTTGATCACCCACACCTTTCCAGATTTCCAAGAGTTGGTGAATAAGGCGCTTATTCTTGAGGACAAGCGCAAGGAACTGGATGAGAACAGGAAGCGCAGGATGCAACAGCAAGGATCACGCCAGAACGCAATAGCGGCGCTGAGAGTTACACCAAATCAATTCTTCAGATTCCAACCACGAGAATGCAACAAGGACACCACCCCCAAAGCACCAAGACTCCGCCAATCGTAACTACGGACCCCAGCCCACCGCTAGAAACGCTACTCGAGCAATCGAAGGAACAGTGAGACGCTGCTACAATCGCAACGAGCCAGGACACTTTGCCAACAGCTTGTCCGAAGAAGACAGCAGGAGTGACCCCGATTCGCTTCAATCTAGGAACCACCAGCTAGGGCGCCGGCCAGGAGCCGCACCTGCACCGTGGTGAGAGGCCGAGTCAACCATGTCACCGCAGATGCCTGCGCAGAATGCGACGGACGTCGTCTTGGGTAAGTTACTTATTAACTTTCGATACCTGCATGATTTTGTTTGACTCTGGAGCTTCGCATTCGTTTGTTTCGCAAGGCTTTGCAACTAGAAATGATTTGAGGATTGCAAGACTTAAGTGCATGCTTTTAGTTCAAACCCCTGGTTCCGAACTCCGAACGAAAGTAGGATGTTCCGGGGTGAGAATACTAATAGATGGAATAGAGTTCTTAGCAAACCTTATAATTTTGGAGACCCAGACCTTAGACGTCATATTGGGAATGGATTGGTTATCCAAGCACAAGGCCGTATTGGATTGTGGACGAAGGACTATCTCAGTTGAGAGCCCGTGTGGGAAGAAAGTGGAATTTCGAGCCACTGCAGTTAGAGATGGACAGTTGATGGTTAACAGCACCAAGGCGATCAGCATAGAGGATGTCTCAGTAGTGAATGAGTACCCAGATGTTTTTCCCGAAGATCTACCTGGTATGCCGCCAGACAGGGACATAGAGTTTGTAATAGAGCTTGTACTGCACAAAGACCGATAGCAAAGAGACCCTATCGGATGTCCACCGAGGAGTTGGTAGAAATGAAGAAACAGCTAGAAGAGTTAATGGAGAAAGGATTTATCAGACCGAGTTCGTCGCCGTGGGGAGCACCAGTTTTGTTTGTCAAGAAGAAGGACGGGAGTTTCAGGATGTGCATTGATTACCGTGCACTCAATGAGGTCACCGTGAAGAATAAGTATCCGCTACCCAGGATTGATGATTTGTTTGATCAGTTGAGAGGAGCCGGAGTTTTCTCCAAGATTGATCTGAGATCGGGATACCATCGATTGAAGATCCGATCGAGAGGATATTCAAGGCGCATTCTCGTCAAGATATGGACATTACGAGTTCTGATTATGTCTTTTGGGTCGACAAATGCGCCAGCTTATTTCATGAATATGATGAATAAGGTGTTCATGGAATATTTGGACAAGTTTGTCGTCGTGTTCATAGACGATATCCTGATCTACTCCAAGACAGAGGATGAACATGCCGAACACTTGAGGCGAGTTTTGGAAAAGCTGAGGGAACAGCAACTTTTCGCCAAGTTCAGCAAGTGTGATTTTTGGAAGGACAAAGTGGAGTTCCTTGGACATGTAATGACCGCAGAAGGAGTCGCCGTGGATCCAAGCAAAGTAGAAGCTGTGTTACATTGGGAGCAGCCGAAGACTGTGACCCAGATTCGGAGTTTCCTTGGAATGGCAGGATACTACCGCCGTTTCATCGAAGGCTTCTCGACAATTGCGAAACCTCTGACGCAACTGCTGAAGAAGGAAAAGAAGTTTGCATGGACGCCAGAATGTGAGAAAGGATTTCAGGAGCTGAAGAAGCGATTGACATCAGCACCGGTGTTAGTTCTACCGGATGTTGCTCAAGCTTCGATATTTATTGTGACGCATCGCGCCAAGGACTTGGATGTGTGCTGATGCAGAATGGAAAGGTCGTCGCTTATGCATCAAGGCAGTTGAGGCCGCATGAGGAAAATTATCCAACACATGACCTAGAGTTAGCTGCCGTAGTGTATGCCTTGAAGATATGGCGTCACTATCTGATCGGAAACAGATGTGAAGTGTATACGGATCATAAGAGCCTTAAGTACATATTCACCCAGTCGGATCTGAATATGAGGCAAAGGAGATGGCTAGAGTTGATCAAGGACTACAATGTTGGAATCCATTACCATCCCGGGAAGGCCAACGTAGTTGCCGATGCTCTGAGTCGGAAGAGCCATACCGTGAGTATGTTGCTAGCCACAAATCAAGATGAGTTATGTGAGGACTTTCAGAAAATGAAGATTGAGGTAGTACCTAGCGGATTCTTGGCCGCATTAGAAGTAAAACCTACCCTAGAGGATCAGATTCGAGAAGGACAAAAGGATGATGACAAGATTCGCAGGATTAAGTCCATCAAGGAAGAAGGCAAGGCAGAAGACTTCAAGTTGGATGAGCAAGGCACGTTGTGGATGAAGGATCGCATTTGTGTGCCTAACAAAAAGGAGTTAAAGCAGCTAATTTTGGAAGAAGCCCATGACTCCAAGTACTCAATTCACCCTGGAAGCGCCAAGATGTATCAGGATCTGAAGGAGAGATTCTGGTGGCCGAGTATGAAACGTGAAGTTGCCGAGCACGTTGCATTGTGCGACGTATGCCAGAGAGTCAAGGCAATGCATCAGAGACCAGCAGGATTGCTACAGCCGCTGAAAATACCTGAGTGGAATGGGAGGAAATCGGAATGGATTTCATTACCTGCCATCAAGACTCAAGGAGGTTATGACTCCATATGGGTTATAGTGGATCGCTTGACTAAAGTAGCCCATTTCATCCCCGTGAAGACCACTTACTCGGGAGATAAATTAGCAGAATTGTACATGATCAGGATTGTCTGTTTGCACGGAGTGCCAAAGAGGATTGTATCGGACAGAGGTACCCAATTTACCTCAAGGTTTTGGAATAAGTTGCATGAAGCCATGGGAACCCGTTTGAACTTCAGTACAGCTTATCATCCACAGACGGATGGACAGACCGAAAGAGTCAACCAGATTCTGGAGGATATGTTGAGAGCTTGTGCATTGGCTTATGCTACCTCTTGGGATAAGAGTTTGCCGTATGCTGAGTTCAGTTACAACAATAGTTATCAGGCTAGTTTACAGATGTCACCTTTTGAGGCACTGTATGGTCGACCATGTCGGACGCCATTGAATTGGAATGAGACCGGCGAGCGCCGTGTCTTTGGGCCTGATATTCTTCAAGAGGCTGAAGAGCAGATCGCCATGATTAGGGAAAGATTGAAGATCGCCCAATCTCGACAGAAGAGTTATGCTGACAATCGTCGTCGAGACTTGAGCTTTGAACCAGAAGACTTTGTTTACCTCAGAGTTACGCCTCTCAGGGGAGTTAAGAGGTTCCATGCCAAAGGGAAACTCGCACCCCGTTATGTTGGACCATTTAAGGTTTTGAGTCGCAGAGGCGAAGTTGCTTATCAGCTGGAGTTGCCACAGTCGTTAGCAGGAGTACATGATGTATTCCATGTGTCCCAGTTAAAGAGGTGTCTCCGAGTTCCTGAGGAACAGACACCGCTAGAATCAATTGAGTTGCAAGAGGATTTGACGTATAAGGAGCATCCCGTGAGGATTCTAGACACAAGGGATCGAGAAACTAGAAACAAGTCAACTCGTTTCTGTAGGATTCAGTGGAGCAACCATGCAGAGAGCGAAGCGACTTGGGAGCGCGAGGAGGATTTGAAGAAAGAGTTTCCAAACCTATTCTGTAGTGAGCCCTGAATCTCGGGGACGAGATTCTATTAAGGGGGGGAGGTTTGTAACACCCCAAAATTTTGCTTTTCTTAAATTCATGTGTGATTTGGCACTTTGGTGAATTTTTGGAATTTTCTGGAATTTATTTGGATTTATTTGGAATTTATTTGAATTTATTCCATTTTGAAATAATTAAAGAATTTAATTTTGCAAATAAAATTTTGTTGGAAATATTTTATTTGAGTCCAAAATGATCCAAAGTATTTTCCAGAATTTTTCTGGAATTTTTCTGAGTCTTTTGCTATTTTTAATGAATTAAATGAATTACTGGGAATTATTTTAAATATTAAATCGCTGGAAAATCCAACTCGGGTCAAGTACTGTTCATCCGACCGAGCCCGAGTCAGACTCGAGTTCGAGTCCGACCCGAACCCGACCCGAGCCAGTTGACTCAACCGAACCCGTTCAACCCCAATCGATCCCAACCGTTGGATCCAGATCCAACGGTCAGGATCATTCCGCGCGTGACAACGGCAGCGCCCGAGCCATCCCCGCCGTCGATTGCGCCACGTGGACGGCCGCGATTTCGTCGTCTCCGCCGGATCCGAGCCGGAGTTCTCCGCCGCCGTCACCGTGTCAACCTCGGTTTCCGCGCTCTACACGGAAGCCGAGGCCCCCTTTAAGTACGCCGCCACCGCCATCGGGAAGCGCACAACCGTACGCACCTGAGCCCCCTTCTCACCTCGCCTGAGCCGCCGCCGTCGTCCCGCAATTGCTCGCCGGAGTAGAGGAAGTCTTCCGCCGCGGTTTTTCGTTGATCCCCGCCGCCTCCGCCGTTCTCCGACGCCACCAAGCCCAGAACTGAGATCGCCGTGTCGCGCCGCGCCTGGGAGTGCCAGCCTTCACGCCGGAGTTGCACGGAAACGCCGCACGGGAGGTCGTCGTCTTCGTCTCCGGTCAAGCCAACACCGCCGCGCCGCCATCAGCCCTCGCGAACTCGGACAGCCGTCCGATCAAGATCTGACCGTCACGGTGAGATCACGTTTAGATCCTCGGATCTAATCCCAGCCGTTGGTGAAGGATCATTGTTTTTTGATCCATGTGTTTTTGATGATGAGTATTTGAATATTCGAAGAGATTTGAAAAGATTTGAGTTGATTTGATTTTAGCTCAGTATTTGAAAAAGATTTGAAACCAATTTGAACCGATTTATTTTTTGGTTTCTTTATTTGAAAAAGATCTGAAACCAGTTGGTTGTATGGATTAATGTGAGTCAAGTCGCGGACTTGGGCTCGGAAATTGTTTTTGTGTTTTTTGTTCACGTGCAGGTGTTGCTTGAGGTCGAACATGGTCGATGACGGGACCAAGACTAGGTTCAGGGAGGAACTGAGGTCGTGAGGGTCGAGGATGTCATGCGAAATGTTTGGACTAGAGGACAGTGCACGTGAGGTCGAGATCGTTGCAGCGTAGCGGCAGGCGGGCCGTACGCGTGTTTACGATTTTTTTTTATATGCAAGTGTATGTGTGTGTGTGCATGCAAAGTGTGTGTGTGCATTTAAATGCATAGTGTGTGTACGTGAGTGCATGCATGTGTGTGTGTGCATGTGCATAGTGTGTGTGCATGTGCATGCATACGAGTGTGGTGTTTGCATGTGTGTGTTTGCATGCATAGCGTGAGTGCGTTGCGTATAGCCGTGCGGCGTGTGTGCTGGATAGCCGTGCGTCGCGTGTGTGCCGTGTCTCCGAGTCCAAGAGCAAATCCAGCTGCGCAGCCGATGCTGTCCGATGCCGTGTCTGAAAGGATGTCCGAGAAGGAGACAGGAGCCAGCCGGTTTGCCGTATACAAGAAGGAATAGGCTGGCTATGGAGCCCTTTAAATAGGGGGTTCTAGGGGCTTAGAAATCATCCAAGGCAATAGGGCAAGAAGCAAAAGGTGCCTACAACAAAGAAAAGCTTTTGTGCTCTCTTTAGTTTGTTTAGGGTTTTCTAATCTTGTGAGATTAGAGATTTTGTTTAGGGTTTTCTAATCATCGAATATTAGAAGATTTTTTTTTTTTTTGGTGTCATCTTGTTGAAGATGGCTTTGGAATAAAAAAAATAAGTTTATGCAATATTCTCTTATTTTTTTTTGCTTTGATTCTTGATTAGAAGGTTTGTTCGATTTTTGATAGAACTAGTTTTGATTTTTGTTCGTCTTGTCTCGCTAATTAATCTAGGGTTTTGATCTCTACAATATTAGATATTCTTCCGCTTTTTAGGGGTCTTTAATTTTCCGAAAGAAATAGTTGAATTTTATTCGGCATCTATTCACCCCCCCCCTCTAGTTGCCTACTCGGTCCTACAAGTGGTATCAGAGCAAGGCTCTACTAATCCATCTTAACAGGTGATTAGTAAACGGTAAGTTATGGCAACAGAGAAATACTCAAACAAGCCGCCAATCTTCGATGGCACATTTCCCCATCGGGCGGATCCGGATGATTGCATATCTTCAAGCTCAAGGTAACGCGATTTGGCGCAAGGTAAAAATTTAAATGCGAGCTTCCTTCTAATGATGATATTGATAAAATCGAGTTTGAGAAAGATGTTGAAAACAATAATAGAGCTAGAAACATATTGCTTCAAGGACTTGCTAGAAAAGAATTCGATAGAGTCTGTCATTTACTCACTGCTCATGAAATTTGGAAATCTCTTCAAGATTATCATGAGGGCACTGACTCTGTAAAAGAAGCTAGGCAAGATCAATTTAAAAAGGAATACACTAGATTTGAAATGAACTCTGGAGAATCTCTAGATGATTGTTTTGCTCGCTTTAACAGAATCTTAAACAATCTTAGAGCTGTAGATGTAAAGTACACCGACTCTGAAAATGCTAGACATTTCCTATCATCTCTTGATCTTAAAATCGGCAAATGAAAGTGATCGCTTTTAGGGAAGCTCATAAGATGAGTGAAATGACTTTGGATAAACTATATTCTAGTCTCAAGACTTTTGAGATAGACATTGTTTCAAGAACTTCCAATGATAACTCTATGGCTCTTAATGCTAATTCTTCATATGATAATGCTACTAGTTCTTCATCATCATATTCCATTACTGCTTTGAGTGCTCTTAGTGATGAACAGCTAGATCAAATACCAGAAGATACACTTGCTCTTCTTTCCAAGCGTGTCAATGCAGCTTACATGAGATCAAGGGAGAGAAGAGGAGCCTCCATCCACTGCTACAACTGCGGCAAGGCCGGGCACATCCGTGCTAACTGTTTCAAGAACAAAGATAAAGAGGAGAAGGAGCAAAGCAACCCCTCCAAGTCCTTCCGGCCAAAAGAGAGCAAGGACAAAAATAAGCAACGGACAAAGAAGATGCTCAACAAAGTCTTCGCGGTAATTGGTCGCTTAGACTTAAGCGACATTGATGATTCAACTGACGATGAGAAGGAAGCAAAGCAAACGAAGCTGAACGAGAAAGATTTCACCGGACTGTGCTTCATGGCGAAAGGGAACACTAGTGATTCTTGTGACAACGACAGCACCTCCAGCGACGGTGATGAGGTAATACCTTCGTATGATGAGCTTTGTGAAGTTTTAGTCATATTGAGAAAATCTTTAAGAAAATCTTCACTCAAAAATAAAAACTTAGAGAAAGATTTATCCATGCTGAAAACTGAAAACTTTGATCTTAGAAATTCAAATTCTGAAAAGACATGTGATTCTTGCTTAGATCTCAAATTTGAAATTAAATCTCTAAAAGAGGAACATATGATTAAACTAGAACAAGTTTATGCCAAACAATTGAAAAATGAAAAACTTGTGAAAAATGTTGGTTGCTCTACTGATGGTTTACATGGTCAAACTTCTTGTCCTAAATGTCCCATACTAGAATTGAAGTTGCATGATGCAGATGCTAAGATTACTCAATTGGTTAATGATTTGCTTACACATGAAGTTCTTTCATGCTCAACTTGTCGCAAGCAAAAAGAAAAAGTAGATGTTTCCTGTAATAATTGTTTAACACTCTCTCGAAAAATTGATTACTTGGAAAAGTCTTTAGAACGTTTTACTAAAGGAAAGAAAAATCTAAATATGATTTTGGATCAATCAAAAGTCAGCACTCATCACAAAGGTTTAGGTTTTGATCCTTATGCTCATCACAAATCATATGCTCCTACTATTGTTAAAACTCTTGAAAGTGGAAAGTTTGAAATTGTCAAAGAACCTGAGAAAACTGTCTTCAAATCTGCTGGAATTTTATCTTCTACTATGATGAATGCAAATGTTGCTTCTAAAGACAAACCATTTGTTAAGTACAATTGCACTCATTGTGGAAAAGATGGTCATTTGATGAATTTTTGTTTTAGACTAGCCAAACAACAGAGAAAGGAAAATTCAAAGGCTAAGTCTAACTTTAGACAAACACGTATCATTTCTCCACATGTTCCGCTAGTGAAAGCAAACAAAATACCTGGAAATTCATTTACTTTGCATTCACAAGCTTTTGTACGATCACCTCCTCGTCGAGTGATTCAGTCTTTGGATACCTAAATCATATTTCTCTAACCCGGTATTTGAATCCTCAACATCTTCTCGCTCATAACATGTAGGTGGTACGAGAAGGGAAGGAGAACATCTGGGTTGTTGATTCAGATGTCAACACATGACAGCAACCCAAGTTGGTTCTCCTCCCTAACAAAAGCATCTAGGAGCAAACGATCACTTTTGGAGATGCTACTACGGGACGCGTCATTGCAAAAGGTCTTGTGAAGGTGAATGATCACTTTACTTTAAAGAATGTCTCTTTGGTGTCTAAACTGAAATTCAACCTTCTATCTGTATCTCAATTGTTGGATGAAAACTTTGAAGTGAGTTTTAAACCAAATGCATGTAGAGTACTCGATGCTTCTAGAAACTTGACTCTTGAGATATCTAGACTTGGAAAAATTTTCATAGCAAATTTTAGCAATGCTTCAAGTTCACATTGTTTTGTTGCTTGTAATCTAGAAATCTCAATTTTTGGCATCGTCGGTTAGGTCACATGGGCTTTGATCTGTTATCTAGATTGAGTGGTCTAGACTTAATTCGTGGCTTGCCAAAATTAAAATCTTGCAAAGACATTGTTTGTGCTTCCTGTCGACATGGTAAGATGGTTGGAGCCCCTCATGCTCCTGTCTCTCTTGTAATGACCACCGGCCCCGGTCAACTTCTTCACATGGATACTGATGGGACCATCTCGAGTACAATCGGAGGAGGTAAGTGGTACTTTCTAGTAATAGTTGATGATTATTCGAGATACTCTTGAGTGCATTTTCTGTCTTCAAAAGATGAGATTTTTGGACTCTTTCATGTCTTCATTAAGAGATTGATAAATGAATTGCCTAACTCATTGAAAGCCATAAGAACAGATAATGGTACAGAATTCAAAAATGCCTTGTTTAAATCTTTTTGTGAAACTAATGGGATTGAACATCAATTTTCTTCGCCATATTCTCCCTCACAGAATGGTGTTGTAGAAAGGAAAAATAGAACTTTGATTCAAATGGCTAGAACTATGCTAGATGAATACAACACTTCAAGGAAATTTTGGGCTGAGGCAATTTCTTCTGCTTGCTATATATCAAATAGGGTCTATCTCAGAGCTTTACTTGGTAAAACATCTTATGAACTGAGATTTAATCGTAAACCATCTGTTTCTCACTTACGAGTGTTTGGTTGCAAATGCTTTATTCTTAAACATGGAAATCTTGATAAATTCGAAGCTCGTAGTACAGATGGTATTTTCCTTGGCTATTCGTTGCACTCTCGTGGATATCGTGTACTTGATTTATCAACTAACAAATTGTTGGAGACATGCGATGTTACTTTTGATGAGGCTAGCCCTGGAGCTAGACCCGACATTTCAGGTTCACGAGAAGATTTAGAGCCAATCTTTTTGGATAAAAGATTCGAAGAAAATGATGAAGATGATGATAATGATGAGCTCATACCTACAGAACGGGAAGTTGTTCCTGAACAAATTGATGTGACTACTACTTCAGATTCTCCTACACCTCTCACGACGACTGAAACAACTGGACCTCCCCTTACTGTTTTGAAGAACCATCCTCCTGAACAAATTATTGGAAGTCTTCATGAAAGGGTGACACGTTCTAATTCATCTCAAACTCTTTTATGCATGCATTCTGCTTTTGTTGCAAATTTTGAACCTAAGAACATTACTCATGCTTTACTTTGATTATATACCTTGAATATACTTCAAAGCTTGAGATACTGCATTCATTAAGGGGGAGTTTTGAGATCTTGATGACTATTTTGTCAAAAAGGGGGAGAGCAAAAGTCAAGAAGAAGAAAAATAAAAAGAGAGGAGAATTTCAAACTATTTGAGAATTTGGATTTACTTGGTCTTTACTTGGTCTTGGAATCTTTTGGGTCTCAAATTTTTTTTTTCTCTTTACTCTTGTCAAATCTTATTGTGTTTTGTCAAATTACTCATCAAGGGGGAGATTGAAGGATCATTGTTTTTTGATCCATGTGTTTTTGATGATGAGTATTTGAATATTCGAAGAGATTTGAAAAGATTTGAGTTGATTTGATTTTAGCTCAGTATTTGAAAAAGATTTGAAACCAATTTGAACCGATTTATTTTTTGGTTTCTTTATTTGAAAAAGATCTGAAACCAGTTGGTTGTATGGATTAATGTGAGTCAAGTCGCGGACTTGGGCTCGGAAATTGTTTTTGTGTTTTTGTTCACGTCAGGTGTTGCTTGAGGTCGAACATGGTCGATGTGGGACCAAGACTAGGTTCGAGGAGGAACCGAGGTCGTGAGGGTCGAGGATGTCATGCGAAATGTTTGGACTAGAGGACAGTGCACGTGAGGTCGAGATCGTTGCAGCCAGAAGCGGCAGCGGCCGTACGCGTGTTTACGATTTTTTTTTATATGCAAGTGTATGTGTGTGTGTGCATGCAAAGTGTGTGTGTGCATTTAAATGCATAGTGTGTGTACGTGAGTGCATGCATGTGTGTGTGTGCATGTGCATAGTGTGTGTGCATGTGCATGCATACGAGTGTGGTGTTTGCATGTGTGTGTTTGCATGCATAGCGTGAGTGCGTTGCGTATAGCCGTGCGGCGTGTGTGCTGGATAGCCGTGCGTCGCGTGTGTGCCGTGTCTCCGAGTCCAAGAGCAAATCCAGCTGCGCAGCCGATGCTGTCCGATGCCGTGTCTGAAAGGATGTCCGAGAAGGAGACAGGAGCCAGCCGGTTTGCCGTATACAAGAAGGAATAGGCTGGCTATGGAGCCCTTTAAATAGGGGGTTCTAGGGGCTTAGAAATCATCCAAGGCAATAGGGCAAGAAGCAAAAGGTGCCTACAACAAAGAAAAGCTTTTGTGCTCTCTTTAGTTTGTTTAGGGTTTTCTAATCTTGTGAGATTAGAGATTTTGTTTAGGGTTTTCTAATCATCGAAGATTAGAAGATTTTTTTTTTTTTTTGGTGTCATCTTGTTGAAGATGGCTTTGGAATAAAAAAAATAAGTTTATGCAATATTCTCTTATTTTTTTTTGCTTTGATTCTTGATTAGAAGGTTTGTTCGATTTTTGATAGAACTAGTTTTGATTTTTGTTCGTCTTGTCTCGCTAATTAATCTAGGGTTTTGATCTCTACAATATTAGATATTCTTCCGCTTTTTAGGGGTCTTTAATTTTCCGAAAGAAATAGTTGAATTTTATTCGGCATCTATTCACCCCCCCCCTCTAGTTGCCTACTCGGTCCTACAGTTGGATTTAGATCCAACGGTCCAGATTGGCCACGTTCACCCCAGAACGTGCGTCACCCGATCCAATCTGGGCCGTTGATTTTCGAATCAACGGCCGAGATTGTGCCACGCGTCGGGAAGCTTGACCGCCGCGGTCAGCGCACCCACGCGTGAGACGCTGACAGCCCGGGCCAGCGGCGTCGGCGGGACAATGAACCGCACCATGACGTCATCGCCGGCGCCACGGTGAAACCGCTTGTCGGCCTGCCCAGCGGTGTCTTGGCGTCGGCAATGACGTCATCTCAGGCCCCACTGTCGGCCGTGAGCCATGAACCGAGTCCACGGTGGACCGAGCCAAACCGTGGACCACGCCCATGAGCCGGCCGACGCCACCACCAATCAGGAGCTGACACGTGTCCATGCTGACGCAATAATTAATTTCCGAAAAAGAAAATGATTTATTAATTCGAATTAAAGATTTCAGATTTTGTTTCAAACTTCAAACGCTTATAACTTTTGCGTTTCAACTCCGATTTGAGTGATTCAAATTTCTAAATTTGTATAAAATTAAGATCTACCTAAATATGAATTTTATTTAATTTTTGGACTAAAGTTTTTGTAACACCCCGGCATTTAATATGCCCGAATGCTACCGAACATAAGCTAAACAACAACTAAATACCATATTTAACATAAAATTCCAGCAAGGGTGCATAGGCTAAAAAACCGAGATTTCGGCAGCACCTCCTTTGTTTTATCATGAATTTAAGGAACAACAACAATATAGCATTATATGGCAATAAGAGAAACATCTAAAACAGCAATAAATAAAGTCTTAACAACAATAAAAGACTAACATTAAGCTCTTAAGGTTCCAAGTGTCCAACGAACAATAAAACTCTCATAAACCAAGCTAAGCCTTAATTCACTGACCATCACACGCAATTTATTATAAAACTAATGGAATGACTTGTGGAATCAAAATGATTGAAGCTACGTGTAGATGTGTAACTATTCCCCTTTCCCGTATGCCGTTCACATGGTACCTAAAAAAAACAAGAAAACACAAGCGTGAGTTCGAAAACTCAGCAAGCATAATGCAATGGACAACAAGCATAACTACATGGCAATAACATCTTCCATCATGTATAACATCTCATTCATGAATACTTATCATTATCATCATCAATTTGTATGCGATGTAATGCATTGCTCCTGACCCTCTGGAACCTCATACCGGTATGGGAAGTACACACCCGTCGGTGTGCACCCTTTCCCCCTTCCATCCCGAAGATGGAGGGTGCCTACTCGCTTCCAAACACCACGTGGATGGAATCACGACATAGGACTTACTCAATGGCGTTCCGGATTAGTCATAACTTTCTCACCGACCTTGCCGGACTAGTTAAGACTTCCTCACCGCCCTCGCCCTATCTCATGACATGCATGCAACCATGCCAATTATCATATTTAATTCACATATTAACACATGGCATCATAATATGTTAAACATGCTCATCATATCATATCAATCATTAAAACATGGCAAGTGGACATATATCATGTAAACAATTCCATCTAATCTCAACATGCAACCTACAACTCGCTATCCATCACAACACACTTGCCTCAAACACGTGCAACGGATTGGCGGGAAGAAGAGGGCTCTCCCGGGGTCACACCACCTGCACATAGGCATCACACACTCACAATCATAGCCTCCAAACAATACCTAGAGAAAGTTGGGAAATTTCCTAGGCTACGCGAGGGTGTACTCGTTTAATTCATTCGGAGTCCCAGAACTCAAGTTATGCCTTTTGCAAGGCTGCTGTCCCGCCGGGACAGAACCTCTGTTTTTAGGTTTTGCGAGTAGTTGGCAATGTCGGGTTAGATGGGGGTTTGTGTACTGTTAAGGAAAGTCTGATTCGGCCTCTAAAGTTGTTTAATCTACAGATTACCGAGATCTGTTCCAATCGCGTCACAGATTTTTAGGCGCTCGGTAAAACAGCCATAACTTTCAAACGGCTGATCGGATTTTAACGTGCTTTACGTCCACGGAAAGATAATTAAATTATCTACAACTTCCTAGAAGTCCGTACGGTCTGATTCGGATTCTAAATCGATGGAAACTCGAACCCTAGTTCGACTGCTCAATCTGCCCGAAAACAGAAACGTGGACAAGTTTAGATCTAACCCAAATTACTTCAAACCAGCGCCTCCAATTGATCTAAAAACTTGATAAACACCCTAATAACAGTACCTAGATCATCCCCAAGGATCCCCAAGATCATACCTTTGCCCGATGCACAAAACTCCAATCAATCTCCGCGAATCTCCTCGCGAATCGCTCCTCGCTCCACGTTCCTCGCTCCTCGCTCCTTGCTCCTCGCTCCTCGCTCCACGGGATGACTCCGCGAGGTGCAGGGGTGGGGAGGCCACCCTAGGGCAGCAAGGGGTGGAGGGGAGGTGGTGTGGAGGTGGAGGAAAGGGAGGGGGTGCGCACGGTTTTGGGGGCTAGGGCTTAGGGGAGGGGGAGGGAGGAGAGGGGCGCAAGAGGGGGAGGTGGGGGCGCAATATGGGGAGGTGGGGGCGCAAGGGGGCTGGGGGGAGCCCCTTTTACCAGCCCTCAACCCAATCCTAGTCCGTTACGGAGTCCTAATCCATCCCACCAAAGCCCACCAAGGCCCAAAACTCCTCCGGGAAGGCCCAAAACCCCGAAAACGGCCCGGAAACGGCCCGGAAACGTTATTAACCTCCGATTCTTATGATTTTAACCTTAATTCCCCATCTCATACTGTATTTAACCTTATCATGCTCAATAATAAGGTTACGACACTCCGAGGTGTCACAGTTTTTCTCTGTAAAATTATTTAATTGAATATTTAAACTTTAAATAATCATAACTTTTGCGTTTTAACTCCAAATTTGACGATTCCAGTTTCTAAAAATCCATAAAATTATGTTCTTTCTGTTTATGGATTTTATTTGGATGTTTGGACACTTTTTGCCTATTGTTTATTCGTGTATTTGCTATTTGCACGCTTTACGAGTAGACGTTGAAGTGCCGGAAGGATTCGAGGGAGAGGTATTGACTCAGGATCCAACTCAAGACCAAGAGCAAGTACTTTTTGAAGGCAAGTTGTGCTTTGACCATGTTGATCCTATTTCGAAATCTATTTTGATTTAAACTATTGCATGCTAGTTCAATTAGAAAAATACTTTGTTTAAACCTGGGGGTTAGGTAAATACCAATTTGCAGTATGACACCTTGATTACTTAAGTATGTGCCATGACCCTTTGTCACCCTAGTTGTGGATTACTAGTTGGACATTACTAAATTGCCAACATGGGTTTTTAGACCGTTGTAGTATATTGCTTAGACTCGCCGTGCTCATGACATGATTTTGGACAATCAAATGTTAATATTGACTTAATGATATATTGAACCTGTTTTGGAAAAGTATCATGTGATGTTGATGGCACGTGGTGCATGGTAATCAACTGGGGTTTGATAAACAGTTTTCGACCGGGGCATGTGGCAAGAGTAATCAGGTGGGCGAGTTGTGGCATTGGGAGTGTTGATTTGGTTCTTCGGGTAGTCTTGCCCTGGTCATCCTAAGGACTTAACCTTGCAAGCCTTTGAACTGGGTCTAACGTGCAACCACATGTCTGGAATGGGACGGACCTAGTTGACTAAGTTGCTAATAACGTACCTGTGGGACCTCAGGAGGTCAACTACACCCTTTGTGTATGTTGTACGGGGGAGCGTACCGGGGCTGAGGCCAGGTACCCATCTAACGGTTGATTGGCCTAGACTTCGCCTTAGCGAAGGGAAGGGTTAGTGCGCAATAACCGGGGAGGACCACTTGTATTGTTAGAGGTTTCCGAAAGACTTTGTTACGGGAACTCGCCTTTGTGGTGTTTGACTGTATCTGGTGGGTAAAGTGCATAACCTCTGCAGAGTTTAGAATCTATTCGAATAGCCGTGTCCACGGTATTGGACATCGCTCGGGAATTACAGTCAAGGGTTAGATTTTCTCAAAAATAACTTTGGTTTGAAAGGTGGGTTGGTTTAATAATGAAGATGATGGAAGTGTGGTTTAGGATGGGAAAAATGTTTATTAAACTTCTTGAAAAGTTATTTATGCTTTACTTATTTCTACTGCTTTCGAATCTACCTACATTACTTGTCAAAAGCTCATCGCAAATATACCTTGAGCTATTCCTTTGTACCAAGCCATGCATATAGTATATTAGCTTGCATTCTGTGCATGACTTGCTGGGTACCAAGTACTCACCCTTGCCTCAACACAACACCAGTTGAAGAGGAGACTACGCCAGCTTTGGAGGAGGAACTCCAAGAGGACCCGTCTACTTAGGGATGCGAGCCCAGTCAGTTGCCTGTGGTATACTGGATGGCGCCACGAAGTTCTTTGATTTTCCGCTGCTATTGTTTCTCTTTTAATAAGTTTCGCCTTGCGAGGCATATATTTGTAACTTGACCATAAGGTCGAGTAACCAGTTTGATTATTTAAATAAAGTACTTGTATGGTATCGATTGGTATGATTGTGATATTTACCGATGTTAAGACTGTGTGCACTAGCGCGTTCCTGGACTAGTGCTGAATACACAGAGGGTCCGGATTTGCAAATTCGGGGTCCCGACATAGCCTTGTCCTGTGCTTGGCCGGCTGGCTAGGTTGATCTGGGGCCCTTCTTATGCGGTCTGGTGATTTGCTTTAGTAGGACAAATGGCCGGCTGGCCTTGCCCTGGTCTCGGCTGGATCGGCTGGAGAGTTCGACTGAGGGGGTCTTGGTAACTTGCTTTGCTCTCATATTTTCTGGAGCTTTCGGTTGATCCTGTCGTGGCTGGTTTTGGAGCACTTGGTTGGGCTTTACCTTGTTTCACCACCTCAAGGTCCTAGAGGTGGGTTCTGGAATGGACTGTACTGTCCTGAGGGCACTGTTGCTTGGCTTTATCTCTACTCACTGAGGTTCTACTGTTTTACTATGGTAAAATATTTCTATCTCGCAGTATTTTCTAAATACTCGCGTCTACGGATTAAACAGGTTTGTAAATTGCCGGATGATGCAAACCTAATCGCGAGAGGAGCCAGATTGGCCCCTGGACAATCTAGGGTACCTCACTGAGCGATCAAACTCAGCTGACGGCAATTCTTTCTCTTTTCTATTTACTGTTCTTAATTTAATGCATTCATTCTATTATTCTTATACATGTGCAGTTGAATGTGCAGGTTCATAGAATACAGATCAAGACAGTACAAAGATCATAGCATAGGGTCTTGTAGTTTATTTCCTTATGATGTAATCGGACTTGTAATCTATGTTTTAGGATGCAATCATTTATGTATTTGTGATTGCATAAGTAATCGAACAGTTATAAGAGTTGTAATCTATATAGCGGTTGTATGTCTTTATAACAATTCTTGTATTTCCTATTTATTGTAAATATGAACTACATTATATTAATAAAATTAGTGTTGTAGTTTTATCCCGTGCAATGGTTGTCTCTGATCAAGAACAGTAATGGTTTGTATTATCTATTATCATGTTATTCATAAGCAAATCCTATCATTCAATGTATTCGCAATACACCTAATGATTCTGGATGACTTTGTCAATTTCAATGTTAACTCACTACTACTTATAGTAAAGAAAATATCAACTAAATTCTTTTCATAAAGTCATGGTTACTTTGCTAGCCAACAATGCAATCTTTTTAACTTTCTATCTTATCAATATTATTCTTAAACTAAGGTTTTTCACTTCTACCTTCTTATCCCTTTTATCCATTTCTTTTCCCGAAACTCTAAAACTTAAATATTTGTTTAGCAGGATATCTAACAAATGTATTTAAGTTTTTGGAGAAACAATACTAAATCAAATTTATATTTTAATATTTCATTTTATTATTTTATAAATTTTGAGGATGTTACACCGAACTACTTTATGTACTAAGTACTATTAGTACAAGCAGCTTCACACCCTGAAAATGAATTTTAGTGTATTTAATCTCACAATCTTAGCTTCTTAAATTCGTGAAATAAAATAAAATGATTCATAAAGAATAGATGTCGTGTGCGACACAACCCTCCAAACGTTAATCAATGAGGAAGATTGTAATGCAAAAGTAGCCCGCTCGCCCATATGCTCACGAAAACCTAATTACAACCATGCTTGTTTTATGTAATGATTTATATTTGATTTTTTCCATCTGATTTCCTTTTGCCCTAATTCAAAGTGTTATTTGCTATTTGCTATTTTTTCCGTTGTACGATGTGTAGAATCCGACGTCTCGGACTTCGTTGTCGACAACTTCGAGAATCCAACTTTGATTTCATCGCTGAAAACAATGGATAGCAAGGCAAGCACCCCTTGATCATATTGATCCCAGTCTTCCATAATTAACTAAAATTTTGATTAAAACTTGCATGCATGCTCTATGTTTCATAAAATTGTTATTTTATAGGTATTGGTAAATATAACCTTCATTGATGGATTTCCTTAATTAACATTGATATGTGAACCATGACAGCCCTAGCTCCTGGATAGACATTTGATAATGTCAAAATGGGTATATTTGATTATTACATGCATACGCTTAGCCCTGCTTTAGACTAGGAACACGAACAGATGGTTATACTGGTCGTGATAAACCAAAATTGTTGGGCATGATGAACTTTAATCTTGAACCCGTTGAAGTATCATGATTATTGACATCTTCTTCCTCCGAAAATAAAACTATGTTTTGACGTGGGTGAAGGCAATAGCCAGATGTACATGTTTTAACTTGTACGTAGATATGGCGAGATTATTGCCCATGTCACATCAAGGACCGAACTATTGTGTTGTTTTCATGCCAAGATAACCGTACATCCACAAGTGCTGGTATGGGACAGCCTTAACCTATTAAATTATTTGGAACTAGCTTTGCACATTTGTAGACAGAAGTAACAAAAGCAGTAAACCCTTTCGTGTTTGCTTATAAGGGGCTGCCACAAGTGAGTTGTGGGTAAATGCATATTCGGTGCAACGGTGTACGCCTGGCTATGGATTGGGGCTGTTGTTGTTTTATTTCAGCCGCGGTCTCCTGATCATTATTGCTTCACATGAATGTTGGCTTCCATCATAGCTGGGGTTTAACGTCACTAAGCTGGTGCAAAGCTAGGTTTAGATAATCGAACAGTTTCGTTATGAACTCCTAGCGGGCACACCAAAGGAAGTGTGTCAATTGGCCATGCATAAGGGGAGAACATATCTTGTGTGTAAAGCTGTACAACTCTGCAGAGTCTAAAACTAATCGATTAGCCGCGCTCTCGGTCATGAGTACTTGGTAAAGTCATCACATAGTTAGATGTTTTAATAATTTATTGGTGAGTTTATACTTACAGATGATTCAAAGGTTGACATGCATTAGCAAGCTTGAATTCAGCTCTTTTGCCATGTGTTGGCAAAGTTTGTTTTCAAATATTATTTCATCTATTGGGAATGGACGTCATTTCGCTCACAAAGGGCTGTGAGTAATTGTTATATTTCACTCACGAAGGGCTGTGAGAATCTTATTACATTTATGTCATCCTTAGTTATTACTTTTATATTTACATACTTGTTATTTCGTTTCTTTTGCAAATTTGTGCTTTCAATCTATTATTCAGTATTCACAATTTAATTCAGCTCCATGCAAAGAATGACTCGTTTCAAATCGAACGGCTACGATTGGATCTAGTTTTAACACGTGAATCAATCCTTACCGTACAATCTAGATCTAACGGCGGAGAATGGATCTAGCACACCACAGATCGGATCTACGTGGATCAAACTGGTGCATTAGATCTTGATCTAATGGCTGGAAACAAATCTAAACAATAACACCTGATCTAACTCGGACCGTACGATCTAAATCTAATGGTCATAATCCAATCTAATGAAACTAGCGGGGCGGCCACATGGACATACCTCACGTGTCGGATCTTGATCGGACAGCTGTTAGAGCTCGAAGACCTCGGCGATGGCGCGGCAGACTACGTTGGCCGGGGCTGAATGTGATACTATGGAATGTCGAGACTTTATAATTTGTGATAATAGGTTATAAAATGTGGTAAAATGGGATAGTTGGGGATTTTGCAACTAAAACCCTGAGATTTCACGTTTTAACGCATTTCGGGTTGTTTCCGGGTTTCCGGGCCTCTCCGAGGTCGATTTGGGCCTTGGGGGGAATTCGTGGGCCGGAGGTGGGGCACTTGGGCCAATGTGGGAGTAGTGGGGGGGCAGCACACCCTGCTGCCCTAGCCCCCACCCCTCCATTGCGCAGCCCCCATCCCCTCATCTCCCATCTCCTCCTCCCTCTAGCCCCTCCTCCTCTTCCTCCACACCCCAAGCCGCACCACCCCTCCTCCTTGCGCCTCCTCCCCCACCACCACGTGCCCTTGCTGCGTCCCCCTCGCTGCCATGCCACGCCATGGTGCTGCCCTCGCCGGTAGGAGGATCCGCGACGAGGAGAACCGGTGGCCACGTCGCGTGGGGAGAGATCGGGTGGAGTACACGCGAAGGAGAGCGATCGATTCGTGGTTCTTCAAGAAGGTAATGGAGGAAACCTTTGGGGATTGATTAGATGCTGTGTAGTGGTGGATTATCATGTTTTTGGATCATGGGAGGTGCTGCCATGGGGTAGATTTGTTGAAAACTAGAGTTGTATTCGCGTTTTGGTTCGGGCAGATTGGGAACCCGAACTATGGCAGGCGTTTTCGCCAATTTAGAATTTGAATCTGACCGTACGGACTTTTAGGAAGTTGTAGATAATTTCCTTATCTTTCCGTGCATATAAAGAACGTTAAAATTCGCCCAGCCGTTTGGGAGATATGGCCGTTTTACCGAGCGCTGCCAAATCTGTGACGAGATTGGGACAGTTCGTGTTCAACGTTAGATTAAACAACATTAGAGTCCGAATTAGTCTTTCCCTATAACTAGAAAAAGTTGGGAAATTTCCTAAGCTTCGCGATGGTGTACTCGTTTAGTCAATTTGGAGTCTTAGAACAGAAGTTATGCCCTTTGGAAGGCTGCTGTCCCGAAGGGACAGATTTGCTGTTTTCTGATTTTAGGAGTTGTAAGCGAAGTCGGGGTAGTGGGATGTATGTGTACTGTTTTATGGGCTTGATTTGAGTGTGTGGCACGTGTTTGCAGGTGGTGTGCCTCCGGGAGTGCCCTCAACCTCTCGTCACTCCGTTGCCCGAAATTGAAGGCAAGTGTGTTGTGTGGATTGTATGCTATATGTGTTGCTAGTTGTGCTTCATAGTATTTGGAATAGATAACATGTTGTCTTGCCATGAATTACATGTATTGCTTGATATGAAGCCATTATGCCATGATTTAAATGTACTTATTGTTGATAAGCGGATTACACGCCATGTGATGATATGCAATACTCCTATACATGTGTACGTTGTTGTCCATTTTGCATACATGGTATATTTTCATGGGCGGCCGGTGAGATAAGTCATAACTATTCCGGGAGGGTCGGTGAGAACCGTTATGACTAGTCCGGGGCTATTCTTGAGTAAGACCTACATCGTGATTCCATCCACCGTGGTGAATGGAAGCGAGTGATAGGCACCCTCCATCTTCGGGATGGAAGGGGGAAAAGGGTGCATGCCGACGGGTGTGCACTCAACCATACCGGTATGAGTTTCCAAGGAGACATGTGCATTGCATTGCATTAATGAAATATGTATATGATGATGTTTATGTTATGAGTTGCTCACGAGATGAATACATGGATGCTTAAAAGATGTTTGGAATGCTAACCATGTTGTGTTATGATGTGCTTTTGGAGATTGGTGATGATGGTTTGTTGACTTGATCTTTGTTTTTCCATTACAATACACTTTGCTGAGTTTTGAACTCACGCTTGTGTTTTATGTTGTTTTTAGGTACCTTGAGATCGGCATGAGGGAAAAGGGGAATAGTCACACATCTCCACGTAGTTCACGCAATTGATTCCACAATGGAATCATTTGGAGTCATGACAATTAACTTAATGTGATACAATTGATGTTTATGGTTTAGATGTGTGCTAGGATTGCCTTATTCGTTTCATTTGGCTAGTGATGACTTTGGGATGCTTAAAGTGGACTTATATTGCTTCCGTGTCGCTTATTATTGCTGTTTTAGATGTTTCATATTATGTCATATTCTGCTATGCTATTATGATTGCTCGAGATCATGATTAAACAAAGGAGATGCTGCCAAAATTTTCGGTTCTAGCAATTGTTCCTTTGCTATAATTTTCTTTTATTTGTAGTATTTAGATGTTACATAATCCATGTTTGGTAGCATTCTGGGCTTAGTAGAAGCTGGGGTGTTACAGTTGGTATCAGAGCGGGCTGTAGGTCCCTGGAATGTGTATTTAGCGTCATACTATTGGTTCAACTAAAATATGAAGTGGGATAACCTAGAAACATGGCTTAGGTTTTACTTAAAACTTTGCCATAGGATAGCAACATTAAAACTTGTGTAAGTGGAATAATTAATTTAAAACTTGACACACTCTGTTGCACAGTAGGAATGGGTATGGGTACCGTTGCTTTACGCTTAAATGTTGTATTTAAGCTTTGATGTTGAATGTTACATTTGGTAATATATGTTGCTATGTTTATCAAAGAATTGATTGTGTTGATACATTTGAGATTTTGTGGGTTGTGGTGCCGAAAGGGTTTCGGTCACCTTCTGTTGTTTGTAGTAATGTTGGGTTTGACGGTGTGGCCGGTTAGTGCCATCACCGATGGACTTTTAACCTCCTGTTGGGAGAGTGCTTATCCTTTCTGTCGTAGATTGGGTAGTTGGTTGGAGTCGCGTAGTAGAGTTGTGGAATGACCCTCCGAATTTCCCTTGCCGTTTTGACGAATGTTTTTGGTTGGTTGAAATAAAAGAAAAAAGTGTTCGGTTATGGATACTCACCGATAGTTCTTTTGGTGGTTTTGGTTTTGTCTTCTTTGGTTGAAGACAAAAGAAGAATTTTGGGTTGCGCCTCTTTTGGTTGCCTTGTCAGCTTTGACGCCCGATTTGTTGTTTGCATTGTAGAGAAACTTATAGATTGATTCTTGGGTCACCATTCTCCAACTTGAAAAGAAGTTATTGAAGTTCTGATGAAAAATCTAAGTCGCATGGATTTAGGTGTCAAGGTTTTGTCGGAAAGGATGTGGTTGATCGGTTCCTTTACGGAGAAAGTTTTCAATTTATTCTTGTTTTTGTCTTTTTCCGAGGTTTAAAAGAGTTATTGCGGTGTTGTGCCAGATCTTGTTGTTGGGGCCTAAGTGGTGTTTGATTGCAATGATAACTTGCTTGGGAATTCATCTTTGAAAAAAAACCGTTTGTTTCGTGAAAGTTTGAAGTTTGGGGTTATGGCCTTATCTGGAAAAAAAAAATTTGGTTAATCGCCGGGTTTTCCCTCTTGCAACCATCTTCCTTCGCGGAAGTTGTTGATCTCGAGAGTTGTGGAGTAGTTGCATGTCTGCATTTGTGAATTTAAGAGTTGACTTCTCTTGTGATTTATGGTTGAGCTTTCCTAAGGAAAGGTGTTTTGGGTGTTGTTCTTTTCTGGAGCAATTATGGTTTCCTTAAGAGTTGGGTGCGTGATTCACGCGAATGTTTAAGAAGTTAAGTGTATGACGAGAAGTTAGAGTTTTCGGATGATATGAGCTGGTGGTTCGGTTAAAGTGAATTTGTTGTTTGTTTAAAGATAAACTAAAATATTGTGTTGATAAGAGATGATTAAACGAGACGTCAGGTGATCCAAGGTGAAAGTTGATTAGTGGTGTGTGCAAAGTGATGCGGGTTATGGAATCTAATGGATGTTTGAGATTAGTTAGCATATAATGTCTCGGTTGATGAACTTGTTATAGCAAGAAGATGGTGTGAAATTCGCCATCAGTAGCTGGTGGGTCAGTTAATATTGTGGGTCGACAATATGACTTAAAATACGTGTAATCAATTAATGAGGATATATGGAATGATTGTAGGAAAGGTTGAATTATTGTTGAAAGATGTCTGTCTAGGATCCGTATTTATGAGGGATGTCTAGTGGAGATCGTGGTCGCGTGGTTAGTATTAATTATTGGTGGAATGAACAGGTGATATGGAATATGTGACTTAGGGATTATACCTGTGGTAATTGTTAATTACGCCGGAATAATTGTAAAGAGATGTGTGCTACGCTTGGGATAATAAGTTGCATGAATAATGGTTCGTCATGGTTAGTAGACCAAAAGAAGTTGTTGATATGCGTCTTATGTTGGATTAACTGATAAGTTAATTGTCTTTGGAGTTGTGAGAACGTGGTTCTCCTTGTTGGTTGTCATACGGTAGATATGGTCTACGGTTCGTTGGTAATATAATCAATTGTGGTTATATGAACAGTGAAAAGTGATTTTATCAAGAGCAGATGTTGTAGCTTGTGTGCAACAGTGTTGGACTTCTCGGGATTTGGGTGATTATGACATCCGTATTGGCTAAGAGTATTGGAATGCGAGTAATGGTGGGATTTGAGTCGAACTTTCTTTTGAAGGTTTACGGATTCAAATGAATGTATAAATTTTCTGGGAGTGCCTGCCTCTTTGTTTAGGCGTCTTGATTAGTGTGCAATAAAATCTTCCTCGATTAAGTGGCATTTTGTCAAGTTACAAACTTGACTCCGATGATTGGAAATATGGATGAAAGAGTAGTATTTGAAGTAACCGGCTTATGAGTTCCAAATGTGGTGGGGTATTGAACCATGCCAATCATTGGATTTGGGTTAATCTATTTAGTCTATGCTATGAGTATGAGTTAACACCCAAAGCGTTGGAGTGGGACGCTCTCTTTAGCGTTCAACTGATTTATCTTTGGTAACCCTGGAGTTAAGCGCTTAAATTGTAATTTTATTGTGACTAGAGTTGGATTTATTTGGGAAACGTGTGTGGTTTTTTTGCGAGCGTTTCAAAAAGGTGAGTCTTATGATTGTTTCATAAGTGATTTTGTTGGTAAAATGTTCCCTGCTGGGAATGTGTTTCCTTTCTCTTTAAGAGAATTGGTAGCAATTATTAGGCGTAGATGTTTGATTTGAGAGTTGATGCTATCTTACATTATTGGCTTTGGTTAAAATGCGATGTTTTGCACGCATTATGCAAGTGGTTGTTTGGTTGTGATGCGATATGGTATTTTTCGGTTAACGCCGTCGTAGGTTATGCGAATTTGAGCAACCATCGATGTTGTTGGTGGTCAATCATGTGACAAAGAGAATGAAGTCTCTTTGTGAATGGTTAATGGGTATCGTGGTTACATGACGAATAAATGGTGAAAAAGATTCATGACATCGTTTTTAAGCATAAAAGAGTTGTTGAGCCAGGACGGTGAGAAAGTCATATAGAGACATATGACTAATCCGGAGTGCTCTTGAAGAATTCGCATTCGTGTTATGAATCGAGATTTCCATTGCTCTCTAGCATGAAAAGGAATGAATGGATAAATGCTGGTATTTTGGTTATGTTATGCAAGGGATTTGAGTTTCCCTTTCTCTTGAGAGTTTTTGTGGCGCTTCTCTTCCAAGATGTTGATTTTGGTTAAAATGAAAAGTTTGGCTGTGGTGAAAGCGAGTCGAGTTGTCTTTAGTTGTTGAGAACTTCCGTCAAGAGAATTGTGTGGAGTCTTTATTTGTTTGAGTGCTCCCCGATGCGAATTGTATCGCGTTGATTGGAGATTTGAGTTTTCCTTTGCGGCTTGACTTAGGAAAAGCAAAAGGGTGGTCTTTCAATGTTATCAGGGTTCTTTCCAAAGTGATTTGTGGCGCTTTGAGGTTCGAGTTGTTGTATGTGGTCTACTTGGATTCAAAAGAATCGTACTTCTTTTGCACTATTGATAGGAGCGAGAATAAGAAGGGCCTCGGGTTATTGTTGAGTATAATCTAAGAGCTATACTCGTGGGCTTCGTTGTTTGTGTGAATGGTTTGTGAGGGCGACATCCTCTTGGGAAAAGTGCCAATTGAGATTTGGTAGTGAGTTACGGTCCTAACTTGGGCTAGGTGCTGGACATTAGTGAGGGTGGATGATGATGGAGGTTGTTGATGTCGTGGTTTGAATTTGGTTGAAAGTATCGTTGGGTGGAAGCAAATGTTATAGAAATTGTGATGTAAAATGCTTTGTCGTGGACATTGTCTTAGCTAGACGTCCCTGGGTGTGCGTTATTCCTGGGAGAGGATAGAATGAAAAGTGTAATGTGGTTGGCAGTTGAAAGGAAAGTATGGTTGATGTAGGCTATGAGCGAAGATGACATTAGTAAATTTTGATTCCTTGCGAAAAGGGGTCAAATAATTGGAAGAGATGGGGTTTTGCGTAAATGGTCTTTTTGGGGGGTTCAAGTTTGGAACCTCGGTTGACCGTTTTAATACTAATGATGAAAAAGGGATGTGTTTCAAGATGATTGTGTCATTCGGAGTTTGTGAATCATGATAGAGATTGAAGTAAATGAGGAATCATGTCAAGTTGTGCTTAGCTAAGCTAAGTCAAGTCACTCTTGTTAATAGATGGATTTGGAGAATTGAGTTGTCGTTGCTACTGTTTGAGTCTTTGCATGGGTGTGTTGAGTTCGCAAAGAAGATGAGTCCCTAGTGGGCATGGTTTTAGAGTTGACGTGTAAGATTCGAGGTCGAATCCAGTTAAGGGGGGTAGAATGTGATACTATGGAATGTCGAGACTTTATAATTTGTGATAATAGGTTATAAAATGTGGTAAAATGGGATAGTTGGGGATTTTGCAACTAAAACCCTGAGATTTCACGTTTTAACGCATTTCGGTTGTTTCGGGTTTCGGGCCTCTCCGAGGTCGATTTGGGCCTTGGGGGGATTCGTGGGCCGGAGGTGGGGCACTTGGGCCAATGTGGGAGTAGTGGGGGGGCAGCACACCCTGCTGCCCTAGCCCCCACCACTCCATTGCGCAGCCCCCATCCCCTCATCTCCCATCTCCTCCTCCCTCTAGCCCCTCCTCCTCTTCCTCCACACCCCAAGCCGCACCACCCCTCCTCCTTGCGCCTCCTCCCCCACCACCACGTGCCCTTGCTGCGTCCCCCTCGCTGCCATGCCACGCCATGGTGCTGCCCTCGCCGGTAGGAGGATCCGCGACGAGGAGAACCGGTGGCCACGTCGCGTGGGGAGAGATCGGGTGGAGTACGCGCGAAGGAGAGCGATCGATTCGTGGTTCTTCAAGAAGGTAATGGAGGAAACCTTTGGGGATTGATTAGATGCTGTGTAGTGGTGGATTATCATGTTTTTGAATCATGGGAGGTGCTGCCATGGGGTAGATTTGTTGAAAACTAGAGTTGTATTCGCATTTTGGTTCGGGCAGATTGGGAACCCGAACTAGGGCAGGCGTTTTCGCCAATTTCGAATTTGAATCTGACCGTACGGACTTTTAGGAAGTTGTAGATAATTTCCTTATCTTTCCGTGCATATAAAGAACGTTAAAATCCGCCCAGCCGTTTGGGAGATATGGCCGTTTTACCGAGCGCTGTCAAATCTGTGACGAGATTGGGACAGTTCGTGTTCAACGTTAGATTAAACAACATTAGAGTCCGAATTAGTCTTTCCCTATAACTAGAAAAAGTTGGGAAATTTCCTAAGCTTCGCGATGGTGTACTCGTTTAATCAATTTGGAGTCTTAGAACAGAAGTTATGCCCTTTGGAAGGCTGCTGTCCCGAAGGGACAGATTTGCTGTTTTCTGATTTTAGGAGTTGTAAGCGAAGTCGGGGTAGTGGGATGTATGTGTACTGTTTTATGGGCTTGATTTGAGTGTGTGGCACGTGTTTGCAGGTGGTGTGCCTCCGGGAGTGCCCTCAACCTCTCGTCACTCCGTTGCCCGAAATTGAAGGCAAGTGTGTTGTGTGGATTGTATGCTATATGTGTTGCTAGTTGTGCTTCATAGTATTTGGAATAGATAACATGTTGTCTTGCCATGAATTACATGTATTGCTTGATATGAAGCCATTATGCCATGATTTAAATGTACTTATTGTTGATAAGCGGATTACACGCCATGTGATGATATGCAATACTCCTATACATGTGTACGTTGTTGTCCATTTTGCATACATGGCATATTTTCATGGCCGGCCGGTGAGATAAGTCATAACTATTCCGGAGGGTCGGTGAGAACCGTTATGACTAGTCCGGGGCTATTCTTGAGTAAGACCTACATCGTGATTCCATCCACCGTGGTGAATGGAAGCGAGTGATAGGCACCCTCCATCTTCGGGATGGAAGGGGGAAAAGGGTGCATGCCGTCGGTGTGCACTCAACCATACCGGTATGAGTTTCCAAGGAGACATGTGCATTGCATTGCATTAATGAAATATGTATATGATGATGTTTATGTTATGAGTTGCTCACGAGATGAATACATGGATGCTTAAAAGATGTTTGGAATGCTAACCATGTTGTGTTATGATGTGCTTTTGGAGATTGGTGATGATGGTTTGTTGACTTGATCTTTGTTTTTCCATTACAATACACTTTGCTGAGTTTTGAACTCACGCTTGTGTTTTATGTTGTTTTTAGGTACCTTGAGATCGGCATGAGGGAAAAGGGGAATAGTCACACATCTCCACGTAGTTCACGCAATTGATTCCACAATGGAATCATTTGGAGTCATGACAATAAACTTAATGTGATACAATTGATGTTTATGGTTTAGATGTGTGCTAGGATTGCCTTATTCGTTTCATTTGGCTAGTGATGACTTTGGGATGCTTGAAGTGGACTTATATTGCTTCCGTGTCGCTTATTATTGCTGTTTTAGATGTTTCATATTATGTCATATTCTGCTATGCTATTATGATTGCTCGAGATCATGATTAAACAAAGGAGATGCTGCCAAAATTTTCGGTTCTAGCAATTGTTCCTTTGCTATAATTTTCTTTTATTTGTAGTATTTAGATGTTACATAATACATGTTTGGTAGCATTCTGGGCTTAGTAGAAGCTGGGGTGTTACACTGGGGACGACGACCACGGCAGCAGTGTTCCGAGCGTCCTCCGGTGAAGTGAGTGATCCCCACGGGTGCGCCTTGACACAGGGGTTCCGGAGTTGGCCTCAGCAGCGGCGGTGCACGGCGGAGAATGGCGGTAGGAGGCAAAACGCGCGGTGGTGCGCAATCCTAACTCCGGCGAGCAATTGCTAGTGCACGGCGGTGGGTTTGGCGGTGCAACCTAGGGCTAAACGCAGAGGATGAAACGGCGGTCACGGCGCCCGAGTCCAAGCATTAAATATTGTCACGGACGCCGAGCTAAACCCGGATTCCGCGGAGGCGGTTCGCAGCAACGGCTGAGTCCGAGCTCGATACGGCGTGGCCTACGTGGCACAATTGCGACCGTCCGTGCGTCCCGGATCCGGTGGCTCAACGCGCACGCACACGTGGACGCACCACGGTCGTCGGATCGAGATCCTTCGGTCGATCTAGTTAGGGTTTGGTTCGGGTTCGGTGCGGTTAACGGGTCCTATCCAATAGTGCAACCCATTATGGTTAAACCCGTTATGGTTTTCGATTTTCTTTTTCATTTTATTATTTAAAATACTCACAGAAATTCATTAATTTGGGGAAATAGCAAAATGCTCAGAAAAATTCCAGAATATGCTTTGAGACATTTTGGACTCAAATAAAATATTTCCAACAAAACTTTATTTTAAACTTTTAAATATTTAAATAACTCAAGAAAGGAATTAATTCAAATTAAATCCAAATAAATCCACATAAATTCCAAAAAATTCCAAAAATTCTAATAACGCGATAAATTGAATAAAAGCACAAAATTTGGGATGTTACACGTCATCTCATGGATAATTCTATGTTCCGTACAGTACAAGGAAAACTCATTAGAGATGTACTCTCCTCCTCTGTCTAACCTTAGATGTTTGATTTTCTTTTCTAGTTGATTTTCAACCCTAGTTTTATAGATTTTAAAGTACTCCAATGCCTCATCTTTCATTTTAAGTAGATACAATTGATATTATCTAGTAGCATCATCAATAAAAGTTATAAAGCATCTTTTTCCTGCCTTAGTTAATACTACATTCATCTAACATAGATCTGAATGAATTAAGTATAATGGTGTCAGACTTTTCTCCCCTATAGCCTTGCATGGTTTTCGAGGTTGTTTAGATTGCACGCAAGTCGGATACTTAGATCCTCTAACTATGGAAAAGCTTGTAATTAAATTGAGATTAACCAAATGAGCAATTCTATCATAATTAATATGACATAAACGAGAGTGCCAAATTGTGGCATCTACAACATAAATGAGCAATTCTAGCCTGTGTTTTTTGCGCTAAGCAGACCACTATTGTATGTTAATCTTGTTACCGAGTCAAAGTTGCATGCATGCAACATGCATGTAGTTAATTAGATAGAATAGTGTTCGGTTAGGTGATTGGAATTTGTTATGATAGCTTTTGTTGAAGCAGCGTGACATGCATGACATGCGAGCAACTTGTTGCTCAGTTAATCTACTATTTTGTTAGTCTATTTAAAGAGCTATGATGTTAAGTCTTATGAAAATGAGGGAGAATAACAGATGAAAAAAGAAAAACCGATGCAGGTGTTGGGCATCACTAAATTTATGTGTTCTTTGTGTTCTTCTTTCTCTACATGTTCACGTGAGCTATTCCTAGTAGTTCGAACATTTGTTATCTGAGTGAGGTTCCAACATTGGCACCACACTTGCCCTTGGGAGGCCACCATTATTGTACCTTGGGGCAGGCTACTGTAGCCGTCGAAGTGATGGCAAGCTCGAGTGGTGCTTGTGGTTGGTGGTGCAAAAACACGCATGGGCAAGGCGCTCATGGCCGGTGCTTCGGGCATGGCTTACGATAGGCGGCGTGCGGCGGCGCTGGTGGTTACGAGCGTCGTGGCTTGGCTGTGGTAGGTAGGTCCACTACTATGGAGAGGGACATCAGTGGCGGTTCGTAAGAGACATCAGTGGCGGTTTTTGAACCGCCACAGATTAAGCGCCAGTGATAATCGGAGATTTTCAAAGGCGGTTTGAAAACCGCCACTGATAATACTCATTAGTGGCGGTTGTAGAGAAAAACCGCCACTGATAATGATAATATCTGTGGCGGTTCCAGCTAAAAACAGCCACTGATAATTCAATATTCGTGGCGGTTCCAGCTAAAAACAGCCACTGATAATTCAATATTCGTGGCGGTTGTATATAAAAACCGCCACTGATAATTCTATTATCAGTGGCGGTTTTTAATTGGAACCGCCACTGGTATGCATTATCAGTGGCGGTTTTTAGCTGGAACCGCCACTGATAACCCCGTCCGACAATAAAAAAAACGGACATTTCTGGCTAGCCTCAGGAAAGTGCTAGCCATGCCCTCTGAAACAGCACACACACGAATACACACGAACAGTAACTGGATGATAAAGTCATCTTTATAACTGAATCAAAGAACAGACAAAAATTCGTTGCATAAACCCATCTAATAAGTTGCATAGATTTTTTTTTATCAGATTTTATGTTTACTTGGAAATCTAATCAACTATCTCATTTGCCAATATGTAATACATAAGATGAATGATACAATCCAGCAGAAAACCATTCAGCAGGTAACCTACCATGTTCTTTGTACCATTTTGTTGTCAATAGTTCATCATTATCACCAACACAAGTATGAAATCCTGGAAGACGAGCGGCACCTGTAATTGTAGTAAGAAGTAACAACTTAATTGACAATATAAGTGTTATGCCCCTAACTATAATTGAGATCTGCATAAACTAATGCTACTCTCATCATAGAAAACAAAAGCTCAACAATGGCATGGCAAAAATACAAACCGCACTAGTGTTCTTTATGCCTTTCACCAGAATGACATCATTGTCAGCAATTCTTTCCTCCACAACCTCATCAGCATGTCCAAGGAACGATGAATCGAACGTTTCTTCACCTTCCATATCAGCAAAAGTAGTCACCTGCACTTTCGTACTATATCAGGATATTGCCAAATAGTTTGTGTAGCATTAATTAATACTTGGGCTAGACCACTATAAAAGGTGATCTGCCATATTCCAGGGGAACATCAATGCACGCAAATGGTTTACCATTCTAAGCCAGTTTCAAGTTATAGCCAGATTGTAATTGGCCAACTCAATACCAAATATGAAGAAGAAACTTTTGCTGCTGATATGAAGTATAAAGTAATTGACTAACATGCAAAATAACAGATCAAATAATAACGAAAGGGTGGCCAGAAAATTCAGTCATAGTCTCATAGAAACAAGGAAGACGATGCCATATGGAAATATATTACCTTAATAATTTTAGCCTCTGGTATCAGTGAAGCACCACCAATAATGTCAAAGTCACCCTGTAAGGATATATATATACAATCTTTAGACTTTAGAGATGGATTTCTGAAATGATTTCGCAAGAGGGAAGCAGTAGGCAAAGAAGGACAAGTTAGTATAAACAAAGCATTTCCTTGAAGAAAGCGATAAGGAGTTGCATGACCAACTGCTCTTCTATGAACCCATGATATTTCGTAATGCTTAAATGATGATATATGTAAATGAATTGCATAAGTAGAAGCTGATCATCATTGTACTTATTGGCAATCTCTTTTATGGAGTAAAACCAGAAAAGGAAGCAAAAATCTCATACGCTCGATTTAAAATCCGTAAACATCGCTTTAATTAGCGGCGATTAACTTGACCTCCATTAAATGAATATTCCCATGATGCACAACAAGATAGATAATCACAAACAGTAATGTATAAATAGTAAGATCTCATCCTTATTAGTGCTTCATGCAGCATAAATAACAATCAATTAGCACATGAACATGGATAAGTACCGCATAGAACTATTATACACATTAAAAAATCAGGCATACACATTCACAACTCACAAGTATAAAAGAGCTATTATACTCATTAAAAAAATACAATAAGGACATACCTAGTTAGCAACAACTGATTAGATGGACAAAGCAACATTCATGGATGAAAAGATATGAGTGTATAGTAGCATATAAATTCATGTGGTATTGCGATCCAAACCTTTCTTGAAGCAAAATCAATAGTTTGCTCTTCAAAGCCTCTTCAAATACGAGGCAATAACTTTTCCGAAAGATCCATTGTGTTTTCTATACGTATTCAAGAACAAAACAGCCAATAGATAAGTACAAGAATAGATTAAAATCACAAGTCAAAACTAAAGAATAGGTACTTATCACAAATACTTCAGTCATTGTAGGAGAGAGCGATGGCATCCCAATTTTCCGATATGGTGGCAGATCTGGAAAAGACACATTACATACCAAAACAATGGTGGAGATGTGGGGCCCAAAATTCAAACATACTAAAACTTTTGTAGCAACATAATGAAAACAGGAATTGCTAGCCATGGCTACCCACATAATGGTGTCATATCCATTTTGTACAGTTTTCGAAGTGAACTATAAGTGGCAACCCATTCAACACATTACAAATGATAAACCAACAATCATGGTCATCTTCGGGGAATACAAAGATGAGCACCATCATCACTACATCCTGACCACATTTACAGACTTCAGATGTACTAACGAACCAACTACTTCCTAAGCTACGAGCCTACGAGCCTTCATAGTTCTTTGGAGGCGAAGGACGTGCCAGAAGAGTATGGATCAGTGGATCGTTGTTGTCGTCATCATAAAACTCGCCCTTTTTGTTGATGACTTCCTTCATGATGAAGTAGGCGAGTTGTCCCTGAATGGCTTGGATTTCAACAGGAAGCATTCCTGCCGTAGGCAATTTGAGGCGCTACAAGTAGGAAAAATAAATCTAAGAGTTTATAGATAGAAATTGAATGGTGCGAATAAATTCCTGAAGTTAACATGACAAACCTCTACGTCATTGTCTATTATTGTAGAACCTAAGATTTCGCGCATGTATTGGCACACGAAGTACCCACACAAATTTGTGCCTTGCGACTGCTTGTGGCACTGCGATATAAGAATATTGCTTGCGAATGATTAAATATTGAATAAACTAAGATGTCATGGAAGGAATTATTTACTATGAAGTGCGATATAAGAATATTGCTTGCGTGCGTACCGGAAATTTAGTACGGACTGAAAAGGATTTCTGGAATGGGCGGTATCTCAAGGTTTTTGTACAATATCTTTTGAACGCCTCATTCATTAGTCCTAACAGGTCTTCGTACTCTTTTCTATCTTTGTCCAGTGGGTCCATAATCAGCAGCTTGCTCTTTTCTGGAGTAATTACTACGAGAATCCAGTGGAACCTACATACGCATGTATGATGCTATAGTCATTACTCCTAGGATAAGAGTAATGAACGAATTCAACGAATAATTTAGCTAGCCAGCGAGAAACTTACTTAAAATTGTATGGAAGAAGTATGAAGTCCTTATCTTGTAGTTTTAGCAACGCCTCAGATATCGTATTCCTCGACCTCCTTTGGTGCTCTTATGATTTCGGTTTGGCAGACCGTTCCCGGGTCAAGGAATCCCACTGGCCCCTTGGTTCTTCTCAGTTCAATCAACTCGTATCTAGATAAGGAAAAAGTTAGACATGACATTTATCGGTATTACATGAATGTAAACCATGATTTATATATTAGCCACTTACAAAGGCTCAAAGATCTCAAAAAACACACGTCGAGGGCGTCGTGATAGAACAGGTTAATGTGCAAGTTATCAAATTCTATCAGGAAGTAGCCAGAACCCTCATGGTGAAAATGTTCCGCCTGGAAAATGGCAGTGATCACCTTTGGAAATACATCTTGATTGGATCGCTCCATGTACCAGATATGTAATCGCTGCATCATGGGTGTTAGGCTATTAAACTTTGATTCGGTGACTAATGGCTTCCCCATCTCGAATCTCAGCCTTTCTTGATTATCTTGTACTTTAGATTTCGCCTTGCCCTTTCTTTTTCCCAAGATAACATCATACTGCTTAAGCCGCTGATCTAACTGATATGGCTTTTCTAATGTGCCATTTCTTTGGATCAGGTGTTGTAAGTTCATCCTTTGAAGTGGTCACACTAAGCATTTCATGTTGAGGTGCTGGTGACGAATGGGCTCCTGGAATAGGCTCCTTTGAAGTGGGCGCACTAGCAATTTGACGCTCAGGTGTTGGTGATGAATGGGCGAGTTCTACTGCATGAGAGTCTGGCATCACATGGTCGAAGACGATGTCACGCTTACGCCACTGGATGAATGTGTGAACGGCACTTCCTAGAGTTGTAACCTCATCATTACAGGGCATTTCCAGCCCGATGTTAGCAAATTGAGGAAGCACCGTGTCCACCTGGACTTTTGCATAACCCAGAGCTATCGGGGAGTTGTGCAAAACATCCCCTTGTTGGTATGGATAAGCTATCCCTGTAGCAGCCTGTAAATATATGTTCATCACAGGTACATTGAGCTGGCAGGGTGTGGGGTCTTGTATGTCGTCCACAGGATAATGGGTGTCATCCGGTTGTTCCAATGGTGTGGATGCGCAACTGCTACGGCGATTCGTAGGGCTGGCGAGAATTGTGTTCTATCCTTGCGACTGGCTCATAGCTTCTTGTACTTTTTGCTGAACTTGTTGTGCTATGGTGGCTTGTAATTCTCGAAGCACCTTTTCCTTCATCTGCTCCAATTCCCGTTCCGCACGCTCTTCTTTGGCTCTCTTGCGACTCCTGTAAGAGTCTTCATGCTCTGGGAAACCTATTTTCCAGGGAACCTTAACCCCAACGCCTCGTGTACGACCAGGGTGCTCTTTGTTTCCCAAAGCCATTTGTTAGTTCATCCTTCTCCCTATCCGCGTGAAAATTTCCTTGGGTGGACTCGACATGCAACTCCTGAATTCGTTGGGAGATTGCCTCATCATTGCTGCTTTTGAATGATAAGCCCCCATCAGACATGATAGATGCCCTTGCTAACACATAATGCTTAACTCGATCCGGTAATCTGGCCAAGGGACTTGTGCCAGTCGATCGGACTGCATCTAATTCTTGCCTCTCCCACTGAGGAATTTTACCCGCGTACCCGCTCGTGCCTAGTCTGTGGGGGTGAGTGTTCCTCCTTGCGATCTGTCGGTGGTCTTCACTGGATTTCATTGCTGTTTCATCTTGCTTTATCGCAACAAATTCATCCCAATATGGCTCTACTTTAGGATAATCTCCAATGGCTGACCGATTTTTCATCACATAGTTCGTATTCAGCCTGGACTTGAAGTTCCTCCATGCGACATCCATGGTTACCAACGCATTTCGACGCACGAGCTCTTCGGCATCTTCAGGGAATTCAAAAGATTCTTTCAGCTCTGTCCATAGATCCATTTTTGTGGCACCGGGCACTTTATGCCAATCCAAATAGGTGATTGGAACTTTATCCCTTACGATGTACCCACATGTTGACCTATATTTTGCTGCTATTTTTTTTGGTGAAAGAGGGACTCCAGCATCTGAGACCCTCGTTATGGTATGCCGGCCTTCAGGCTTCTTAGTTTTTCCTCGGCCTCGACGTCTTGCAACAGGAGCATCAGCGGGGGAGGCCTCGGCATCTAAGGTGGTTCGATGGATATTAAGGTATCTGCTTGGGCTTGAGTTCGGGGATGGGTTGGAAGCATCCTCTAACCCAGGCTGGGACTCAGACTCGATAACTACATATACACATCAAACAGATTGAGCATATCTTATCAATCCCTATTTAGCAATGGATCTCATTCAACAGCTCATATGTCATGTTTTTATTATGTCACATCAAATTTAAGAGAATGCAAGTTAATTGATTGATAGTGCTCTCAGTCACTTGGTGTAGGAATTTGAGAGACTAGCTCTCAGTCACTTAGTGTAGGAATTTGAGAGACATGATTTGTATAGTTCTTCCTAATACACAATACTTAGGGTTATTGCACTAGAATAATTTAGATGCAGAGCAATGTGTAAATTTGTAACACCCCGGCATTTAATATGCACGAATGCTACCAAACATAAGCTAAACAACAACTAAATATCACATTTAAACATAAATTCCAGCAAAGGTACATATGCTAAAAACCGATATTTCGGCAGCATCTCCTTTGTTTTTCCATGAATTAACACAATATCAATATCATGGCAAGATATATCATAGCACACGACATCTAAAACATCAACATAAATGGATGTATCATCAAACTACGCCAATAATACCACGCTCAACCACTTCATAAACTATAACGAAGCAAATAAGGGATCACAAGCATGCTAGATTAAACCATACATTAACTTTATGGCACAACTCTTTAAAATCATGTCTCCAAGTGATTAATCATAGACTATGATGGTGGAGCTACGTGTAGAAGTGTAGCTAAACCCCTTTTTCCCGCATGCCGATCTCAAAGTACCTAAAAACAACATAAAACACAAGCGTGAGTTCGAAACTCAGCAAGCATATTGTAATGGACAACAATAACAATATCATAGAAAATAACATATCACATCATGTATATCATCTCAATCATGAACACTTTAACAAAATCATCATCATTGTGTATGCAATGCAATGCAATGCAATGCTCATATCTCCTTAGAAACTCATACCGGTATGGTTGAGTACACACCCGTCGGTGTGCACCATCTCCCCCCTTCCATCCCGAAGATGGAGGGTGCCTACTCCTCGCTTCCGTTCACCGCGGTGAATGGAATCACGATGTAGGACTTACTCATTGGCTTTCCGGATTAGTCATAACTTTCTCACCGACCTTCCCGGACTAGTTATGACTTTCTCACCGCCCGAGCCATGTAACATGCCATGTATGCATTTATGCCAACATCATATTTAACTCACATATTAACACATGGCATCATAACATATTAAACATGCTCATCATATCATTGGCAATCATAAAAGCATGGCAAGTGATCATATATCATGTAGTCAATTCCATCTATTCTCAACAAGCAACCTACAAATCGCTATCCATCACAACACACTTGCCTCAACCGTGGGCGACGGGATTGTGGGAAGTAGAGGGCACCCCCGGGGTCACACCACCTGCACAAAGGCATCACATACTCTCAATAATGCCCACAAAACAGTACACAAATCCCCATCTCACCCGACATTGCCCGCTACTCGCAAAACCTAAAACAGAGGTTCTGTCCCGGCGGGACAGCAGCCTTGCAAAGGCCATAACTTGAGTTCTGGGACTCCAAATCGATTAAACGAGTACACCATCGCGAATCTTAGGAAATTTCCTACCTTTTTCTAGTTATACGGAAAGACTGATTCGGACTCTAAAATTGTTTAATCTACAGATTACTACGATCTGTTTTAATTGCGTCACAGATTTTAACACGCTCGGTAAAACGGCCATAACTTTCAAACGGCTGATCGGATTTTAACATTCTTTATGTCCACGGAAATATAATTAAATTATCTACAACTTCTTTTAAGTCCGTACGGACAGATTCGGATTCTAAATCAACGAAAACTCGAACCCTAGCCCGACTGCTCAATCTGCCCGAAAACAGAAACGTGGCAACGTCTAGATCTAACCCAAAGAACTCCAACCCAGCACCACCAATTGATCTAAAAACTTCATAAACACCCTAAGAACAGTACCTAGATCAAACCCAAGGATCCCCATGATCATACCTTTGCCCAACGAACGAATCTCCAATAGATCTCCTCGCGGATCGCTCCTCGCTCCTCGCTCCAACGGATGGATCCACAAGGTGCAGAGGTGTGGAGACCACCCTAGGGCAGAAAGGGGGTGGAGGAGAGGTGGTGGATAGGTGGGGCAATGGAGGAGAGCAAGGGGGAGGCGCAAGGCTCAAAGGGAAGGGGCGGCTAGGGCTTGGCAAGTGGGGGGAGGTGAGGGGGGCGCACCAAGGCCTCAAGGGGCGCAATGGCAGCAGGGTGGACGCCCCAAAGGGGCAGGGAAACCCCTTTTACCAGCCCCACACCCAATTCTAGTCCGTTACGGAGACCTAATCCATCCCACCAAAGCTCACCAAGGCCCAAAACTCCCCCGGGAAGGCCCAAAACCCCGAAAACGGCCCGGAAACGTTATTAACCTCCATACCTTATGGTTTTAACCTGTCATACCATATTTCATAAAGTTTTTGACCTTAACATGCACCATTTAAAAGGTTACAACACTCCGTGGTGACACATCACTACAAACGGCCCAAAAACGCGAGTAAACCTCAAGCCGAAAGGTTTTATTCTCTAATTTCACATTCTATAATGTCACACCATACCGTAGTGTCACAAAATTAAATAATTTTTCAAAATATGGTAGTCCATATATCAAAGAGCATATCTGGTCCATTCTTCCTAAAAAAATACATTGAAACATGATATATTGTACTACTAAGTGCATATTACATTACTGTTTAAAAAACTTATGTTTACTATTTTGATAGCCGTGACCGAATCTAACAAACCCAATACCCATCATGATTCAATATTTTACTACTTAAAAAACTTATGTTTACTACCATTACCACTCTCCACCATAGTCCTTATCAAAAGGACAGAAAGATATCTCCACTTTTACTACTCAATATTTTATTTGCATCATGCGCACCATAGATAGTTAACATCCATAAATTTATCAGCTTACGGAAAGATCTTCGAATGATAATTTACTCAAATTTATGCAAAGATCACTCATTGAAAACAAAGACTAATATGATAGCAATACAATCACACAAACCATTTCCCTGATAAAAATAATATATATTAAATAAAAAAAGATTCATTATAGTCAATCTAAACTCCCGAGAACCACAGGGCAAATGCTATGTTGGCATTGTTTCTGTTTATATTTTCATTCAAAATGGTATTGAAAAAACAGCATGTTTCACTTCCATTGCCATGATAGAGACAAAATAAGTCTTACAAAACATGACACAAACACTTGAGAAAGAAGTCTCAAGGAAATAAATACTTCAAAACTGAATTATACCATTATGGTTCTAAACACAACCGGAATAATCGTTCCTATCAAAACATGCTAATATAACTAAACAACCTAAAAGCAATAATATCACTCTCCAAACTCAATTTAACATGTCCACTTAACATGTACAAGATTATACATGCATTTGTCAAACCAACAGATAGTAAAAAGTGAAAATAAAGCAATAAAAGAATAACTGCCATGTACGAAATCTCATTGATCTGAACGTATGTCTGGATTTTTCTTTAGCTTTTTTGATAGGAATTTTTCAGAGACATGACAGTACTAAAATGTATGACTGAATCCAAGTTCCAGACTTACTGGGAGCTCAAAAAGAGAAATACTTTTATAAGTACATCACATAAAAGTTGACATAATATAGCCTGTTTTTCACTAAAAAGGGAGATTCTGGTTCATCTGGTCTGAGATCTTTATGTATCACATTGGAAAATTGCAAAGAAAGGGGACCTAGATAACCAGGATTCTTGTTTAAGTACTGAATGTGTAATGACTTTCTTATCGATTTCCATGAAAATCTGGAAGGACATGGGTGTCTTGAGTCTAAGTTAGAAAGAAATATAACACTTTGTTCATGTGACATCAAAAGCAATAGCTTGTTCAACAGCTCATATATGGATACACCTGAATAACTTTTCTGGTAGTTTGCATCCAGAATGGCTTGAAAAGCTAGAAACAATGATGGCAAATTCTAGTGGTGAGGGTAGTGCTCTGGCTACACATGCTAGTAATTTCCCAAATCCCAACATAGGCTACAAGACTAAAAGCACAAGTATAGCAACACATGTATATCATAGCAACACATGTAGCACTAACCGGGCGGGCACAAATGAGCATCGGCCGGGGCGGGGTTGCGCACGGTGGCTGGGGCGAGGGCGTCACTGGGCTGGCCGGCGTCACCGAGTGGGCGTGGGGACGACATCCGGCGTCGGCGTGGGCTCCGGGAGACCTTGTACCCGGCGGGGACGGCGCGTGGGGACGAGCTTGACGGGGCCGGAGCAGGGAAGGGCGGAGGTGGTCGACGGAGCTCGGCGGGACGGGGCGGGCCGGCGGGACGGGTCGAACGCTGGCCGAGACGCGCAGGCCGGGCGTGGGCTCCAGGAGACCTTGTATCCGGCGTCGGCGTGGGCTCCGGGAGACGTTGCGGCGGGAGGAGAGACCTTGCGGAGTTCTTGTGGGAGGAGCACTGTGTTCTTAGGGTTAAGTGTGGAGATTTATATGGGGCAGTATCAGCGGCGGTTTTTAGTAAGAATCGCCACAGATAGTACTTATCAGTGGTGGTTTTCCTTAAGAACCGCCATAGATAGTCATTATCAGTGGCGGTTTGCCTTAAGAACCGCCACAGATAGTACATCATTTCTGACGGTTTTTATTAAGAACCGCCACAGATACTATTTTTAAGATTTTCTTTTAATATGAAGCTATGACTAGATGTATTAATGTACCTATCATATATATTAACTACTAATTATTCATAATTAATTTATCTATGATGAATAAATATATATATTCTTACTAAATTTAATAATTGCTAATGGATGTATCTGTTTACTTATTTCACATGTGAAAATAAAAGAGTATTACAG
The DNA here is from genome assembly GCA_036346355.1 of Rhipidocladum racemiflorum. Lineage (NCBI taxonomy): Eukaryota > Viridiplantae > Streptophyta > Magnoliopsida > Poales > Poaceae > Rhipidocladum > Rhipidocladum racemiflorum. The sequence continues at coordinate 27,380,497 of CM070592.1, forward strand.
ATACCAAAAATTGCCATTACTCCACATAATACATATTTCTGACATTAAATTTCTATTACCCCACATAAATACACACATTTTGCCATTACTCCTAGCTAATTATTTTCTTTCACAATTTGGCCTTCTTCATGATCATCGCGATGATAGGTGCCTTCCGTAGTGGTTTCTTCCTCGAGCCTGATGCTACCATCTACGAAAGGAGGCAACTCATCAAACTGGTTGTACTCTTCCTCATCCATGACATTCTCAACTCCGACGATCCTTCGTTTTCCTTGAAGAACTACATGATGCTTCTTATCTGCCGGGTCGATTACAAAGAAGACTTGTGCTACTTGCTTCGCAAGAACGAATGGTTCGTCACTATATCCGACTTGCTCGATGTCCACAGTAGTGAAGCCGTATTTGTCCACCTTGACACCCTTTGGGAGTTTGACCCAACGACACCGAAACACCGGGATCTTGAAAATGCAGTAGTCGAGCTCCCAAATCTCCTCTATAACCCCATAGAAGCTGCTCTTCTTGCCTGTGTTGTCGTGAGGCATCTATACGGACACCACTGCTTTTGGTATGTACTTTTACTATCCCGAGCTCTCGTAAAATGTATATCCATTTATGTCGTATCCTTGCCATGTCAAGATAGTACCTGATGGCCTTTTGCCAACCACCTCAACGTAACACTCGCTTCTTCACGGACATGTGCTCCTTGAACCAATGATTGAACACACGATTGTGCTCTTTTGTTATCCAAACCTCTGATCGTCCACGATTTTCCCTCCGCAGCTTATCCTTGTGCATGTCCATATACGGGGACACCTCGACTGACTGCTGCAAGACTGTGAAATGAGCTTGTTCGAACAGAAAAGGATCGTAAGAATTTGTGGATTTCTTTCCTATTACTCCTTTCCCAGCTAGCCTCCCCTCATGGCGTGATACAGGCACTCCTACCGGTTCTAACTCGTGCATGTAATCGATGCAGAACTCAACAACCTCCTCAGTTGCATAACCTTCTACAATGGAACCTTCCGGCCGCGATCGATTACGCACATATTTCTTCAGAACACCCATGTACCTTTCGAACGGGTACATCTGATGCAGGAATACTGGGCCACAAATATTTATCTCATTCACAACATGAACAATGAGATGGACCATGATATCAAAAAATGATGGAGGGAAATACATCTCTAGCTGACACAGAGTCTTGACCACATCAGCCTGCAGTTCGTAAAGTCCAACGGGATCGATGACCTTCTGTGAAATCGTGTTAAAGAAGAAACACAACCTCATGATTACCTCTCGAACCTTGTCAGGCAAAATACCTCTAATTGCAATAGGGAGCATTTGTGTCATCATCACATGACAATCATGAGACTTCATGCCAGTTAACTTCAAATCTTTCATCGATACTAGTTTCTTGATGTTTGTGGAGTAACCGGATGGAACTTTCACACCGTGCAAGCACTTGCAGAGGTCTGTTTTCTCTTTCTTGGACAGAGTGTAGCATGCTGGGGGAAGGAAAAGTCGGCCTTTCCCGGTGTCTTGAGGATGTAGCTCGGCTCTGATCTTCATATCTTCCAGATCCTGACGGGCCTTCAGTCCATCTTTTGTTTTGCTAGGAATATTTAGTAAAAGGCCAAGCACGCTGTCACATACATTCTTCTCTACATGCATTACGTCGATGCAGTGTCGAACCTCTAAGTCCTTCCAATAGGGCAAGTCCCAAAATATGGATCTCTTCTTCCATTTGGTTTTCAAGAACAACATTGATATCCTTAACCATATCATATACCTCTTCCCTGGTAAGAGGATTTGGAGCTGAACCATCCTCCTTTGTACCGTCGAATTGTTTCTTCATGTTGCGGTATGGGTGACTCCTTCGAAGGAACCGACGGTGACGCATGTAGACTGTTTTCCTTGAGTTGTTAAGCCACACACTACTAGTTTCATCCAGGCATTGGGGGCAGGCTTTAGCTCCTTTTACAGTACGGCCGGACAGGTTACCCAGGGCCGGAAAATCATTGATGGTGCAGAACAACAATGCGCGTAGAGTGAAGTACTCCCGTTTGTACTCATCCCATACTTGTACACCTTCAGTCCACAGTAGCACAAGATCTTCCACCAATGGTTGTAGGTATACATCAATATCGTTGCCAGGTTGTCTCGGCCCTTGAATAAGCAGCGACATCATAATGTACTTTCGCTTCATACACAACCAAGGAGGAAAGTTGTAGATACAGAGAGTCACAGGCCAGGTGCTATGAATGCTGCTCATGTTACTGAAAGGATTCATTCCATCCGTACTCAACCCAAACCTTATATTCCTCGGATCATTTCCGAAGTTCTCCCTAAAGAGCCTATCGATGGTTCTCCACTGGGCAGAATCAGCGGGGTGTCTCAGCTTTCCATCCCTCTTTCGCTCTTCTGAGTGCCATCGCATCAGCTTGGCATGCTTTTTATTTGCAAATAAATGCTTTAGATGAGGTATTACTGGCAAATAGCACACCACTTTAGCGGGAGCTCCATTCTTCACCTCTATGCCTTCGCTGTCCTCGCCCTTACGCTTGTATCGCGATGCTTTACACACCGGACATACATGCGTGTCTGCGTAGTCTTTGCGATAGAGTATACAATCGTTTGGACACACGTGTATTCTTTCTACCTCCAATCCCAAGGGACATACAACCTTTTTGGCAAAATATGTGGTCTTAGGCAACAGGTTGCCCTCTGGAAGCATGTCTGCTAAGAGACGTAGCAACGCTGTGAAACTCTTGTCGGACCAACCATTGCTTGCCTTCAATTTCAGTAGTGAAAGCACGGTGTGCAACTTTGTGTATTCCTCCTTGCAACCCTGGAACAAAGGTTTCTCTGAGTCCTCCATCAAACCCTTGAACTGATTAAACTCTCTCCGACTACTGTAGTTGCCTTCTGCATCGCGCAACATTTGAGCCAGATTATTGTCATCATCAACGACCAACCTATCCTCATCGGATCCAAACCCCATGTCAGCTGCCATATTGTCGGCTCCGCTGCCGTCGACATTATCACATTGAAGTATGATCTCCACTTCACCGTGCCTTGTCCAACATGTATAGCTAGGTACAAAGCCCCTCCGAATCAAGTGCAAGTGGATTTGGTCTTTGTCCGAAAACATCTTCTCATTCTTACAATCAATGCATGGACAATGTATGTACTGCCTTCTTTTGCAATTTGTTCTCCTCATTTGCTCTTAGAAAAGCGAATACGCTGGCCCATGTATTCTCTTTGTAACGGTTTGCATTATACATCCATCTCCGATCCATCTACAATAAATTAATGTAACAATTATTAATATGCAATAACCTTAATTACATAAATCATCAACATATAAATTAATCTACAAAATGCTAGGTTAATAAAAATGCAAGGCAACTTCATTATCACCTATCTACCATATTAATTAAATTTATTGTTCATTAATATCCAACAATCTTAAATAAATAAATTTAATATATGCTTGCCATAATTTATCATGTAAGAAAGGTAGACAACAATTAATCTAGTAGAGCAAGGTAATAAATTCATCATCTAGATAAATTAATCTACAAAATGCTAGGTAAATAACAAAAAATTGAATCTAAGCTTTGCAATTAAATAAACTAGATATAAACATTAAATAAACTAGATAGAAACAAATCTTAAGTACTATGCATAGCCAAAATTAAATTTATCCTCCCAAGGAGCTAGATACTTCATCATCTCAAAATGCAAGGCAACTTCATGATCACCTATCCATCATATTAAATAAATTTAATGTTTATTAATATCCAACAATCTTAATTAAACCCATGTAATATATGCTTGCCATAATTTGTCATCCAAAAAATGTAGAAAACAATTAATCTAATGGAGCAAGGTAATAAATTCATCATCTAGATATAAATTAATCTACAAAATGCTAGGTAAATAAAAAAAATTGAATCTAAGCTTTGCAATTGAAGAGGGGATAATCATAGATCTAAACATTAAATTGCAACTAAATCACCACAAATGAAGAGAGGAGAACAAATTACTCACCTCGTAACAACCCTAGGAAGTAAAAGCTCAAGATTCCTTGCAAACAAAATCTGAAATCTGAAACTTTGCTCTTTTTTTCGGGGAGGAAGATGACCAGGAGCTTCTGTAGAGTGCTGTAGCAACTAGAATTTATAGTTGATGTTATTTGTGGCGGTTCTAAACTCAAACCGCCACAGATAATCATATTAGTGGCGGTTGTAAACTACCATCGCCACAAATACTCAGATTATCAGTGGCGGTTTTTTCCCCAGCCGCCACTGATAGTACACAAGTATCAGTGGCGGTTTTTTTTCTAAACCGCCACAGATAGTTAGATAATTAGTGGCGGTTTATGGTTCGAACCACCACTGATAGCTATCGAAGTATCAGTGGCGGTTTCTAGTAAGAACCGCCACTGAGACTCAACTATCTGTGGCGGTTCGGAATAGAAACCGCCACTGATGACCCTGGCAACGGTTTGCACTAAAAAACCGCCACTGACAATCCTATTAGTGGCGGTTCCAAGCAAACCGCCACTGATAGGGCGTCTCCTATTTGCAGTTTTGTAGTAGTGGTCACGGGTGTGCGCTGCGGTGTGTGGGGCCGCGAGCGCGGCAGCACCCGAGAGTAGTGGGAGCGGCGTGCCTGCAGGGTGCGCCTGCACAGGAGAGCTGCATAGTGGCGATGCTGGAGAGCAGGGGGCGCAGTGCGCCTGCACAGGAGAGCCGCATAGTGGCGATGCTAGAGAGCAGGGGGCACAGTGCGCCTGCAGGGTGCGCCTGCACAGGAGAGCCACATAGTGGCGATGCTAGAGAGCAGGGGGCGTAGTGCGCCTGCAGGGTGGCATCGGTCATGCATGTAGGAAGAGTCCGTGCATGATGCATGTGTGTGTATGGGAGTTCTTGTATGTGTGTCCAAGTTCTCTCGTGGTTAAGCTCTAATGCGAGTCTCCGTCACCGTCAAGTTGTGTCACCGGTGAAAAGACAATTAGAGCTGTGTCAAAAGGTTGTAATCGTCGACAAGGTGTGTCACCCCTTGAAGATGCGTCAAGAGATTGGGCGTTGATTTGCGAAGATGACATAACAAGATGAGAATGTTGCACGTTAATCTTGTTACCGAGTCAAAGTTGCATGCACGCAACATGCATGTAGTTAGTATGTTGAATTAGTAGTGCACGTGTGGAGATAGAATAGTGTTCGGTTAGGTGATTGGAATGGGAGTGTATAGGCATCATCCGGATGTTTTTGTCCTAAAAATCATCCAAACTTTGGACCGTACGATCAAAACACACATCCGTAGGATCAACCCACCTCTAATTCAGGGGGGTGTGCATTGATCTGAAAGCAAATCTAATGGCCCAGAATTTGGATGATAGTTACTAAAGAAACATCCGGGTGAAACTTATCAAAACCCGATTGGAATTTGTTAGGATACCTTCTGTTGAAGCAGCGTGACATGTGTGGCATGTGAGTAGGTTTTTGCTCCGTTAATTCGCAGGTGATAGATCGCACTCCACTGCCCTCCTAGATCGCTCGGCCTGACGCCAGAGCTCCTCCGATGCACCAGCCGCAAAGCTCCTCCTTCGGGTGAGCTCACGATCAAGCTGTCTTCACCTTTGAGCACTTGTCAAACACCTAAGCTCCATCTCCTCCAAACCCTGAGCATTGTGATAATCATTTCATGAATGAAAACCTTTTCAGCTTATTGCGTAGCATAGATAGTTGATTAATTAACTTATTTGACTCTTTTTAGATTTTCCGTGCAATCCTGAGAATTTTGTACAGTTTTGTTGCCTTCTTTTTGACATGCAATAGGCATCGGCTCAGGTATTCTTCTTTCTCGCCTGTATGCTCTGCTAGAGTATTAGCATTGTTGCTGTATTTGATGGTTCCATCTAAGTTTGCATTATCCTATGTGATGGGTTGCTATACAGCTTCAATCATGTTTTGTTTGTGCTATGCACCTCATACATGATCATAGTAATTTTTATGTTCCAATTCATGTATAGATAGACAAAATCCATTTACTATCTACCAATTCCTGCTGACAAATGACTAGACATGCTTTGTCATCGTATGATTTAGAGTCACGTTTTGCTGATATAGAATCATGTATGATTATATGTATCACTGTTTTGATACTTCGTTGCAATGCACGGGCACCTTACTAGTATTTATCAGCTCGATCCTTGGAGTAATGATAACTTCTTTGTTGAGCCTGGTGAAGATTGTGCAGAAATAGATTAATATGAATTAACTAGGGAGGCTGCAGCTGGGGCGGTGGCCGTCGGGGAGGTGGCGGCCGGCAAAAATCGGCGCATTGCAATGGGGATCTCTACCGAGTGAAGATAGATGGGATCGACCGGGTCGGTGCGGGGAGATGATGCCATTTATGGTCGACGGGCACTTACTACCGTCCACCCTACTTAATTAAGGTCGATGGCCCACTTACTACCGTCCACCCTAGTGCCCAATTAAGGTCAATTGCCCAATTACCGCCGTCCACCCTAGTGCCCAATTAAGGTCGACGGCCACGTAGGCCATCCACCCTATGTTATGGTCGACGGGGTATCTGTAGACTGTCGAGCCTAATGCTCCCGCACTTTTTTTCACGGTTAGGGTAGAGGGCCATTCTTGGGCCATCGACCTTAAGCTAATTATGGTGAACGAGTTATTTTGGTTGTCTACCATATGTTTGGCCGTGGACAATAAGTGCTTTTCCTGTAGTGTCAGCGAGCAGCCGGAGAGTCCGGGCACGCAGAAACAGTAACATGCATATAGATTAGAGTTAGATTGGCGTGCGTCCATTTTAAGGAATCAGTTTGAAGTTGTTACGTGGGTGTGTTACGTGAGTCTATCGTAGAGTTTGCTACGTAAGTCTGGAACTAATTCGGAGAAGCTGTATCCGAGTGTAAGTAGAGGGAGGCAATAAGATCCCCAGTCGAGTCACCACTCTCCAACCGTCATATCATATCCCTCTTCTAACTAAACACCCGCAGAAGCTTCCGTGATTCGAGCGGCCTTTCCTTTTTCCCATCGAGAAGCTTCCAAGATCCGGGAGCAAGCCAAGGTAGCCGCATCAATTAACAGCCATGGTGGTGGAGGGGGCGAGGCCGAGGCGTCGGGTGGTGGTGCAGGTATGCAACACGCGGAACCTCATGCCGAAGGACGACCAGGGGACGGCCAGCGCCTATGCCGTCGTTGACTTCGATGGCCAGCGCCTATGCCGTCGTCGACTTTGATGGCCAGCGCCACCTCACGGCCACCAGGCCGCGGGACCTCAACCCGCAGTGGGGGGAGCGCCTTGAATTCCTCGTCCACGATCCCGACGAAATGAGCGGCCAGACGCTGGAGCTCAACCTCTACAACGACAAGAAGGCCATCGCTGCGGCCGCCGGCGGGGGACGCCGCCGCGGGGGCACGTTCCTCGGGAAGGTCAAGGTGGCCGGCGCATCGTTCGCGAAGGCCGGGGACGAGGTGCTCGTCTACTATCCGCTCGAGAAGCGGACAGTCTTCTCGCAGATCAAGGGGGAAATCGGGCTCAAGATTTGGTTCGTCGACGAGCCGCCGCCGCCACCAGCCCCCGTAGAGGGGAGGGCTGATGCTGCCGTGGAGAAGGAGGAGGTGGCCGAGGGGAAGGCTGATGCAGCAGCTGAGGAGAAGAAACCGGAGGCGGCGCCGGCTGCAGCAGCAGCTGAGGAGAAGAAACCGGAGGCGGCACCGGCTGCAGCAGCAGCTGAGGAGAAGAAACCGGAGGTGGCGCCCGCTGAGGAGGTGAAAGCAGAGGAGCGAAAACCAGAGGCGGACAAGGAGAAGGATGGGAAGAAGAAGTCGCCCGAGAAGGGAAAGAAGGACGGCGAGAAGCCCAAGGAGGAAGGCAAAGCAAAGGAAGAAGATAAGGAGGTTGTGGCAGCGCCGCCTTCTCCGTCGAAGGGGCCGCCGCCTTCACCATCGAAAATGGAGCTCACCGCCGCAGGAGTCGCCAGCGACCTCGAGATCCGTCCACAGAGCGCTGCCGAGAGGCGCATGGTCACCTCAGGTGGCAACGCATCATACGACCTGGTGGATCGCGTGCCTTACCTGTTCGTCCGGCTTCTCAAGGCCAAGCACCACGGCGGCGGCAACAGGCAGCCACTGTATGTGTAGCTGTCCATTGGCACTCACAGCGTGCGCACTCGCACCGCCACGGCCGCCGGTGAGTGGGACCAGGTGTTCGCCTTTCACAAAGATAGCCTCACCGCCACCTCACTGGAGGTCACCGTCTGTGAGGAAGCCAAGAAGCCAACCGCGGAGGGAGAGCCCACTCCGCAGGACTCCAACCTTGGCTTCGTCTACTTCGACCTTCAAGATGTTCCAAAACAGTCGCCGCCGGACAGCGCGCTGGCGCCGCAGTGCTACACCCTCGAGGGCCACGCCGAGGATGGCACGGCCGACTGTGACGTGATGCTCACCGTGTGGGTCGGCACGCAGGTCGACGAGGCGTTCCAGGAAGCGTGGCAATCCGACTCCGGCGGCTGCTTGGTGCACACCCGCTCCAAGGCCTACCTCTCCCCCAAGCTCTGGTACCTCCGCCTCAGCGTCATCCAAGCGCAGGACTTGCGCTTGCCTTCCCCGTTGGACACCAAGGCAAAGCCGTGCGGCCCCACCTTCCCGGAGTTGTACGTCAAGGCGCAACTCGGCGCCTAGGTGTTCAAGACCGGCCGCGTCGCGCTCGGCAGCGCGGCGGCCGGGACTTCCAATCAGAGCCAGAACGAGGATCTGTTGTTCATCGCCGCTGAACCGTTCGATCCTTTCTTGACCGTCGTCGTGGAGGATGTTTTCTCCAAGCAGCCGGTCGGCCAGGCTCGCGTGCCGCTGTCCTCAGTGCACCGCCGGTCTAACGACCAGGTTGAACCGCCTTCGCGGTGGCTCAACCTCTATGGAGACGAGGTCTGGCCGTACGCCGGTCGGGTGCACATGCGTGTCTGCCTGGAGGGCGGGTACCACGTGTTGGACGAGGCGGCGAACGTGGCGAGCGACGTACGCGCGACATCAAAGCAGCTGTCGAAGCCGCTGGTGGGCATGCTGGAGGTCGGCATCCGCGGCGCGGCCAACCTGGTGCCAATGAAGATTGCCAAGGATGGCGCGAGCGACTCGACGGACGTGTACGTCATGCTCAAGTACGGGCCCAAGTGGGCGCGCATGCGCACCATCCTAGACCAGTTCAACCCGTGGTGGAACGAGCAGTACGCGTGGGACGTCTTCGACCTCTGCACCGTGCTCACCATCGCCGTCTTCGACAACGTCCGGTACAGGAACGCCGACGCCGGTGACGCCGACAAGCTGCCCAAGGATGCCCGCATCGGGAAGCTCCGCATCTGCCTCTCGACGCTCGACACCAACCGTGTGTACGCCAACACCTACGGGCTCACCGCCGCGCACCCCGTCGGCGGCGCGCAAGATGGGCGATTGAGCTGGCCATCCGGTTCACTCGCCGTCGTGTTCGACGCCGATGCAGGCCTATGGAACCCCGTTGCTTCCGCGCATGCACTACATCAAGCCGCTCGAGCCGCGGCAGCAGACGTCTTTGTGGCACACAGCCGATGCGCATCGTGTCGGGCGGCCGGGCGTGGTCGGAGCCGCCATCGGGTCGGAGGTGGTGCACACTGCCGCCGACATACACGCACTCGTGGAGCATGCGGCGGAGCAAGGCCAGCTGGTTCCACGTCGTTGGCTGCCTGTCTCACGTCACCATGGCAGTGAAGTGGGCGCACCGGGTGAGCATGTGGGAGCACCCGCGGACCACCGTGCTCGTGCATGCGCTGCTCATCACCATTATGCTCTGGCCCGAGATGGTCCCGCCCACCGCCTGCTGCACCTCTTCCTGGTCCTGCTCGCTCTACGCGGCCGAAGCGAGCCGACGGGCATGGACCCTCGATCCCCACGTCGGCGTCGGCCCGATGAGCTCGATGAAGAGTTCGGCGGGATCCCCTCGGGGCGCCCCGCCGACATTGTGCGGATGCGGTACGACCGGCGCAGACGTTGCTCGGCAACATCGCGGACCACGGGGAGCGCATCGTATTTGCTGTCTGGCGCGACCTGCGGCCACGGGGTGTTCGCCGTGGTGTGCTCGCTGGCTTGTAGTCTGTTCGCCGTGCCATTCAAGGTCTTCTTCTTTGGGCATGGGGTTCTACTACCTCTGGCACCCGAGGTTCCGTGGCGACATGCCATCCGCTGGGATCAACTTCTTCCGGCGCCTGCCGTCACAGGCCGACCGGGTTCTTTAGAACACATAGCATCATCAATCAACTCACGCCACCACCGTTTGTTTCCTTGCTACTGCTGATCGATCCCCTTGGTGTAATCTTCTTATTCAGATCGTTTGATGATCATTTGTTTTGCCCAGAAAAGCCTTGGTTGATAAGGCTTGGTGATGCCAATAACAACGAAAATAATGTTTATCAAATCCCTTGATTTATATAATCATTTCTTGATCTTTATATACTTGCTGGGGATTGTAGTCAACTGTTGATTTTTTTTCTGAAAGATTGGCATCTGTTTATATGAAACTTTTGCATGGTTCTAATGCGCATACTGTGTTAGTCCCATGATCAGTAGCTAGCATGCACAAAAACAATTTGAAATCACAACCATGCAAAAGTTTCATATTTTATTACAGCGGAAGTATTGATACATTATGACCGATGAGGTCGACTAAACATAGCAAAAGAATCGAATGTCTTGTAGTTTGCCACATAACCAGCAGGCAACTGACAAGGTAAAGCCTTAGAAAGAATCATCGTTATTAATCCTGTTTTCCTGCGTTAGGGTAAGTGTCGAGGTTTCCTGCTTAAAAACAACAATAATAGCAAGGGTGAGTACATTGCGTAGCAAGACTTGTAGTGTTTACAAACCTAAAATAAATGCAAGCTGAATTAAAAGAAGGCTTCTACTATCATTCTTTGCATGGAGCTGAATTAAATTGTGAATACTGAATAACAGAATGAAAGAAAAAATTTGTAAAAGAAACGAAATAACAAGTATGTAAATATAAAAGTAATAACTAAGGATGATATAAATGTAATAAGATACTCATAGTCCTTCGTGAGTGAAATATAACAATTACTCACAGCCCTTTGTGAGCCAAATGACGTCCATTCCCAATAGATGAAATAATATCTGAAAACAAATTTTGCCAACACATGGCAAAACAGTTGAATTCAAGCTTGCCAATGCATGTCAAGTTTTGAATCATCTGTAAGGGTAAACTCACCAATAAATTATTAAAACATCTAACAATATGATGACTTTACCAAGTACTCATGACCGAGAGCGCGGCTAATCGATTAGTTTTAGACTCTGTAGAGTTGTACAGCTTTACCCACAAGATATGCTCTCCCCTTATGCATGGCCAATTGACACACTTCCTTTGGTGTGCCCGCAGGGAGTTCATAACGAAACTGTTCGATTATCTAAACCTAGCTTTGCACCAACCCGGTGACGTTAAACCCCAGCTATGATGGAAGCCAACATTCATGTGAAGCAATAATAGTCAGGAGCCCGCGGCTCAAATAAAACAACAACAGCCCCAATCCATAGCAAGGAGTACACCGTTGCACCAAATATGCATTTACCCACAACTCACTTGTGGCAGCCCCTTATAAGCAAACACGAAAGGGTTTACTGCTTTTGCTACTTTTGCCTACCAATGTACAAAGCTAGTTCCATATAATTTAATAGGTTAAGGCTGTCCCATACCAGCATTTGTGGATGTACGGTTATCTTGGCATGAAAACAACACAATAGTTCGGTCCTTGATGTGACATAGGTGATAATCTCCCCCTATCTACGTACAAGTTAAAACATGTACATCCGGCTATTGCCTTTAATCACCCACGTCAAAACATTGTTTTATTTTCAGAGGAAGAAGATGTCAATAATCATAATACTTCAACAGGTTCAAGATTAAAGTTCATCATGTCCAACAATTTTGGTTTATCACGACCAGTATAACCATCTGTTCGTGTTCTTAGTCTAAAGCAGGGCTAAGCGTATGCATGTAATAATTGAATATACATATTTTGACATTATCAAATGTCTATCCAGGAGCTAGGGCTATCATGGTTCACATATCAATGTTAATTAAGGAAATCCATCAATGAAGGTTATATTTACCAATACCCATAAAATAACAATTTTATGAAACATAGAGCATGCATGCAAGTCAAGGGGTGCTTGCCTGCTATCCTTTGTTTTCAGCGATGAAATCGAAGTTGGATTCTCGAAGTTGTCGATGACGAAGTCTGAGATGTCGGATTCTACACATCGTACAACGGAAAAAATAGCAAATAACACTTTCAATAAGGGCAAAAGGAAATCAGATGGAAAAAAATCAAATATAAATCATTACATAAAACAAGCATGGTTGTAATTAGGGTTTATGAGCATATGGGCGAGCGGGCTACTTTTGCATTACAATCTTCCTCATTGATTACCGTTTGGAGGGTTGTGTCGCACACAACATCTATTCTTTATGAACCATTTCATTTTATTTCGCGAATTCAAGAAGCTAAGATTGTGAGATTAAATACAATAAAATTCATTTTCAGGGTGTGAAGCTGCTTGCACTAATAGTAATTAGTACATAAAGTAGCTCGGCTATTTTTAATAAAAAGTGCATGGTTAAACTTAAACATATGCATCGGTATCACAATCTTTTAGGGTTTACCTCCTGCAGGGTCATGTTTTAATAGGATTAAGATGCAAAGCAAGTTACAATACAAATGTTTCTTCCTAAAAGTGCATGGTTAAACTTATACAATTATAGGGAGAAAAGAACATACAAGTTTACCCAACATTTCACCACAGTGACTCCAGTAGTAGCACAACACACAAACACTTAGCTACTCAGGCAACAAAGCAGAGAAGAGCAAGTATCATATAAGAATTTGAAATTGCTTGGAAATTAACACCTTTTTTTGCTATCCTTAGGCTGACGCTTTAGACCTCCCTTACCCCCAATCTCTTGCGGCGCAGCTTGCGCTCTTTTCTGCTCCTCCTAAACTCAAACACGCATAATGTTACACATAACACACACTAAACTGAGAACAGCTTGAACATTCAGACACAAAACGCGACCTGCACAAGGTGGAGGTAGTGGTCGGCGCAAGATGCTGTGAAGCCGGGCAGTAAGGCGGCCAAGGTTGAGCCCTAGGAGAGGAAGCCGATGTCGGTGATTGCGGCTGAACTGATTTCGTGCGTTGTTTTTGCTGGAGCTGCAGCAAAGGATGATCTGCTGGGCACGGGGAAGAGCGCCAAGCCATAGGTGAAGGAAGCTTTACAGTAATTCAACAGCCACTACCTCCACCTTGTGCAGGTCGCATTTGAGTTAGAGAAGTGCATCCCTGTTTGAGTTCTTTATTTTTTGTTGACCTAATCATACATGTCCAAATCCTAGATGCAAGAATCCAATGCTGTGCTTTAGCCTGATAAGAGGATAGGACATTAACTTGGTTAGTGTTGTTATGAATAGCACTTGTTGTTTTTAGTATGAGCCAAATGGCCAGAATATATAGAGTACACGAGGGTACAAAAAGAAAGCCTATGTAAGGCAATACCTAAACAAGGAAAATTTATATAAGGAAAACCTATATATGGAGTCTATATAAGACAATGTTTATATCCTTAACACCCCCCACAAATGCAAGGCGTATGCAATAGCATTGTAATTGGAAAGGGTTGACACTAAAATAGGAAAAAACCAAAGTCCTTGTCTAGAAGTCATCGTCATAGTACCCAACTCTTGAAAAATCGAGCTGATGAAGAACCGGGTCGACGAAGAAAAGCCGACCGTGAGGGTGAGTCGATGAAGAAAAGTCGACGAAGAAGCCAAATCAACGAACAAAAGTCGATGGTAGGGTCGAGTCGACGAAGAAGAGCCAACGAAGGAGGCCAAGTTGACGAAGTGAAACCGACAAAGGTGCCAAGTCGGCGAAGGAGCCGAGTCGAGGTAATCGGAGTAGACAGAATGAACCAAACTGCAGAAAATCGAAGAGCCGAAACTGGCAAAAAGAACCATGCTGAAGAAGCTAGCCGAAAAAGAGCTGAGCGCCGAAAAACCATTTAAAAGAGATGGAGCCGAGCAGAAAAACTAAAGCCTAGTCAATAACCGAGCCGAAGAGCCGGAGCTAAGAGCTGATCAAAAGAGCCGGAGCTAAGCCAAGACGATAAAGTCGAAGCCAAAACAGACAATCAGAGCCAAAAGCTAAGCTGAATAAGCTCGAGTCGGAGCCAAGACTGGAAGCTAGAGCCGCTTGGAGAAGCAAAAAAAAGCCAGAACTTGAGAAGCCGGAATTATGGGTGGGCATTTTTAGACTGAAACCGAATTACCAAACCGAACCGAACCGAATTAACCGATTATTTCGGTTTTGTCGGTTTACGGTTTTCGATTTGGTTTTTATTTTGGTATAACTCGGTTTTCGATGTTCGGTTCGGTTTTTGGTTTTCAAAAACCGAAATAACCGAATAACCGAATAGCCTATGTACAATTCCATTTTTATAACGTTGTTTCTAAATCTACCAAACAATTATTATGTTCTAACATCTTTATGCATACGTGTGGTATGTTCATATGTTCTACTATACTTATACTATAATGACCTATTCTATTGTGTGGATTTATGTAGGGATGGCAACGGGACATTCCCCGCCGGGGAGTGCTCTGTGACGGACCGCCTTTTCAGGGGTGCGTTTAAACTCCGAAATGACTACCCAGGAAGTTTAGTCACCGGAAACCAAGTCGTACATTACCCGCAAAAGAACGATACAACTGTTTCTACATCACATAGGGCCTAACGGCCAGAGTTTTCAAAGGAAGCGGCGAGCTTCAGGGTATAAATTACTTCACAAAAGAGAGTCATCAGAAAAGTAAAACCACAGGCGAGTTGAGCGGAGACTGAGACTTAGAACCACACGGCATCGTCATCCACGATCTCTTGGAAATCACCAACATCTTGATACTCTAAAATGGGTTAATTAAGCAAGAGTGAGTACTACAACGTACTCAACAAGCCACACAGTGAAGCCTGATTTACCACATGCAACGGATAACAAGGATAGCCATATGTCTCATTTGGTGTATGCAAGTTTTCATAGTATTTGACATTTCATGTTGAAAACATAAACCATAGTAATAATATGAATAAGGGGGGGGGTTTCCAAAGTTATCCACTTCCATACTTGTTAATCCAAAAACTACTTGAGCTTAGGTTCGGGAGTCACCCCATTTTAACTCAGCTTCATTTACCGGAAGCACGGCGTATTCGAATACCATTTAATACGCTCTGCAGAGGTGTTCAGCTTTACCCATAAGATTCCACGATCGTTATGCCACGCGATTAACATGCAACTTTTATGCATGTGGCCGGATCGAGGTTATCATAGCTTTTCGTTGGATCTTTCCCCTTTAGCCCCTATCCGGTAGAGTTTCGGTCCACATTAACCCGGGGTCCCCACTGACCAGAGTGGAGTTCGCGATCCCGCTTACTGTGGACACCTACCGTTGTGAACCCGAAATGCCACATTTTCCTCGTGCACACTTTCGTTCCACCCCCATAACTGCGGACCATCTCCCATACCGGGAAGGTAACCCTGCTCCTATAGGTATTCCGGGGAAAGTACAATGTACCGAGCTACGTTGAGTCAAGCCAACGAAGTTGACCGGCCCAACCTGTGGTTGAACGGTTTCTTAAGTTATTTACTTTTGCCCAAGGTTGTAAGTCCTTACTTTGTCATAGACCAAACCATTACATTCCACAGCCCCTGGTATCCAACGTACCAACATCCATCCATTCCTTGGTAATAGTCCTCGGCTGGGGATCAGACTAACACCCATCCGGTAGTTAGCCCAATACTGTCCCCCAGTCCGTAACATTTCATAAATATTCCAAATCAATATTCCATCGACATTTCATAAATATTCCAAATCAATATTCCATCGACATTTCATATTTTCATAAAAATGGTGAATAATTATAGTAATGTCATCTAGCCGAATACTGTCAATAGTATTTTCTTATGGTTACAAAGGATTATTAGGATTCAATATTTGTCAAGGAAGTTCCATGAGCCTTTTCGGCATTAACTAGCTATCATATCATTCAAACATACCGACTTTGTGATATTTCAACATGTAGTTCGGAAATAATGCGGTAGAAAATAACTATGAATTATTTTAGGACACATTAGGTTCAACATGATCAATGGAGTATGGCTTGCCTTGCGAGGCGGAGGGGTTCCCTAGTTCAGAGTTGGTGTAGTCGTACTCGGCTTCACGCTGGTCCGGCTCCGGTTCCAAGTACTGCTCCTGCTCCTGTGTTTGTTCCGGGAGTTGGTACTGCTCGGGCGTCGGTTCTAGCGTAAACAACACCATAAGATAAACAATAAATAATACAAAAAGAAAGAAGAGAAAAGAAAAGAGAAACCGAAAGAGAAAATAGCCGGAAATGGGTTGGAGGGGCGTTTTCGGAATTTTGGAAACTTGGTTTGGCGAAATGGAGGTCATTTTTGAACTCAGTGGCTCGAAAGGGTTCGAAATATGTATTTTGGGCATTTGGATATTTTTGGAGCATTTTTGGATATTTAAAATAAATTAAAACGAATTTTTGAAATTAAAATCCGAAAAGTAAAATGAAATAGGCTACTGTTTATTTGGGCCGTCAATGATCGAAACCGCCCTGCTTTCGCGCTGGGGAAATGGCCACCGGCCGCCAGCTTATGCCAGCCGCTCGACACGCGAGCCGGCGAGCAGAGAGGGAGTGGAGGGGCTGGTGCGGGCTGACGAGTGGGGCCCGGGCGGAGCGTGCGTGTGACACGCGGGCCCGGGGCGGCAGTGAGAGAGAGGGGGAGGAGAGGGCTGGCAGGTGGGGCCAGGGGCGCAGAGAGTGGGAGAGAGGAGGGCTGGCGCGTGGGGCTTGGCGCGGAGGGGAGCTGGCAGGTGGGACCCAGGTGGCAGGGGCGGGTGGGGTGGCGTGGCCGGAGCTGGGCGGCGCGAGGCCGAGCGGGCGCCGGAGCTGGGGGAGAAGAAGGAGACGGCGCGACTTAGGGCACGGGGGCGCACGGGCTTAGGGGAAAATGGAGGGGCCTCACCGTGAAGCTAGGGCACGGCTCGGGGAGACCGAGCGGCGGCGGGGAATTTGCCGGGGACGGGGAAGAAGCCGGTGGGGAGGTCACGGGAGGGCGTGGGAGAGCACGGGAGAGAGGGGAAATGAGAGAGAGGAAAGCAGCGAGCTCGGGGAGCAAGAAATGGCGGCCCGAGAGGGCTTATATAGCCGGGGAAGGCGGCGGGGGTCGTCGGCCTCATGATGGCGGCGGCGACTTCACGGGGTGAGGGGACGAGGCAGGTGCGCGGGGCTCAAGGCGGGTGCTAGCGCGGCGAGAGGCGGAGTGCCTACGGGGCTAGGGCGGCGAGGGGACGCGCGCTGGGCGCTGCGTGGCAAGACGGGAAAGCCGCCATGGCGGCTCACGGGAGAGAGGAAGAAGCACAAGGCGGTGGCGACGCGACGCAGGATGCGGCGCGGCGGTGGCGGCAACGCTGGCGGCGCGGCGCGGCGCAGGAGGCGGCAGAGCGGGGCGAGGCGCAAAGGTGAAGGGAAAGCGGAAAGGCCGAGAAAGGAAGGCGTAAAAGCGCCGAAACTTTCCGAAAACGGCAAGATCTCGTAATTCAATCAAATAATTCCAAATAAAATCCAAAAAAATCAGGAAAAATTATCAAATGCAAATAAGATATAAATTGAACTTATTTTTAGGATTTTGGGGTATTTCATGCTCCCCCGTCTCTATCCCTGCGAAACTAACCATTCCCCGCTCCCCGCCCCGTCCCCGACCGCGGGGAGAGTTTTTCCCTGTTCCCGTCCACGTACGGGTATACAGGGACCCGACAGGGAAAAATCCCCGCCAAAAACCCGAATAGAGACTGAGAGCATTACTTCAGCAACATATTAAATTGCAAACAAATAAACATATTGATTTCTGAACATAACAACATCCATAATTCATCATTTATCGACATGATAACATTCAGCTCACATAATTTGAATGATAAATCAAACCACAAATAGTCTCTAGACTCCACATAAGTATGACATGATAAGTTCACAACACAGCATGAAAATGCACGGTACAAGCTAAAGTCCAAGATCAAGTCCAAGTTCACAACACTACATGGCAAGTGGCGCCGGGGTTGGTGACAAAGCGGTGGGTGGCCGCGGGAGCCAAGGTGGCGGCCGCGGCCAAGAGTGGCGGGTGGCTGCGAGAGCCGAAGGAGGTCCACGGCTGGAGATGGAGTCGGGCCGGTGCGGAGGCCGTGGCTGCCGAGCGCGACGGGCGGCTCGGAGGCCGCGGAGGCGGAGAGCCTAGGGGCGCAGGCAGGTGCGGTGGCTGGTGGCCAAGCCGAAACGGCGAGGCCGGGAGGAGCCGTGCCAAGGTGGATGGCGTCTGCAGGGAGAAGCGGTGGCAGGCAGCTAGCGCGCCTCCTCGGCACGAGCGGAGATGAGAAGTTGACCGCCTCAACACGAACGAAGGATTCTCCACGAATCCAGCCCTGGGCGACATGAATTTGAAGCTTGAGGAGCGAGAGCCAGCTCCTCCTTGAAGATCCGGCTCGGCGAGCACCGCCGCTGTCGGCAACGTGGGCGCTGCCGCGGCCTTGTCCTTCTTCTCCTGCAGCTTGGCCAAATCCTCGTGCTCCTTGAGCTTGGCCGGCGCCCTAGAGAACGCGCGACGGAGATGGCGGCAGAGAGGGGCAGAGGGCAGTGGGGAATGGGGAGAGGGACTAACTGAATATGGATGAAAATGGTTTGAGGAATTTAGGTTTTTTTCTATTCAGTCAGCCCCTCTCCCCATTCCCCACTGCCCTCTGCCCCTCTCTGCCGCCATCTCCGTCGCGCGTTCTCCATGGCGCTGGCCAAGCTCGTCCGCGGTGTGTCCGACGGCGGGCTCAAGGAGTGGGGCAAGCTCAAGGACCACGAGGAGTGGGCCAAGCTGTAGGAGAAAAAGGACCAGGCCGCGGTGGCGCCCACATCGCCGACAGCGGCGGCGCCCGCCAAGAAGAGCAGCAAGGCCAAGGTGCCGAACCGGATCTTCAAGAAGGAGCTGGCGCTCGCTTGCCTCCTCCTCACCACCACCACACGCAGCCTGCTGTCGGCGCAGGGCTTGGCGCTTGCACTTCTACTTCCTGCTCTTCCAGGGCGTGACGTTCCTCGCCGTCGGCCTAGAGCTCCAGCAAGGGTACAAGTCCAGAGTTCCAACAAGGGTTTCTATGCCAATTAATTGGGAAGGAAGGTAAACTCTTGTAGGACCGAATATAGCAATCAGAGGGGGGGTGAATGATTGTGCGGAAGCTAAAACCAAATTCTTGATCTATTAAAAGTTTACCCCAAAATAGAACCAAATAATTGCCTCATTTTCGAAAAAAACAGAATGATAGAGGTTTGGTAAAACGCGAATTCCTGGAGATCCAACCGTCCGATCGATCTGAAATTTGGACACAAGAAACTAGATTCCAATATGAATCAAACCCAAAAAGAATCAGCTCAATCGGACTTACGGATCAAAAGTTATGACCTTCGCAAGCTTACTGTTCCAGAAGATGGCGAGAATAAATCTAACTAGAATTGTAGCTCACCGAAAGATTTGATGAACTTGATCTTTATTTCTCCTTTCTTTTGTCTAAAATACTCCAAACAAAAGAGTACAACCCTAAAGCTTGCTCAAAGCTTGATTACCTTCAACAGGAGGCAACCCCTCTATTTAAAGAAGGCAAACACACCTAATCCTAGAAGGAGTCCTAATCCTAGAAGGATTCCTAATCCTAAAAGGATTCCCACTCCTAATCCTAGAAAGAGCATGTATTCAACACAACTCCACTTGGCCCAACCTGGCCGAGTACAACTCTTGCACGTGTATGGCAACCCTACCATACTCACGTGACTAACACTTTGCACGCGAATGACCTCATGCCATTCTCACGTGACTAACCATTCTTCATGTGCACCATTCTCTTAGCCCGAACGTCCCGCATGACATCCTTGACCACCAAGACCTCAGTTCCTCCATGAACCTAGTCGAACCTCGGTTCCTCCATGAACCTAGTTCGATCCGTCATCGACCACATTCGCCCTCAAGCAATACCTGCACATGAATAAACCACAAAACGATTCCGAGCACAAGTCCGCGACTTGACTCACATTAAACCATGCAACCACTCACAGGAGTGCATTGCATTAAATATTCTAAGAACACGATTTCAAAACACGAACAAAAACCTTTGCAAAAATCAAAAAGCTTTTCAAATAATCAAACTGATTTCAGATCTTTTCAAATAAAGAAACCAAAAAATAAATCTTGTCGAAATATCAAACTGGTTTCAAATCTTTTTCAAATACTCATCATCAAAATCAACTGGATCAAAAATAACGATCCTTCAATCTCCCCCTTGATGAGTAATTTGACAAAACACAATATAAGATTTGATAAGAGATTGAGCAAGAACCAAAAGACCAAATAATCCCAATTCAAAAACCTCCTTGACTTGTTCTCCCCCTTTTTGACAAAATAGTCATCAAGATCTCAAAACTCCCCCTTAATGAATGCAGTATCTCAAGCTTTGAAGTATATTCAAGGTATATAATCAAAGTAAAGCATTTGAAGAGTTTTAGGAGAACTTTCTCATTTTGTATCAAATTATCCAATGAGAAAGCAAATTGTGAGAATATGGAGGCTCTAACACATAGAATAGTTATTGCATAAGCAAATTAGAGCAAACAAGTAAAATGTCATAAACAGATTTTGCCAAAGCGAAAAAGAAATCTATCATGAGCATAGAGAGACTTTCAAATTCACTAATATTTGTCTCAAGCCTTTTTCAACCATTTGAATTTCCTTTTTCTCTTTTAGCAAGTTTGGCAATTTTGCTTTGTCATCAACAGGGATGACAAGTAATTGCACACTAGCCCATACTTGTGTATGAGTAGGTAGTTCTTTCTTGTATCTTTCTCAGTTTAAATTGGCAAGTGGCTTCACATTGTTCTGAATTTTTGTTTAGACAAGTGGCCTTTTCTTGCATCTTTTGCATTTAAATCCCTGGCAAGGAAGCTGCACATTGTACTAAACTTGTGTTTAGCCAAGTAGCTTTTGCTTGCATCTTTTTCAACTTGCTTTTAACATTAAAACACTGATTTTGCTTGAGACTCATAATGATCATTTGAAGTCCAACAAAAAAACTCACACATAGTTTCTAATCAGCTCTAGCCTTTCAACAGATGACAAGAAACTTTTAAGCCTATTTCACAAATGCAATACCATAATGAACAAGAGCCAAAATATTCTCGAAAAGCATCTCAAATTGAATTATTTTAGCCTTTTAGTGATAAGTAAAGCATTGAGCATTAACTTGGCTATATACACAAGAATAATCACCAAAGCTTTGTACTACATGATGCAATGTAAACAGGGTTTTTACTTGAGGTGTAAAGTCAAAATACCACTTATAAAAAAATCACTTCTAGGAACCAAAGTCAAGTAACCCAAAAGAGATAAACTCAAGACTCCCCTCAAATCAACCCATGGGGATGAATGATCCCAAGTTCACCGCGTAAGAAAGCAAAACAAGAAAAATCAAGCGGTTTAGTGAAAATATCGACAAAGTGAGCACCGAATCAACAAATTTCAGTTCAATAGCTCTTTTTCAACATGGTCTCTAAGAAAATGAAATCTGATGTCAATGTGTCCAAGAAAGAGAATTACTCAAGAAGTGGCATGAACCAGATGTACTTTTTCTATCAATTCCACATCCTCCAAATTCAGCATCAGAAAAAGGTCTTAAACTAATGCGTGAAGAAGCAGAAAGCCAAATGCCAAAATCTTGAGTACCACGGAGATACCTTAAAATCCTCTTGATAGCTTGTCGATGTGAAGCACGCGGGGAAGCTTGAAAACGAGCACACAAGCACACAGACAAACTCCAATTATCTCATCCTCAACGACATCATCATCATCTTCATCAACAAAGATACTCTCCCCGAACATATGCACTGCACTGCACTATTTGGACTAGTGCCTTTTGCGAAAACAGAGGTGGAGGAAGCATCTTGAAAAATAACAATTTTAGCACGAGATGCACAAGTGAAGGAGGAGAACCAATTCTTATCATCGGACATGTGGCGTGAGCATCCGGAATCCACTAGCCATATGTTCTCCTTCCTCGCGTGAGAAGCCTACATAGAAGCAGAAAGTGTCGATGTCTCGATACTGGGGTTAGAAATAAAGCATTTAGGAATCGATCTTGAGACACACGACGACACAACAAGAGGCACAACACGAGAATTTTTATGCACAAAAATAGATTTATCCTTTCCGTGTTTTTAGCAACAAAAGGTGTTTGCTTCACCCTGGGCACATAATGAGAAGCAAAGTGTGTCTTTACGACATTAGACTTAGCATTGAACCTTTCTATCCTTTGTTGTTTAGCTAGTCTAAAGCAGAACTGAACTAAATGACCATCTTTACCACAGTGAGTGCAAGTGTATTTAACATGATGTTTAGCTTTAGAAGTAGAAGCAACATTTGCACTCATCATAGTAGAAGATAAAATTCCAGCAGATTTAAAAACAGTTTTCAGGCTCTTTGACAATTTCAAACTTTCCACTTTCAAGAGCTTTAATAGGTAGGAGCATGTGATTTGTGATGAGCATAAGGATCAAAACCTAAACCTTTGTGATGAGTGCTGACTTTTGATTGATCCAAAATCATATTTAGGTTTTTCTTTCCTTTAGTAAAACGCTCTAAACAATCTTGCAAGTAATCAACTTTACGAGAAAGCACAAGACAATTATTGCAAGGAATATCAACCTTCTCTTTCTGTTTGCGACAAGTAGAGCATGAAAGAACCTCATGAGTGAGCATGTTATTAGTCATCTGAGAAACTCTAGCATTTGCATCTTTCAATTTCAATTCAAGAATCGAGCATTTAGGACAAGAGATTGAACCATGCAAATCATCAGTGGAACAGCTAGCATGTTTAACATGTTTCTCATTTTGATGCAATAGGGAAGCATGAACACTCCTTAAAGCAATAACTTCAGATTGTAGCACATCACAAGATTTACAAGAATCATCATCAAAAATTAAAGATCTAAGCCTTGCAATTTCAGAATTGGAACTATCAATTTCTAGATCTTTTTCTTTAAGAGCCTTCTTAGACTTTTTTAGTTCTGAAGCTAATTTAACCATGGCATACTCAAGCTCATCATAAGAAGGCCTCACCTCTTCAAAATCGGAGTCGTTGTCGCTATCCCTTCTAGTCATGAAACACATCCCGGTGAAGTCATCATCGGAATCTCCCTTCTTGTCCTTCTTCTTATCATGTGGCTCATTATCACTCTCAAAGTCCACATCGCTAAGATCACACTCCTCTATGGCGGCTAAGACTTTCTTAGCAACTTTCCGAAAATTGGGGCGCCTAGAAGTAGTGTGTCTTGAGCTGCGTTGTGCCGATTCCCGTTCTTCTTTCTTCTTCAACTTGGGACAGTTTGCTTTAACATGCCCGGGAATGTCACACTCAAAGCAGTTGAAGGACTCCGAAGTTGTGCCTCCACGCCTCCTCATCCTCACATTGTTGAGTGCTTTAAAAGCACGTGAGGAGATGAGCACAAGATCTTCTTCAGGAAGCATTTCAAACTGTTCATCTGAAAAAGAAGCCAATGCAGACAAGGAAACAAAAGATGGTAGTCCGGCGAAGTCTTTGGGGTTAGCAACAAGTGCATGTGTAGAGGACTTATCATCTCTAGGTGACAAGGAATCCATCTCATAAGTTTTTAGTCTAGAATAAAGATCATCCATGGTCAAAGTATCCAAATCAACAGTTTGATTAATCGCAGTAACAACCATGCGCCATTCAGGACTAAGAGATCTCAAAATTTTACTAGCGTTATCCTCAACTGAATTAGTTACTCCAACACCACGCAAATTACACAAGATTTTCTCAAATCGAGAGAAAAGATCATCAATTGATTCACCTGGTCTCATAGCAAAATCAAAAAAGTCCTTTTGATAAATATTTTTGCGCACTTTCTTAATCTTAGTAGAACCTTCATGATAGTCACATAATGTCTTCCAAACAGAATAAGCGAGCGTAGATGAGAAACTTCGATCAAATTCTTTTGAAATTCCTTGAAAAATCAAGTTTCTAGCTTTAGCATTCATATCAACGTCTACTTTATTATCATTGGTGACTATATCAGGAACATAAAAAATAGTAGAAACTTTGCACCAAACATCATTACCTTGAGCCTCAATATAGGATTGCATACGATTCTTCCAATAAGAAAAATTCGAATCATCAAGCATAGGAGGACGATTAACATACCTGTCTGACGCCATACCTTAACCTTGCTCTGATACCACTTGTAGGACCGAATATAGCAATCAGAGGGGGGGTGAATGATTGTGCGGAAGCTAAAACCAAATTCTTGATCTATTAAAAGTTTACCCCAAAATAGAACCAAATAATTGCCTCGTTTTCGAAAAAACAGAATGATAGAGGTTTGGTAAAACGTGAATTCCTGGAGATCCAACCGTCCGATCGATCTGAAATTTGGACACAAGAAACTAAATTCCAATATGAATCAAACCCAAAAAGAATCAGCTCAATCGGACTTACGGATCAAAAGTTATGACCTTCGTAAGCTTACTGTTCCAGAAGATGGCGAGAATAAATCTAACTAGAATTGTAGCTCGCCGAAAGATTTGATGAACTTGATCTTTATTTCTCCTTTCTTTTGTCTAAAATACTCCAAACAAAAGAGTACAACCCTAAAGCTTACTCAAAGCTTGATTACCTTCAACAGGAGGCAACCCCTCTATTTAAAGAAGGCAAACACACCTAATCCTAGAAGGAGTCCTAATCCTAGAAGGATTCCTAATCCTAAAAGGATTCCCACTCCTAATCCTAGAAAGAGCATGTATTCAACACAACTCCACTTGGCCCAACCTGGCCGAGTACAACTCTTGCA
This sequence comes from Rhipidocladum racemiflorum, assembly GCA_036346355.1. Taxonomy (NCBI): domain Eukaryota; kingdom Viridiplantae; phylum Streptophyta; class Magnoliopsida; order Poales; family Poaceae; genus Rhipidocladum; species Rhipidocladum racemiflorum. The sequence goes on from CM070592.1 coordinate 27,405,575, forward strand.
CGCATATGGCAACCCTACCATACTCACGTGACTAACACTTTGCACGCGAATGACCTCATGCCATTCTCACGTGACTAACCATTCTTCATGTGCACCATTCTCTTAGCCCGAACGTCCCGCATGACATCCTTGACCACCAAGACCTCAGTTCCCAGAACCTAGTCCCGAACCTCGGTTCCTCCATGAACCTAGTTCGATCCGTCATCGACCACATTCGCCCTCAAGCAATACGCACATGAATAAACCACAAAACGATTCCGAGCACAAGTCCGCGACTTGACTCACATTAAACCATGCAACCACTCACAGGAGTGCATTGCATTAAATATTCTAAGAACACGATTTCAAAACACGAACAAAAACCTTTGCAAAAATCAAAAAGCTTTTCAAATAATCAAACTGATTTCAGATCTTTTCAAATAAAGAAACCAAAAAATAAATCTTGTCGAAATATCAAACTGGTTTCAAATCTTTTTCAAATACTCATCATCAAAATCAACTGGATCAAAAATAACGATCCTTCAATCTCCCCCTTGATGAGTAATTTGACAAAACACAATATAAGATTTGATAAGAGATTGAGCAAGAACCAAAAGACCAAATAATCCCAATTCAAAAACCTCCTTGACTTGTTCTCCCCCTTTTTGACAAAATAGTCATCAAGATCTCAAAACTCCCCCTTAATGAATGCAGTATCTCAAGCTTTGAAGTATATTCAAGGTATATAATCAAAGTAAAGCATTTGAAGAGTTTTTAGGAGAACTTTCTCATTTTGTATCAAATTATCCAATGAGAAAGCAAATTGTGAGAATATGGAGGCTCTAACACATAGAATAGTTATTGCATAAGCAAATTAGAGCAAACAAGTAAAATGTCATAAACAGATTTTGCCAAAGCGAAAAAGAAATCTATCATGAGCATAGAGAGACTTTCAAATTCACTAATATTTGTCTCAAGCCTTTTTCAACCATTTGAATTTCCTTTTTCTCTTTTAGCAAGTTTGGCAATTTTGCTTTGTCATCAACAGGGATGACAAGTAATTGCACACTAGCCCATACTTGTGTATGAGTAGGTAGTTCTTTCTTGTATCTTTCTCAGTTTAAATTGGCAAGTGGCTTCACATTGTTCTGAATTTTTGTTTAGACAAGTGGCCTTTTCTTGCATCTTTTGCATTTAAATCCCTGGCAAGGAAGCTGCACATTGTACTAAACTTGTGTTTAGCCAAGTAGCTTTTGCTTGCATCTTTTTCAACTTGCTTTTAACATTAAAACACTGATTTTGCTTGAGACTCATAATGATCATTTGAAGTCCAACAAAAAACTCACACATAGTTTCTAATCAGCTCTAGCCTTTCAACAGATGACAAGAAACTTTTAAGCCTATTTCACAAATGCAATACCATAATGAACAAGAGCCAAAATATTCTCGAAAAGCATCTCAAATTGAATTATTTTAGCCTTTTAGTGATAAGTAAAGCATTGAGCATTAACTTGGCTATATACACAAGAATAATCACCAAAGCTTTGTACTACATGATGCAATGTAAACAGGGGTTTTACTTGAGGTGTAAAGTCAAAATACCACTTATAAAAAAATCACTTCTAGGAACCAAAGTCAAGTAACCCAAAAGAGATAAACTCAAGACTCCCCTCAAATCAACCCATGGGGATGAATGATCCCAAGTTCACCGCGTAAGAAAGCAAAACAAGAAAAATCAAGCGGTTTAGTGAAAATATCGACAAAGTGAGCACCGAATCAACAAATTTCAGTTCAATAGCTCTTTTTTCAACATGGTCTCTAAGAAAATGAAATCTGATGTCAATGTGTCCAAGAAAGAGAATTACTCAAGAAGTGGCATGAACCAGATGTACTTTTTCTATCAATTCCACATCCTCCAAATTCAGCATCAGAAAAAGGTCTTAAACTAATGCGTGAAGAAGCAGAAAGCCAAATGCCAAAATCTTGAGTACCACGGAGATACCTTAAAATCCTCTTGATAGCTTGTCGATGTGAAGCACGCGGGGAAGCTTGAAAACGAGCACACAAGCACACAGCAAACTCCAATTATCTCATCCTCAACAGCATCATCATCATCTTCATCAACAAAGATACTCTCCCCCTGAACATATGCACCTGTACCTGCACTATTTGGACTAGTGCCTTTTGCGAAAACAGAGGTGGAGGAAGCATCTTGAAAAATAACAATTTTAGCACGAGATGCACAAGTGAAGGAGGAGAACCAATTCTTATCATCGGACATGTGGCGTGAGCATCCGGAATCCACTAGCCATATGTTCTCCTTCCTCGCGTGAGAAGCCTACATAGAAGCAGAAAGTGTCGATGTCTCGGTACTGGGGTTAGAAATAAAGCATTTAGGAATCGATCTTGAGACACACGACGCACAACAAGAGGGCACAACACGAGAATTTTTATGCACAAAAATAGATTTATCCTTTCCGTGTTTTTAGCAACAAAGGTGTTTGCTTCACCCTGGGCACATAATGAGAAGCAAAGTGTGTCTTTACGACATTAGACTTAGCATTGAACCTTTCTCTCCTTTGCTGTTTAGCTAGTCTAAAGCAGAACTGAACTAAATGACCATCTTTACCACAGTGAGTGCAAGTGTATTTAACATGATGTTTAGCTTTAGAAGTAGAAGCAACATTTGCACTCATCATAGTAGAAGATAAAATTCCAGCAGATTTAAAAACAGTTTTCTCAGGCTCTTTGACAATTTCAAACTTTCCACTTTCAAGAGCTTTAATAACAGTAGGAGCATGTGATTTGTGATGAGCATAAGGATCAAAACCTAAACCTTTGTGATGAGTGCTGACTTTTGATTGATCCAAAATCATATTTAGGTTTTTCTTTCCTTTAGTAAAACGCTCTAAACAATCTTGCAAGTAATCAACTTTACGAAAGCACAAGACAATTATTGCAAGGAATATCAACCTTCTCTTTCTGTTTGCGACAAGTAGAGCATGAAAGAACCTCATGAGTGAGCATGTTATTAGTCATCTGAGAAACTCTAGCATTTGCATCTTTCAATTTCAATTCAAGAATCGAGCATTTAGGACAAGAGATTGAACCATGCAAATCATAATAGGAACAGCTAGCATGTTTAACATGTTTCTCATTTTGATGCAATAGGGAAGCATGAACACTCCTTAAAGCAATAACTTCAGATTGTAGCACATCACAAGATTTACAAGAATCATCATCAAAAATTAAAGATCTAAGCCTTGCAATTTCAGAATTGGAACTATCAATTTCTAGATCTTTTTCTTTAAGAGCCTTCTTAGACTTTTTAGTTCTGAAGCTAATTTAACCATGGCATACTCAAGCTCATCATAAGAAGGCCTCACCTCTTCAAAATCGGAGTCGTTGTCGCTATCCCTTCTAGTCATGAAACACATCCCGGTGAAGTCATCATCGGAATCTCCCTTCTTGTCCTTCTTCTTATCATGTGGCTCATTATCACTCTCAAAGTCCACATCGCTAAGATCACACTCCTCTATGGCGGCTAAGACTTTCTTAGCAACTTTCCGAAAATTGGGGCGCCTAGAAGTAGTGTGTCTTGAGCTGCGTTGTGCCGATTCCCGTTCTTCTTTCTTCTTCAACTTGGGACAGTTTGCTTTAACATGCCCGGGAATGTCACACTCAAAGTAGTTGAAGGACTCCGAAGTTGTGCCTCCACGCCTCCTCATCCTCACATTGTTGAGTGCTTTAAAAGCACGTGAGGAGATGAGCACAAGATCTTCTTCAGGAAGCATTTCAAACTGTTCATCTGAAAAAGAAGCCAATGCAGACAAGGAAACAAAAGATGGTAGTCAGGCGAAGTCTTTGGGGTTAGCAACAAGTGCATGTGTAGAGGACTTATCATCTCTAGGTGACAAGGAATCCATCTCATAAGTTTTTAGTCTAGAATAAAGATCATCCATGGTCAAAGTATCCAAATCAACAGTTTGATTAATCGCAGTAACAACCATGCGCCATTCAGGACTAAGAGATCTCAAAATTTTACTAGCGTTATCCTCAACTGAATTAGTTACTCCAACACCACGCAAATTACACAAGATTTTCTCAAATCGAGAGAAAAGATCATCAATTGATTCACCTGGTCTCATAGCAAAATCAAAAAAGTCCTTTTGATAAATATTTTTGCGCACTTTCTTAATCTTAGTAGAACCTTCATGATAGTCACATAATGTCTTCCAAACAGAATAAGCGAACGTAGATGAGAAACTCGATCAAATTCTTTTTCAGAAATTCCTTGAAAAATCAAGTTTCTAGCTTTAGCATTCATATCAACGTCTACTTTATTATCATTGGTGACTATATCAGGAACATAAAAAACAGTAGAAACTTTGCACCAAACATCATTACCTTGAGCCTCAATATAGGATTGCATACGATTCTTCCAATAAGAAAAATTCGAATCATCAAGCATAGGAGGACGATTAACATACATCTGACGCCATACCTTAACCTTGCTCGATACCACTTGTAGGACCGAATATAGCAATCGGAGGGGGTGACTGATTGTGCGGAAGCTAAAACCAAATTCTTGATCTATTAAAAGTTTACCCCAAAATAGAACCAAATAATTGCCTCGTTTTCGAAAAAACAGAATGATAGAGGTTTGGTAAAACGTGAATTCCTGGAGATCCAACCGTCCGATCGATCTAAAATTTGGACACAAGAAACTAAATTCCAATATGAATCAAACCCAAAAAGAATCAGCTCAATCGGACTTACGGATCAAAAGTTATGACCTTCGCAAGCTTACTGTTCCAGAAGATGGCGAGAATAAATCTAACTAGAATTGTAGCTCATGAAAGATTTGATGAACTTGATCTTTATTTCTCCTTTCTTTTGTCTAAAATACTCCAAACAAAAGAGTACAACCCTAAAGCTTACTCAAAGCTTGATTACCTTCAACAGGAGGCAACCCCTCTATTTAAAGAAGGCAAACACACCTAATCCTAGAAGGAGTCCTAATCCTAGAAGGATTCCTAATCCTAAAAGGATTCCCACTCCTAATCCTAGAAAGAGCATGTATTCAACACAACTCCACTTGGCCCAACCTGGCCGAGTACAACTCTTGCACGCGTATGGCAACCCTACCATACTGATCACGTGACTAACACTTTGCACGCGAATGACCTCATGCCATTCTCACGTGACTAACCATTCTTCATGTGCACCATTCTCTTAGCCCGAACGTCCCGCATGACATCCTTGACCACCAAGACCTCAATTCCCCCTGAACCTAGTCCCGAACCTCAGTTCCTCCATGAACCTAGTTCCAGTCCCGTCATCGACCACATTCGCCCTCAAGCAATACCTGCACATGAACAAACCACAAAACGATTCCGAGCACAAGTCCGCGACTTGACTCACATTAAACCATGCAACCACTCACAGGAGTGCATTGCATTAAATATTCTAAGAACACGATTTCAAAACACGAACAAAAACCTTTGCAAAAATCAAAAAGCTTTTCAAATAATCAAACTGATTTCAGATCTTTTCAAATAAAGAAACCAAAAAATAAATCTTGTCGAAATATCAAACTGGTTTCAAATCTTTTTCAAATACTCATCATCAAAATCAACTGGATCAAAAATAACGATCCTTCAACTCTCACTTGTTTTGTCAACCGAACCTCTAGTCTGGTCACTTGTGATTGTCTTCACCTAATATATTGGCTCCGTGCTATCTAAGCATTTTATTGAATCCTTTTGGACGACATCTGCATAATATTTTCTCAAGCCACTTTGATCTTCTCCTTCCCTTTTAACTTTTGGCTCATCTTTGACATGGGATTTGTGGAGATGGTAGTCTGAGGTTAATTCTTCGTAAAATTAGAATGAATTAACTCATCTCATTTTTATGCCTTGTATCATGCCTTAGCTTAATTTGTCATGTCTACCTGCCATGTCTAATTGCCGAATTGGTTGCACGTACTGCAGTCTTGCAGACTATGTTTGGTACCTTGACAAGTCCTGCTAAAAATTATGAGATCATATCAGTGATGAATGCAGCCAAATTAGTTGAATACCCTCATCATTTTCAAACCAAGACGAATCTCCATTTGCACAATTGATTCCTTAAAAAGTTTGTTGTTAGAGAATACCAAATCTACTAGTAAAGTGCTATATGCATTATTTATAACGACATTTGATCTATCGATGACATGCATTTGCATGTTTCAATTTGATAATTCAGTTTATAACTAACCACGGTGCTTCTGCTTTGTCTTCTTACCACTTGCTTCCTATGGAAAGATATTTATGAAATAATGTAGAAGAAGTCTGTATGGGTAGTTTCAGGATTGCACTTGCATCCAGAACTGCATTAAGCTTGCGTCTTTGCAAAATTCGATGCGACTTTTGATCGAAAACTAATGCAAGTAAATTAAGTGCAGACTGTTTTCAAATCCTTGAAATATTCAATGTTAAGAGAGACTTTTTACTGTTCTTGGGATGTACCAAAATTTACATTGAGGTAGTACCAAGAAGTGCGGGTTGATTGCTAAGACATTATTTTCGCTGAACTGAACAAGTCAAATTGCCTATCTTAACTAATAAAAGGAGGAGTTTATCCCTCCCTTTAGTGGATCGTCCACTGTCTAGCCCAAAAATTCGGTCCATTTCGCACGCTCCTCCTAACTGCGCACGTCGCCCGACGCCCCCGCCCCCTTCTCGCCCCTCACGCGTCGCCCGATCCCGGGAAAATTGAATGAATGACACTCAATTGGACTGCCCCGGACAGAATAACATTAAATTGGTCTGCCTTTCGCGAAATAACATCGTGCACCCTAATTTCATCGTGGAATGACATTTTCGGCATTTTTTAATGTTTTCTTCCATTTACTCTCCATTTTCTCTCATTTTAGACATGAAATGACCAACTTACCCCTCTCTTCTTCTTCTACCTCTGTCTCTCTCCTTCCCTCCCGTCTCTCTCCTCCTCCCTTCTGATTTTTGGAATTGAATTGAGACTATGGCAAGTGGGCCCTTCTTTGTCATAGGGTGGAGCATCTTCTTCAAGCTTCATCCATGGCCAAAGAAAACAGGAGCTAGAGCACCCTAGGCGCCCGGCCATGGAGGGCCCGAGGGTGGGCGTGTGGGGGAAAATGGAGAGGCGCCGAGTCCGGCGACCGTGATGGTGGCCGGAGATGGCAGCAGCGGGCAACAGCGTCGGTCTTGGCGGCCTCACTGTGGCAGCACGAGGCCGGCGAGACCGGCGAAGCGGTGGCGCGCAACCGGGCGCGAGGAGGAAGCCGGCAGAGGGGTCGGCCGAGGCCGGCAAGAGGGGCGGCGCACTGCGTGCGCTCGTGGGCGTGGCGCACGTGGCGGCGGCGTGGCGGCGTGGAGGCCACGGCGAGCGGGCGACGGCACCGGGCGGACCGGGCTGCGCCGGGGAGGCCGGCCGGCCGATCGGCCGGGTCGGAGTGGCGTCACCGTCGGGTCGCCCCCGTGGAGCAAGAAGGGAGGAGGAGAGAGACGGAGGTAGAAGAAGAAGAGAGGGGTAAGTTGGTCATTTCATGTCTAAAATGAGAGAAAATGGAGAGGGAAATGGAAGAAAACATTAAAAAATGCCGAAAATGTTATTCCACGATGAAATTAGGGTGCACGGTGTTATTTCGCGTAAGGCAGACCAATTTAATGTTATTCTGTCCGGGGCAGTCCAATTGAGTGTCATTCATTCAATTTTCCCCCCGATCCCCCCACCATCTGCGCAAAGCCGTCCTTGCCCTACACCCCCATGGCGCTGAGCTCCCCCTCCGCCACTCACACGCACTCCTCCGCCTGCAAGTGGCCCGCCTCCGTCGAGGCCGAGCTTGACCGCCCCGAGCCCACCAAGCACGCCCGCAAGGCTCCCGAACCGCGAAGGCGCTGAGCCGTGGCGCCGGGAGGAAGAAGAAGAAGGCGGTGTGTTGGGTGAGAGAAAGCTCGAGAGACAGGAGGCAACATCTCCAATGGGGAGGGGATAGGGGCGAGATTGGCGATGCCGCTTCTTGCCGCGGAGGTGTTATTGATATCCTTTGAAGGACACTAATGCAACTGCTATCATTACCGTGTCCTCGATTCGATTCTGTTGTTGGTGCCTATTTTAGTTAAACCGTTTTTGCTTCCATAGGCCGGCGATGTGGTACCGGTTTCTATTTTTGGAATCATAAAGTAGGTCTTTTGGTGCTTGAGGATTCTTTTACGCATTTAGGGGTGATAAGATAGAATTTAGTGACGACAACTCCATCTTTGGCATGGCATGTTGTAACACAGTGAGAGTGGCCCAACATGTGTTGAAATTTGCTTGCTTTGATTCGAGACTATTTGCTTCCATCGTTTTTCGATGGTTTTAGTCTGCGTTGTTAAATATGAACTAATGTTGCAAACTGATGTTGAAATGTTTATGCTTTTATTGCAGCATGAAAGGAGTGTGTGTTTAACGTGATCCAGCTGGTTAGTAATCAACGGGATGGATGGGAAAGGCGTGTTTGTGGAAATAGGCATGAAAGAGGACATTACAACAATGCTGTTTGGAAAGAAAGTTGCTGTGTTGAGAGAAGACGCATTTGGTTGTTCCAAGGACGAGAGACAAATCTTTGAGGACGTCTTTTGCCGAACAAATGCGAGCAATGCATTGGTACCAAGTAGCACACCATCCGGCTCTGCCTCCAAATACAGGACGGTGCCCTGTCGTATAGCAGAGGCCTTGACATATGGCAACTTATCAAGCTATCATGTTTTCTATCGTACTGCCAATGAACAGATGCAGAAAGCAATTTCTCCTGATGCCAGACTTTCAATGTAACATTGTAGGTGGGATGCACCGTACAATTTTCAGTTAAATTGACATGTTTACATATCAGTTATTGAAACATGAGCTACTTGCTTAAAGAATTAAATAATTGTGAACCAGTTCATGGTGACTTGTTTGCTTGCAGTTGTAGCCACTTCATCTATCAATTCTGAAATTTACTATTATTTAGCATGATATTTCGGTGTTTTTTTGTTCGTCTATTTTATTAATGAGACATCAAACGATATTTGGTTATTAATCTGCTCTTTTTGTTTGTCTGTATTTGGTGGAGGTGTTTTGTTAAACTTTTGTTAAAACCTTTATATACTTGCATTTCTTTGTTAGGAAAGAGATTCTTTGTTGAAACTGATCGCATAAGCTGGGAAAGCAGCGTCTATATCAAATGTTCCCATCCATTTGAGTATATATTCTCCACATGGTAAGTATACTAAAGTATACTTAGATTGGATTTGCTGAGGAGTACCTTGATGTGTGCTTATTCAAATTCAAAACACAAGCTTTATGTTAAAGTGTGTTCTTCTTTCTTTGCACTATATTGCCTAAAGACTTCTATCTACTGAGTAGACATATGGTCCTTACCACTTGAACTTTTTAAACTAAATTAATTTGGCAAATTTTTACTTGCAGTTGTTAACTTGACACTTATCGATCTTCTGGGTATCGAGAAGGTTCTGTAGGTAATGTCACAATTTTTGCCTTAGCCGCTTACATTTTGTTGACATACTCTTTTTTATTTAAGCTGTTGTACTGCAACTTTTTTACTACTGAGAGGGCAACGAGTCTATTGTCCAAGATATTGAAAACATGGTTCGGTCTTATGTTGACAAGGTAAAAATCATTCTTCTGCTTGCTCTTGATTATAGTCCAATATGTATTTGATATACATTTACTTTATGAATATTAACAGTTATGCTATGCCAGTTCTCCGCAATATTCATGTTTTAGCTTGATGGTCCTGTGTAGGCAGTTTTTTTCCGCCTGGTGTGTTTTTAATGAAGTTAGCAAGTCTTATTTGTTTTTTCACTCTTGTTACATAACCATGGTATTATAAGGTGAGTTCTATTTTATACGGGGCAAAAGATGATTGGTTATCTTCTTGATTAAAACCTATCATTTTTTTCTGACCTCTATTCTTTTGTCTGGAAACTTTAGCCAAACTGTATCATACTGGCCATCTTTCCTGCTAACCAAGATATAGCAACATCAGATGCTATCAAGCTTGCTAGGGATGTTGATCCTTCAGTGCGATTTGAATTTTATTCACATGGCATTTCAAATCTCACTCGCATAAGACAATAATTATCAATACATCATTTTTTATATCACACATAGTAATCTGTCCAGTTTCATTCCTTTTTATTGACGTCTTATTTCATAATATTTTTTAGGTGACAGGACCTTTGGAGTCTTAACAAGCTTGATTTGATGGATAAGGGTACCAACTCTGTTGATGTATGTTTTTTTTTTCAATTGTTCTGAACTCATCTGCTCTGGACAGAGCTCTCAAATCTCTTCATGGAATCCTAGGTACTCGAAGGGAGGCAGTATCGTCTACAGCATCCCTGGGTGGGAATTGTCAACTGCTCACAAGCTGATATCAACAAAAATGTTGACATGCTCGTAGCACGACGCAAAGAAAAGGAGTACTTTGAAAGTAGTCCCGATTATGGTCACTTGGCACATAAAATGGGTGCAGAGTATCTTGCTAAGCTTCTATCTCAGGTGAGGGCATTTTATTGTTGTGGTGTATTTTGCTCCAACTGAATTGTATAAACTAATTGTTGCAGCAATGACACCATAGCACATTATATATTTCCAAACATTGTTTATATGACATTTGTATCTCATAAAATTAACACAATGTACAGGCACAGCTGTACACAATATTGGACATGTGTTGTGCATTTGACTGTGTCTTTAAAGAGAACTTGGATGGCGGGTAAGATATTCAACTAGCTTTTTTCTTGATGTGATTTTGTCTTTCATAATTTTTCCACGTGTTGATAAACTTTATTCTTAGATGTATGGCGAAGAAAATCCGAGCATGCTTTTTTTTTCATTTGAAAGAATGTTTTTTTTGATAATGTACACCTAATTACTCTTTGTTTTGTCAGCCGACTAGGTGGAGATAGGATTTATGGTGTATTTGACCACCAATTACCAGCAGCACTGAAAAAGCTTCCATTTGATAAACATCTTTCTTTGCAAAATGTTCGAAAAGTCATTTCAGAGGCTGATGGTCATCAACCCCACTTGATTGCCCCTGAGCAAGGTTACAGAAGGCTTATAGATAGTTCACTGAGCTACTTTAGGGGTCCAGCTGAAGCTTCAGTTGATGCGGTATGACATTTCATCTGTGGCTCCTCTCCTAGCTCGTATAGCTTACTGGTTAAGCAAGTAGCTCATGTTTCAATAACTGAATGTGATATGGGCAAGCCCGTTGTACTTGTAATGTAACATTGTAGGTGGGAAGGACCGTACAATTTTCAATATGTGCAGATGGCAATGGTCTGGTTTTGAGATAATGTTTCATGATATTTATCATTTTTTTTCGTACTATGTTGCAATGCACAGGCACTTTACTAGTATTATACATAGTTATGTATAACCTGCAGAAATTAAGAAACAGATAGCAAGATCAATAGGGAACATAATAGAATGAGGCATGCTACAAAAGACAATTACCACTTATTCTAAGTCGGGTCTTTTTTGTACCTGGTTGTGCAACCAATGGTGACTCCATCAACTTTTGTGCCTTCACTGATAGCTATGAGGTTTTTCTTGTGCACTGCTCCATCTATAGTTACCACATATCTGCAATATTGAACAAATGCAAAATCATCAAGTCCATATCTATGTTGAATGTTTCAAATGTTCATTGTCCGGTCACCATCTTTTAGATCATCTATTATGGGCAACTCTTCACAGAAGAAGAATTTAAGTTCAATACCAATGCTATTGCAATGCTACCTTTTCACAAAAACCACCATATATTGATAATGTCTACCCGAGGGTAGTGCCAAAAAGACATTGCTAAAATTTTCTGCTACAAAAATTTGATAACATCCATGATATTTCAAGTCTGATTACTTTTGCATTGCGATACTTCAAATGATCTGAGAACAAGTTGAACTTACTCCTTTGTTATATTAGTATTTCGGAAATAGCATTGCGAATTCGAAAATAGCATTTAGAGATATCACCCATTGGACTCATTATGGAGAAAACATTAGTATTTGTATGATTTGGGCATGTCTTATGGATCATTAGTATTTAGTATTTCATTACAGATAATTTCTTTGCTCTTAATCTGAATGTTCAGATTGCTTGAGGTGTAGCTGTGAGTACTCAGTTTTTTTTGTATAAAATATTGCTGCTGCTTTTTAGTTGTTAGTTCCAGTTTCGTCTTATATGCTAGCACTATACCTTTTCTTTTTTACATCAGTAGCATATTCCTTTTTCTTTTTTTATACATCTTTTCATATTTCCACTGATGCTACCGGTTGACAGAGCACTTGATGTTGTAGCATTCGTGTAGCTCCTCAATCTTCATGATGAACCATTTACTCTATTAAATGGACTAATGCTGTGGTCAACTTACTTAGGCGCAATTTGGAACCGGGTCGTTTCTACTAGAATCTAGGAAAAATTCAGCCAAACGGGCTAAAGCTCGGAACGATTCTCTTCGGAACGTTTTTCCTTTTTCCACATTGGGATTGAATCGCTCTCAATCCCGTTTCACCCTGATTCACAGAATCTAGATAGCTAGCCAAACGGGTTTCTAGACAGTGATTATGATTTTACTTGAAATATTTCTATCAAGAATCTATAATCGTTTTCCTTTCTACTAGAATCTGGAACCGAATAGAACAAGACCTTAATTTACTACAGATTGTAGAATTGTACTCTAGTTTACTAATTAGTGCAAGGATGAATATTCAAATATATGTGTGATATCTTTTTCGGCAAAACTTGATTCCACGTTGAGGGCCAGGATATGCTTTATTTGAGCGGCAATGAACAGAGCAGCTCTTAAATGCTGTGCACTGTGATTTCTAAATATTAAAGTTGCTATTGCTATTTTTTTCTGGGTAGTTCTTGTGTGACTTACTATGGATTATAGTCTATCACATTTTTTTAGCTCATACTAGTAAGTTGCCCATGCGTTGCAATGGAAAAAAGATATGTACAAAGCGCACGTGATTTTTCTTTTGCATCATTATGAGAATAAATGTAATATTCACACTTGGTACACAATCATGTAGAATAGTAGTTGTTAAATATCTAAATGAAGATTATTTAAGTGTAATATACTTTAATACATAAATAACTGTGAAACCATGTTGTGAAATAATAACAGACCAAATAATAAATTCGAATGACAAATCAAATACATAGCGCATCTAGGATGTTAGAACATCTTTGTAGACAATGTTCTTAGTAAATGTGCCAGCGGAATTGAAGCTCCCAGTTTTTTCTGGCGCATCAAGTATTCTGATACTGCTCCTAGCGGTAGCTCGCGAAAGGGCAACATATAGTTGTCCATGGGAGAAAACTGAATTTGGGAGGTAGATACCTATATGCGGTATTGTCTGCCCTTGTGCCTTATTGATGGTCATTGCAAAACTCAGTCTTATAGGAAACTGCTTCCTCTTGAACTTAAATGGAAACAATTCGTCATCAGACGGACACAAAGGTATGCGAGGAAGAAAAACCCTCTTTTCCAGCATGTTGTCCTAACACAATTTTAGCATCTACGGTGTTCATTTGGAATGCACGGATTACCAACCTCATCCCGTTACACAACCCATTTGCTGGATCTAGGTTCCTTAACAAAATCACAGGGCAATTGACCTTCAGCTTGAGGATGTGCGCAGCAATCCATTAGTTGTGAGAGTTCAAGAATTCAGAGGGGTAGTAGTTGTGAGGGTCATCTTCTGCACGATCAAAACTGTGATAGATCATCTCCTCCCCTGGAAATTGTTCGATTAGCTTCATATTTATCCTATCAACGAACTCATTTCGCGTCGATAGAATAGCTCGAGAAGTAATGTAGCTTGGAATGGAGATGTTTGCTGTTAGCATTGGAAAGATGCAATCTACAAGGTCATCAATATTAGAGCCCTCACCGGTATATGACACACATATCTTGTCGGGAAGCTGCACAAAATCATCTTCGACGGATTCTACAGTGCCGTTCCCAACATGTAGAAGGTAGTCAGAAAACCATAGATCAGATTGAGCCCTCATGTTACGAACAAGCTTCAGCTGCTGCATGCAATCCCATACTCCCTCCGTCCCACAAAGAGTGCATTTCTAGTTTTTTTAAGACATATTAGTGTGCAAGGTAAATGAATAATGTGACTCTCATTACTCCATGCATAAGCGTGCCGGTGCTTTGGTTTCCACTGGCACTTAAATGCATATGCATACATTTACAGCTCTGCATGCAGAAGATTAGTGGGATATATTACTCCATGCCAAGTCACTAAGCATGCAAAGGAGCTAGAAATTTTCAAATCTTGGAGTGGAGTCATAAATGGGCTTTGGGTGGCCCTACGGACTAAAGATGCACTCTTTGTGGGACAAATTTTGAACGCTAGAAATGCATTCTTTGTGGGACAGAGGCAGTAGGTAAGATTTACGCAATGTTGCATCCATTATCTGCCCTCTTGTCCCCTTCCTTACCACAGGAAGAACTTGTCTAAAGTCTCCCCCAAACACGACCGTCTTTCCCCTAAACGGTAGATCCGGTTGCTCCAGTATGTTCCTCATGGTCTTGTCGAGTGCCTCAACGGCCTGCCTCTTTGTCATGGATGCTTCATTTCATATTATAAGAGATGCACTTCGAAGAAGCTTGGTTGTCCCACTCTACTTGGTGAAGGCGCAGACCCCACTGTCTTGAATACTCAATGGTATTTTGAATCTTGAGTGTGCAGTCCTCCCTCCAGGCATGATGGAGGCAGCAACACCTGATGTTGCAGTTGCCACAGCTATTTTCCCTTCAGCACGAATAGTTGCTAGCAATGCTTTGTATAAGAAACAGATGCTCAATCGTTGACAGAAACAGATGCTCGATCATGCCCTTTGTATATGTATTTGTAGAGGTACTTGACAGCCTTAATACTGGAGCAAACCTCGGCATTGATGTGGCAATTATACCTATGTAAAAGATAAGGATTATACGGCACCACCCACCTATTGTCCAACATCTGACCTCGTACATTTGCGTTGCAGCCATCATCCCTTCTCCCGTAGATGGGGTATGAGTCCTTTCCCTGGATAGTTATCTCGGCAAACTGACGTGGGTAGTGATTCTTGCGGTTACCATCCGACATGCATACATTTCTGGGATTCAAAGCTCCACACGACCCGTGCATCATATGCTTCACAACCATCTCATAAAGTTCTGGGTACTTCTCTTTGTCTGGGAGCTCCGCCGAGATGACACAATCATACTGCTCTGGACATGTCAACTTATATCCCGATTCCATGATAAGTAGGAAGTGTACATGCGGTAGACCCCTTTTCTGTAACTCAATAACGTACACACGTGCAGCTACAACCCCAAGAATGTGTTTCTTGAATAATTGTGTCTTGAGATATTCAAGCTTTGCTCTAAACACGCGCACCATGAGATTAGGACGATCCTGTGGGGTCTGGCCTGGCTCAAGCTCCCTAACTATCTCCTCCCACTAAGGATTGCAAGTCATGGTTAGGAAGATGTCCGGTTTACCATACTTCTGCACTAAGGCCATGGCAAGCTCACCATTCCCGTGCTCGGCAATCACCGCTTTAGCTCAGCTACAGATTCACCCAAGACCAACCGAGCTCCTCCCTGCCTTCCGATGCCTCCCCTAATTCCTCCCTTGCTCCAATTCCCAGTCAAGCTACCCCATTTCAGCTATGGCTGCGCCTCTCCTACCCGGCCAAAAATTCTCACACAAGACTTGTAACATCCCACCATTTTCAAAAATTAGAAAAATGAAAATTTAAAATTTAAAAATAAAATTAAATAGAAATTTTAATTGGAATCAAGAATTTAATTCGAAATTTATTATCCTCACACCTTTTTCCTAAATCTCGATAAAGAATAACTTCAGTTTGGAAATTCATTTCCAAAAGAACAAATTATTAAAATGAGATTCAAAGATGATCCTAATTTTGAATAAACATCTTTTCTAAATTTCTAAAATCATTTATTGATTTTCCTTCATTGAAAAGTGAATTTGTAAAAAAAAAAGAAGTAAAAGATAAAAGGGTAAAATGGTAAAAGATTAAAATTACCATAGTAAATCTTGGATAACCTTGGAGTACCCCAGAAGACACCCTTGGCTGGTCAAAAGTAAAATGTGAAATCATTTTACAAGTTGATAAGATAAATTAATTGTAGAAGCTTATCCTTGACCAAGTACATGTTAGATTTTTGGAGAAAAACGTAGAGCTTTCCAGCACCTAGGATTTTTACCATGTGAGCTCAGTAACCTTATCCTCATCCAAAAAAATTTACAAAAATAAATAATTTATTTTCCTATTTATTCATATTTATTTATTCCCATCCTGAAAATCAGCAAAATGGAGTAAAAGAATTATTACAAAATAAATACTAAATTTTAAGATTTAAAATTTTTATTGAATGTCCCTGACAACATTATAAACCTTGTGTAAAAGTTTCAAAAATTTATAAGTTGAATTAGTCCCGCAATAAAATCAAATTTCGAAATAAAAATTCTGTACAGTCCTGATTGTCAGAATTTTAATTAAATAATTACAACGAATTAGCTTCTCAAATTTTTACAGTAGCAAGATAACTTATCCAGGACTCTCCACAAAAATCTAAGAAAAATCTAGACGTGATCTGGCCACCCGATTAAATGCTTTTGAGCTGTGCTGTCTGCAGAACCGACTTAAATTGCATCCCACTTGCAACTTGGACCCACCTGTCAGTATTGTCTTCATCCTCAGACCTCCCCACGCAGCAGACTCGAACCAGAAGCACCTCTCACTGTTTTTGGTCAAAGCAAAGCAAAAAATCAAACCCCAAACCGACATTGCTCAACTATAAAAGCTTCCCCATCCTTCCTAGCATCTCCTCCTCCAAAAATCAAGCATCAACTCCATTGGAAACACCTCCAATTCCTCCATTTTCCTCCATGGCCGAAATCCCCTAATCCAACCTAGCTCTTCAATTAGCCAACCATTTTCCAATTAAATGAGCATGAAGCATCTCTATCCATCCAAGATCAAAACCCCCATGTTCATTTCTCCATTCTTCCACCGAATTGAGCCACCACCATGAGCCACCATGCACTTTGGTTCATCTCCATGGCGCCACCACTATGGTCCATCCCAACCCAAACCGAGACCACCTATGGACTCGTTGCGATCTCGGGTTTCTATTTTTGGCTTCGGTTCTTCCTCTCCATGCTTGCTTCACCGCCGGCCAAACCTTGCAGAGCCTCCCATGGTGGTGTACTGTAGCATGTGCACAGTAGCAGTGCTACTGTTGTGTCGCTTCTCTGGTTCTTGATCAAGTAGCCCCTTCCCAACTCCCAAGGTAATAGAAAGCATTTTCAGTTGAGTTCTTAGTTTCCATGACATGTAGGACCGGCCTCCTTTGAGCTTTTAGTCCAGAGCTCATTGAATGCACTAAAATCTGGTTATTCTCCATTTCATAAACTAGTTTAATTAATCTTAGAATATAAAAAAACATAAGTACTATTTAATCAAACTCAGCTAAACCATGTTTAGATATACATGTATGCTGGACCTATGAAAACGTTCATACAAAGAGGTAGTGCAGATAAAGGAAAACTTGAGAAACAGTACGTTCTACGCCCCTTTGGCTGATGCTTGCTTATAAAGTTTCAATGTTATGTACTGTTGTCCCTAATGTAAGGATGCTACATAGTTGTTTAGGGTACATTTAATCTCTAGTTCACTAAGTAGAGAATGATCAAATAGAATCTTGTCCTAAGATCAATAATCATATATGCTTATGAATCTTCTTGTAAATTTTACTGGATATGTCTACCTGGCTAACCTGATTAACCTAATTCCCTAGTTCATAAATTAGAAGATTGATTTAATGAGTTTAATTATCTCTAGGCTTGAATTCTAAAATCTTAAGTTAACTTTAAATAGTTCGACTCAGGATGCCTATATACATGTTTGTATCTTAAAGATCCTTGAACAGTAATCTCTAAATTAGAGTAATGCTTTAATAACAGTATGACAAAGTAGAGCCATTCAGTCACATGATTAATCACATGTTTGGTCATCGGATGAAGGAAGGAAAGAAAGACCTTTGGATAATTTCCATGAATTCCAATGATAGTTTAAATGAAGCCGACCAGTCGAATTAAATAAACACAAAACCTTAAGAGAGTATTTGTCTGAAACAACCCTTTTTCCGAATGGATTTACATGCATGTAAATCATATAAGGAACTTTGTGTTAGTTGGTACCTGAAAATAAAAATATGTATGCGTGGCCCTACGGTAATAACCAATTCTGGTATAAAATATCACACACAAAGTAAAATGAACTTTTGTTACATTTAAACTCCTTTTGCTCGTAACCTTACCTTTCATACCCCTCTAATTAGAATATAAGTTCTAGAAATAAGTACTAGTATTAATGTTTGTAAATTCTGTATTTGAGTACCCCTAGTTTAATACTAATTAATCTTGCAAAAATAATCCTTATGCATGTAATGTAAGGTTTAAGTTCATATAAGGCTTTAACGCCCTTTTAGTTGAAAAACGTCGCGGATTAAACTGAAGTATCGCGGAACCAACTTTAAAACATTCTTAAAGACATCCCCAGCTAATGCCAGAAAAATGAGTGAAAGAACATGTATAGTATAGTTACAAACTTAGAATGAAACTTGATCCGATTAGCGTTACTTTTGTGATCATTTAAGCCTGTTCGGTAGCCCGTAAAACATCTCGTCTAAATACAAATTTTGTGAAGAATAGCCTAGAAATGGTCTTTAGGATATGATCTGCAGTAATATAGAAAAATATTCTTATTTCATCTTGCTTAGGATCTAAATCCTAATAGAGCAAAACCCGTTCATAATAAAGTTGCAAGAAAGGAATATTATGAATAGTAAAGTTTAGGAAACTTGTAACCAATGTATACTTCTATTAATCCAAACGAGTTTTGCTTCTTGAATTCGGAGTTTAACGTATTTAAATTCACAATCTTAGCTTCTTGAATTCGTAAAATAAAATAGAATGAATCATAAGGAATAGATGTTGTATGCGATGCGACCTTCAAACCCTTAAATCAGTAATAAGACTACAATGTGAAAGTAGTACGTTCACTTATGTGGTATCGAAACCCTAACTACAACCATGCTTGTTTTATGTATGTTTTATATTTGGTTTTTCCATCTGATTTCCTTTTGCCTCTATTGAAAGTGTTATTTGCTATTTGTTATTCTTTTCCGTTATACGACGTGTAGAATCCGACGTCTCGGACTTCGTCGTCGACAACTGCAAGATTACGTCTTCGACTCGTCGCTAAAGACAACAAATGGCAAGGCAAGCACCCCCTTGATCATATTGATCCTACTTTTTCATAATCAACTAAAATGTTAATTAAAACTTACATGCATATGCTATGTTCTATAAAATTATTTTTGGGTACTGGTAGATATACCTTATCATTGATATATTTCCTCAATTGGTATTGATATGTGAACCTTGATAACCCTAGCTCCTGGATAGACATTTGATAATATCAAAATGGGTATATTCGATTATTACATGCATATGCTTAGCCCTACTTTAGACTTGGAACACGAACAGATGATTATACTGCTCGTGAATAACTTAAATTGTAGACATGATGAATTCTGTTCATGGACATATTGAAATATTGTGATTATTGAAACTCTCTTTTTCTGAAAACAAAACTATGATTTTGACGCGGGTGATTATTGGCAATAGCCGGAAGTGCAATTAATGATGCACGTAGATAAGGGGAGATCTATTGCCCGTGTCGTATAAGAACCGAGCTGATGTGTTGTTTTCAGGCCAAGATAACCGTACATCCACAAGTACTGGACTGGGACAGTCTTAACCTATTAAAATTATTTGGAACTAGCTTTGCACATTGGTAGGCAGTTGTAGCACGGGCATTCCGGATATAGGTTTGCTCGAGGGAGTTGTCATCACCGAGGTGTTGGCATCTGCCATTGTAACGGTGTACGCCTGGCTATGAATTGGGGCTGTTATTATTCCTGGTGGGTCACTGGCTCCGGAATTATTTTTACCTTTTTGCTTCCATCATAGTCAGGGGTAACGTCATTGGGCTAGTGCAAAGTTAGGTCCAAGTAATCGAACGGTTTCGTTATGAACTCTCTGGCGGCACACCAAAGGAAGTGTGTCTAATACATGTTGCCACAAAGGGAGAACATTTCTTGTGGGTAAAGCTGTACAACTCTGCAAAGTCTAAAGCTAATCGATTAGCCGCGCTCTCGGTCATGAGCACTTGGTAAAGTCATCACATAGCTAGACATTTTCTATATTCTTATAAAACTGGACCAGATAATTTGGAATTGGTGAGCTTACCCTTACAGATGATTCAATTCTTGACATTTCGTTGGCAAGGTTGAATTCAGCTGTTGTGCCTTGTGTTTGGCAAAATTAAATTGATTACAGTTATAATGGGATTGGACGCTTTATCACTCACGAAGGGATGTGGGTACTTTGGTTACATTTTATGCACGAAGGGTTGTGAGTTGTATATCTCTTCTTATTACTTTTATGTACATACTTGTTACTCTACTTATTTATGTACTTTTACAATTTTCGCTTTCAATCTATTATTCATTATTTACAATTCAAATTTCGCTTCATGCAAAACAACCGTAGAAACCCACTTTCTATTCAGCCTACATATATTTCAGGTTTTGCAAACACTACAAGTCTTGCTGAGTACGCAACGTACTTACCCTTGCTATTATTGTTATTTTTAGACAGGAAACCTCGACAGGTACTTCGATGCAGGAAAACGAGATTATTAACGACGTTTCTTTCTAAGGCTTTACCTTGTCAGTTGCCTGTGGATTTTGTGGCAAACTACAAGTCATCTGATTCTTTTGCTATGTTCAGTCGACCTTGTCGGTCATATTGTATCAATACTTCCGCTGTAATAAAATATGAAACTTTTGTATGGTTATGATTCCAAATTGTGTTTGTGCGTGCTAGCTACTGATCATGGGACTAGCACAGTATGCACATTAGAACCTTGCTTTTATGTTTGCACTGTAGCATAAAACTGAGGGTCTCACAAGACTTCATTGTCCAATCAAACTGATAGGAAGCATCCTCAAGCGCTACCATATAAAATCCCCAAGTCAATTTGATGATTCTTCTACCGGTGAACCGCCGCCACAGAGCTCTGTTTCCATCGCCGCTGGTCGCCGAGGAGCCACCTCCTCAGTGTTCATCCGAGCTCTGTTTCAACGACCAGATGATTGTACCTCAAGCCACCTCGGGTTGTACCTCAGGCCACCTCGGGTCTGGCCGAGTGCTTCCTTAGGATCCCCTCGGTCCCCTCTAGCTCCGCCGATGGCCGACCGGCCATCTCTGGCCCTCCTTCGGCAGTTCGACTGTGGCCCTGTGTCGCCACCTCCTCAGGTTGCCATGCCATCGCTATGGGCTGCCTCGCCGCCGGCAGTCACCTCCTGCGAGCTCACCATTGTCTCCTCCTTCCATTTTATTCTTCGGCTGTGACTTCCTCCAATTGCCCTGGCCATTGGCAAAGCTCCAAAGAGCATCAATGGTGGCGCAAGCACTGTAGCAGTCTACTGTAGCAGCCGAATTCACTCGGTTTAGTTCACTTTGGATCTCTGACTGCCTGGTGGTCCACTCTAAACTGAATGGATGAATGGCATACAATCCTATTGATTATTATTTGTTCCTCTGATTGGTGGCTCCAACCAAAGGTATAAAACTTTAACCCCTTTTGCTGATTGGTGGCTCCAACCAAAGGTATAAAACTTTAATCCCTTTTTGCTAATCGTTCATGGTTCAAGTAAGGAGGTGCTAGTTTCATGTGGGTTGGGTAGAACCGTGGGTAAAAGCATGAATATTTTAATTGAAAATTTAATTAGATATAGCCATAATAATATCCAGTTTACCTGAATAATTATAATTGGTTCAACCTATACGTCTCAAATCAAGACCATAAAGGGTATTCGAGCAAACTTAAATAATCTCTATACATATATACGTACATACATATATATTTAAATAAATACTCTAGTGCAAAGATTACAATTTAAAATAATGCCTTGAATATAAAAATGTGTCTTGCATGGCCTCTGGTATAATTAGCTAATTCAATCAATCTTCAAATTCAAAGTATTAGGAGTATAACTTGATAACCTCGTTTAGTTTAAATAATAATTAAAACTATATTAACGCTTTAAAGTTAAGCAAGCTTAAGTAAGATAAATAATCTTTACCACAGATATATAGATGTACCTGTATATCACATAAGATCCCCATATGAATCTTTGCCTTTAAAGAAATGTGAAATAAAAATGTAAAATTCTTGGCTAAGTTTAATTCATCGTTATAAGTAACCTTGATCTCCTCACACAAATACGTAATACAGTTAAGACACATAAATAAAGAAGAATATATGTAAGACTGCTCCGTATGAACTCCCGACTCCCTAAGTTTAGATCGTTTAATCTTGAAAGAATAGCTAATGCTTAATTTAGCTTGAATTGAATTCCTTAATACCTTTGCTCCCCATGTACAGAAGTAAAATGTAAATATGTATATGTGCAAATAAATGTTGACACATGAAGAACATTATGGTTAGAAGCAAATTGTCGCAGAACTAACTATTTCGGCAAAAATGATTCGATTTGATCCCAATCCGCATTAGGTTCTATTTGTAAGTTAATTGTAACATCCCAAAATTCAATAAATAGTAATACTAAAGTATTAAAAACTGAATTTAAATTATTATTGTATTTCTTGAATTTATGTGCTTTTTATTGGATATCTGGTTAACGGATAATTGAATTTTCATATGAGAAAAAGGAAATGGTAAAAAGATAAAAAGTAAATAAAAATCTCCAAAATATTATAAAAAATACTTGGAGACCTTTAGAGCCCTGAGGTGGCAGTCAATGTCCCATGTGAACCATTTATTATGAGGAATGATTATTTTTATTTAATGGATGTGACATTGAATAATGCAAGATGTAATTTTAAATTCACATGGCATACATCTCATAAACATCATAAGCATCTCATATTCCCATGGTATACATCTCATAAACATCATCATATATGCAATGCAATGCACATGTCTCCTTGAAGCACACACCGGTATTGCCGAGTGCACACCCGTCGGCGTGCACCCTCTTTCCCCTTCCATCCCGTAGATGGAGGGTGTCTACTCTTACTAACTCGCTCCCATACACAACCGTGGATGGGACTACGAGGTAGGTCTTTCATGTTCACTACGTGTGAACACAGAGGCCCGCATCAGAATGGGACGCCTCTTCCATTATGAATGCACATATGACATGAACATGTATAAACTTGGATAATCATTTAATACCACAATTTCATAGCCAATATGCAACCATGTTCATCAAATCATAAGCAAATATCAAGCATGGCAAGTGAACATATCATGGAATCATATTGCACCTATGCAAGTCTAGTAATCATACAACACCCAACCCATCCCAATACACTTGCCTTCAATCGTGAGCGACGGAGTGGCAAGAGGTTGAGGGCACTCCCGGGGCCACACCACCTGCACAAAGGTTCAACACACTCAAAACTTGACCACAAAACCATACAAGAACGAACATCTACCCCGACTTCGCAAACTACTCCTAAAACCCGAAAACAGAGAATCTGTTCCGACAGGACAGCGTGCTTCCAACTAGCATAACATTAGTTCTAGGACTCCAAATCGAGTAAATGAGTACATCTTCGCGAAGCTTAGGAAATTTCCTAACTTTTTCTAAGTATTGGAGAAGACTTAATCGGCCTCTAAAATTGTCTAATCTATAGATCAACATGATCTGTCCCAATCACGTCACAGTTTTTACAACGTTCGGTAAAATAGCCATAACTTTTAAACGGCTGGATGGAATTTAGCGTTCTTGGTGTCCAATTAAAGGTAATTCAATTACCTACAACTTCATAAAACGCCTCTAAAATTGCGAAAACTTAAGCCCTAGTTCGGGGTGCAAATCTGCTCGAGGACAGAACGTGGGACAGCATTGAAATTCTCCTAATCCCATCTAGGAATAGCACCTAAACACCAAATTTAGCCTTGAATTTATCCATCTAACAGCACCTAGACCACCTATCGGGACCCGAATTTGCAAATCCGGACCCTCTGTGTATTCAGCACTAGTCCAGGAACACGCTAGTGCACACAGTCTCAACATTGGTAAATATCACAATCATACTCAACGAAATAATAAGGTAGTTAAATTAGTTAACCAGCTGGTTGCTCGACCTTAAGGTCAAGTTACAAATATATGCCACGCAGGGCGAAAACTCAATAAAAGAGAAATAACAGCAGCGGAAAATAAGATAACTTCGTGGCGCCATCCAGTATACCACAGGCAACTGACTGGGCTCGCTCCCTAGTTAGATGGTTCATCTTGGAGCTCCTCCTCCAAAGCGGGTGTAGACTCTCCTTCAACTGGTGTTGTATTGTGGCAAGGGTGAGTACTTGGTACTCAACAAGTCATGCACAGAAATGCAAACTAATATACTACATGCATGGCTTAGTACAAAGGAATAGCTCAGGGTATAATTGTGGTAAAACAGCATTTGACAAGTAGCATAAGTAGATCCAAAAGCAGTAGAAACAAGTATAAGATCAATAACTTTTCCAGGAGTTAAATAACATCTTTCCCATTCATAATCCACATTTCCATCAACATCATTATTAAACCAAACCCAACCTTTCAAGTCCAAGTTATTTTCAAGAAAGTCTAACCCTTGAATGTAATTCCCGAGCGATGTCCAATGCCGCGGACACGGCTATTCGAATAGATTTTACACTCTGCAGAGGTTATGCACTTTACCCACAAGATACAGCCAAACACCACAAAGGCGAGTGTCCGTAACAAAGTCTTTCGGAAACTTCTAACAACACAGGTGGGCCTCCCCGGTTATTGCACACTAACCCTTCCCTTAGCGAAGGCGAAGTTTAGGCCAATCAACTGTTAGATGGGTACCGGCCGCAGCTCCGGTACGCTCCCCCGTACAACTACACAAAAGGTATAGTTGACACCCCGAGGTCCCACAGGTACGTTTATTAGCAACTTAATCAACTAGGTCCGTCCCATTACAGACATGTGGTTGCACGTTTGACTCAGTTCAAAGGCTTGCAAGGTTAAGTCCTTAGGGTGACCAGGGCAAGACTACCCGAAGAACCAAATCAACGTTCCTGGTGCCACAACTGGCCCACCCGATCATTCTTACCACATGCCCCGGTCGAAAACTATTTATCAAACCCCCAGTTGTTTACCACGCACCACGTGCCATCAATAGCATCATCAATAACACATGACACTTCTCAAAACAAGTTTCATATCTTATTAAGTCAATGTTATCATGTAATTGTCAAAAACATGTTACGTGGCAAGGCTAAGCATACTACATCGGTCTAATTACCCATGTTGGCAATTTAATAATGTCCAACTATTTAATCCACAACTAGGGTGACAAGGGGGTCATGGCATACGATCATTTATGTCAAGGTGGCATACAGCAACTAAGCAATTAACTATTCTCCCAAAATTTATTAAAGCATTTTCTAATTGAACTAGCATGCAATAATTTAAATCAAATTAATTTCAAAATGGGATCAACATGGTCAAAGCACAATTTGCCTTCAAAGAGTACTTGTTCTTGGTCTTGAGCTGGCTCCTGGGTCAATACTTCACCTTCGAAGCCTTCGGGCACTTCAACGTCTACTCGTAAAGCGTGCAAATAGCAATAAATAAATAAAAAGTAGATAAAAAGTGTCCAAACATCCAAATGAAGTCCATAAACAGAGAGAGCATAATTTTATGAATTTTTAGGAATTTGAATCGGCAAAATCGGAGTTAAAACGCAAAAGTTACAAGCATTTAAAGTTTAAATAATAAATTAAATAATATTATAGAGAAAAACTTTAGTCCAAAAATTAAATAAAATTCACCATTAGGTAGATCTCAATTTTATGAAAATTTAGAAATTGGAATCGTTCAAATCGGAGTTAAAATGCAAAAGTTATAAGCGCTTGAAGTTTCAAAATTCAATTAAATCAATAATACGAATTAATTCATTTATTTTTATACTGAAAAACCGAATAATGACGTCAACATGACATCAGCATGGATTTTGATTTTCCATCAAATTATTTTTCTATTGAAAAATCGATTTATTGCATCAGTCGGTCCATGGACGTGGTCCACGGTTCAGTTTGGGTCCACCGTGGACCCGGTCCACGAATACATGTCTCACTGACATGTGGGCCCCATAGGATGACGTCAGCGGTGACGTCATCCGCTCGGCTGAGGGACGGCTGACAGCTGGGCCCCACCGTGACGTCAGCGGTGACGTCATGGTGCGGTTCGGCTGAGCCGGCCGACATCCACGCCGACGCCACGCGTGGACGCCACGGTGACGGGCGGCGATCGCGCCGATCGCGACGGCCAAAGCTACGCCACGTGGCTAGATCTCGGCCGTTGATTTGAAAATCAACGGCCCAGCAAAAGGAAAACTACTCGGCTGATCTGGACCGTTCGATCTTTATCGGACGGTCAAGATCCAATCTAGCGTTTACAACGTGGCTAACCCTAGCCTTTTGATCTAGATCTAACGGCTGACATCTATCCAAGCACGGTGCGGTTTTAGCTACGTGGCACAATCTGGACCGTTGGATCTAGATCCAACGGTTGGAAACAGATCTAGAGATTAACACGTGAGATCTTTACCGAGGATGACGTGGACGAATCTGGGCCCTTGGATCTTGATCGGACGGTTGGTGGAGCTCGAGCGACAGCGATAGCGCGCGGCGGAGTTGGCTCACCGGAGACGAGGACGACGACCACGGCAACGGTGTTGCGGGGCCCCTCCGGCGAAGTGAATGGTACTCTCCGACGCGTCTCGTCCTTGCGGTTCCGGATCTGGGCTCAACAGCGCCGGAAACAACGCTTAACCGCGGCGGAACCCTAACGCAACTACGGCGAGCGGTTGCGGCGCAACCACGGCGGCTTGAGCTCGGTGAGTTAGGGCTACGGGTGCGCAAGGAAACGGAGAACACGATGGCGGCGGCGCATTAAATAGGCCCCTCGGCGTCCATGAAAATCGCGAAAACCGAGGTCCACACGGCTGCGGCGGTGGAATCTGAAATGGATTCGGATTGGGTGACGTGGCGCGACATGAGCCGTTGGATCGAGATCCAACGATCGCGTGCGACGGCTCGGGCGACGTGGCTCAATCTCGGCCGTTCGATCTTGATCGGACGGTCGAGAGGGTTAGGGTTGAGTCGGGTTCGAGTCGGACTCGGACTCGAGTCAGACTCGGGCTCGGGTCGGGTCCGGGTTGGAGGAACAGTACAAACCAACTCGATTTTTCCAGCGATTAAATATTCAAACTAATTCCCAGAAATTCATTTAATTCATTAAAAATAGCAAAACACTCAGAAAAATTCCAGAAAAATTCTAGAAAATATTTTGGAACATTTTGGACTCAAATAAAATATTTCCAACAAAATCTTATTTGCAAAATTAAATTCTTTAATTATTTGAAAAGGGAATAAATTCAAATAAATTCCAAATAAATCCAAATAAATCCCAGAAAATTCCAAAAATTCACAAAAGTGCCAAATCTCATTTAAATTCATGAAAAGCAAAAATTTGGGGTGTTACAAACCTCCCCCCCTTAACAGAATCTCATCCCCGAGATTCAGGGCTTACTAAAGAATAGGTTCGGGAACTCTTTCTTCAAATCCTCCTCGCGCTCCCAAGTTGCTTCACTCTCTGCGTGGTTGCTCCATTGAACTCTGCAGAAATGGGTTAACTTATTTCTCGTTTCTTGATCCATTGTGTCCAAAATCTTGACGGGGTGTTCCTTGTAAGTTAGATCTTCTTGCAGTTCTATCGACTCCAACGGTGTCTGCTCATCTGGTACTCGGAGACACTTCTTCAGCTGGGACACGTGGAACACGTCATGTACTCCTGCTAGTGATTGCGGTAACTCCAGCTGGTACGCAACTTCACCTCTACGGCTGAGAACCTTAAATGGTCCGACATATCGCGGTGCGAGTTTTCCTTTGGCATGGAATCTCTTAACTCCCTTGAGTGGTGTGACTCTGAGATACACGAAATCTTCTGGTTCAAAACTCAGGTCTCGGCGACGGTTATCGGCGTAGTTCTTCTGTCTTGACTGTGCTATCTTTAGTCTTTCCCGGATAATGGCAATCTGCTCTTCAGCTTCTTGAAGAATGTCCAGCCCAAAGACACGGCGTTCACCTGTCTCATTCCAGTTCAATGGTGTTCGACAAGGTCGACCATATAGTGCCTCAAATGGCGACATTTGCACATTTGCTTGATAGCTATTGTTGTAGCTGAACTCGCAACACCCAAAAACAGAGGTTCTGTCCTGTCGGGACAGCAGCCTTCCAAAAGGCATAACTCAGGTTCTAAGACTCCGAATCAATTAAACGAGTACATCCTCGCGTAGCTTAGGAAATTTCCTAACTTTTTCTAAGTATATGGAAAGACTGATTCGGAATCTAAAGTGGTTTAATATACAGAATATCGTGATCTGTTCCAATCACGTCACAGTTTTTAACATGTTCGGTAAAACAAGCATACTTTCAAACGGCTGGGCGTAATTGGACGTTCTTTATACCCACTGAAAGGTATTGAAGTTACCTACAACTTCTTCGACAGGCGGACGACCAAATTCCGAATCTAAATTGGCGAAAACCCAAACCCTAGGTCGACTGCTCATGCTACCCGAAACAGAGAACGTGGCAAACTCAAGATTCCATCTAATCTACCCAACTACAGCACCACCAATTGATCTAAAAACATGATAATAACCCTTAGAACAGTACCTAGACCAACCCCAAGGATTCCCATGGCCTTATCTTCGCCCGACGCATGAAAACCCAACGGATCTCCTCCCGGTTCGCGCGATCTCCTTCCTCGCTCCAAATCCACCGGATCTCCTCGTCGCGGAGCGCTCCAATGGACGGATCTTCGAGGTGTTGAAGTGGAGAACTCCCCTAGGGGCAGCAAGGGAGGTGGATAGGTGGTGGGAAGGGAAGGGGCGCAATGGGGGGTGGCTAGGGAAGGTGGAGGCGCAAAGGAGGGTGGAGGGTGGCGGCTAGGAGGAGGTGGAAGAGGGGGAGGCGCCCAAATGAGGGGAGGGCGGCTAGGGCAGGGAGGGGGGCGCACCAAGCCCCCCAATTCTGTCCTCCCCTCCCTCATGGGCCCATACCCCTTCCCACTAAAGCCCACGAGTTATCCCATTGGGCCCAAACTTCCCCGGAGAGGCCCAAACTCCCGAAATCGGCCCGGAAACACGATTAAACTGCATAACGTAAAGTTTTATTCTCTAATTTCACATTTTATAAAGTCACACTCCCTAATTTCACCTTTTACGGTGTCTCGACATCCCGTAGTGTCACATTCTCCCCCCCTTAAACAAGATTCGACCTCGAATCCGAAGAACACCAAAGTCAACATCAAAGTCCCCAAGGGACAAAAGACTTCTCTGCAGCACAAAACATTCGCTCGAAAACTCAAACCGGAACAAACGACAAGCGAGTTCTCAAAACCAACACTTGGCGAGAAAATGTTGATTTAGTTCAACAGAGTGCAACCTCTCACGGTTGCATCTTCACTTCAATTCCCAAACAGAAACTGCGTTTCAACCACAAAGGGCTCCATCAACCCAAAACGCCCGAAACCTCACGACAAACACTTCACACTACTTTCACAACCAACCTGACTACCACACTTCATTAAACTCAACATGACACAATCAAAGCGAGTCACAATTCCTTTAATGACCTCTCTACATTCCCGAAAATTTCCATCGAGGGGAGTAACTCATTAAGGCACACTTGCCCTTCCGATACACGATCATGCTAACATTTTATTCCATTCTCTCCCAAGCAAGACTCAAACCCAGAAACAACTAGTTAAGACAATTGCTCACGGCAGGACAATTATCACCAAACTACCGTCAACTTCACTTCCACCCATCGCTACTCTTAATAAAGGTTAAGCCCATACATCATCAACCTCCATCACAAACCACCCTTATACCACTAAGGTTCGACACCTAGCCCCAGGCTAGGATCGTAAAACCTTACCAAACCACAATTGGCTCCTTTCTTAAGAGGGTCTCGCCCTCTCACAATAACACTTAGTTATCAAGCCCAAGTGTACACATATTTCGCATATTCAACCATAAACCAAGAACATTTATATCCTCACTCCCATCTATAGAGCAAGAGAAGTACAATTGTTTTGAACCCAAGTGGACCACACACGACAACTCAAACCCAAAGCGTTAGCAACCATTTTGGAAAGAATTCGGCAACATCCAAGCCAAATCTCAAAGGAAGCATAAATCCCCTACACCACAACCAAAATACCAGAAATTCTTCATCCTTTCTTTTCATACTAGAAAGAAATGGACATCTCGATTCATGACATGCATGCACACTTTTCAAGAGCACTCCGGATTAGTCATATATCCATATATGACTTTCTCACCGACCTGGCTCATCGACTCCTTTATGATTAAATATGCATAAACAATGTTTTGTTTTCCTTTTCATCATTCATTCATCATGTAACAACGGTACCGAATAGTCATTCACCAAATGACTTCTTCCTCGGTATCAAATAATGGAAACACAATTAACATCGAAGGTTGCGAAAATTCATATAGACTATGATGGCAGCATAGTTGACAGTAAAACACCATGTCGCATCACATCCCACATCAATTGAAAACTGAACTTGCAAAACATTGCATTTCATCCAAATTCAACATTTTGGAAGAGAACATCAAAATTTCAAGTCGAGCATCTGCTCCCACAACCGTCACAAATTTTTTTTTCTCAAGGAGAGGGAAACTCATTTAAAAAAAGGAACACCTCACTAACAAAATCACTTTATAAAACATTCATAAAATCCACCTTTTTGAAGTACTCGCAAACATCACACACATTAAGCAAATAAATCCATCTCCAGTCAAAAAGAGTTACAAATTAAATCTCAAGAGTTTCCAACACAACCCACTATGTCCATCTGCTTCCGTTAAAATTTATTCCAAAGATAATTCAGGGCGAATGCGAAGGAGCGCGATCCACTCAAAAACTTTTGGGTGTAAATCCATACTCATAGCACAAATTAAACAAAATAGCCAAAACCGAAGATTGGCACCAATAGCTACGGGTTTTAGGGAAACTCGGAAACACAACACAAGGAATACCTTGACTGAAGGCATTCAACCAAAATGGCAAACAACCACACCAGTTCAAAAGGTTTTAAACAATAGCTCAGCATGAAACCCACCATAACTTGTATTCCACTACACTTACCATTTAAGCATTCAATAATCACTATTTACTCATCAAGAGAGTCCAACCGGATTTAACAAAATTTACATAACAATTTCTTTCTCTAGTTACCATTCCCAACACTTTTAATTAAGGTTTAAGATGCTTATCCCAAAGGCACCCAACCAAGACTACATTGACATGATCCCCACGGATCACCAAATCATATAACAACGTAATCTATATTTCAAACATAGTACTTCAACAGCTACTTGAGCATGGTCAACCTATCAATTTTATACTTTCCATACGTCAAAATCTTGACAATTGAAACTTGTTCAATCAATAAAATGACTTCAACAAATAAGTAATATCTCTACAAGATAAAATTCGTAAATAGGATTCTAAGATATGCATTCATTAAGATTAAAATCTTGCATCATGATTACTATCCATTGTTCATCCCATCACAACATGTACTCGACATAATACCATAGTTTTACACTTTTCTTCAATTGGATCAATGGTTTCCAACAATTAACAACACTACCAAGGCATCAATATCAATTCTTTGCATAATCATCAATCAACAACATTGCTTTTAGCTACCTTACACATAGGTTGCAACAAAATTGTCACTACACAACATACTCCAACTATTAAATTAGATTTAATAAGTTAGATCAGCACAATGTTCTTAAAACAACAACCAGACCTATGCTTTTTTTTCCAATTGACATCGGTACTAGCATTAACACTGCCCTTAACAACATCATTAACAATAAGTCTTATGTCTTCTCCATTGATATCAATACTAGCATTGTAGAGACACAACTGCATACTTCCAAATATACTAGTAGTTTGCAACAACATAAATAGCAACTCTAATCAACTTTCAAATTAAGGCCACTAGTCAACATGATTAAATTTCTCTATTAACCCGTTAGATTAGAACATCTTTAAACAACCAGCAAGGTTTCTTTAACAGTATCATTAATTTACATCATCTTAATGTTCTAACTATGCATCAAGGTTTAAACTTTTAACATTAACGAGGAGCATAAGCACTTTTAAAGCAAGGCAACAGATTCTAAGCATGTACATTAACCCATTTAATCATTCTCGCTACAGAGTAAACTACAACACTAGTAGTCTATTTATTCTCCAGCTAGAGATGATAATCACATTGAATTGATTCAACTCAAAATTTAACTTAGCAACACATCATTCCATAAACCACATTGTTACCTACTACATAGCACGGACATAAACTTTTCTAAACACCTTCATGGGGCACGAACTCTTGACAAACAGGATGCCACTCAACTTTTAAAGATAACCACAACTCAAGAACCAGAACGAACACCGATAGAAAATTTCTCCTTTCCAGGCAAGGAAGAAAAACAAAACTCCGACAGAAATGCAGGAGAG
The DNA here is from genome assembly GCA_036346355.1 of Rhipidocladum racemiflorum. NCBI lineage: Eukaryota > Viridiplantae > Streptophyta > Magnoliopsida > Poales > Poaceae > Rhipidocladum > Rhipidocladum racemiflorum. Next base: position 27,438,422 of record CM070592.1, read on the forward strand.
CTCAACTCTCAAATTCCCAAATTTGCCCACAAAACTCTTCAAGAAATCTCAAGATCTATACTTCCAAGAAGGAAGAAGGGTGCACCAGGGAAAATCAAATGTTCATTAAATCTTTTCCGATAAAAGATTCAAACTTAGCTCCACCAACTCAAGGCCTGCACAAGGGGAAACTCCAACACTTTTTCTTAGATAGGGAGAACAACAACCACAAAAGTTTCCTCCTCAAGACAGTCCACAATGACCAACAAAACCGGTGTAAAAGCAAAATAGCGACCAACAGATGCGCAACACAAAACCTTTCTTCTACGTATTCAACCAAGGAAGACAAAACCACAAATCGCTTACGGAACAATCCGCGATAAATCAAATACCAAACACTTTTCTTTTGATTTCAATCGACTAAAAAAAAAACAAGAAGACCAACCAAAACCGACCATCAGAACAGTGAAAAGCATCCGAAGGAAACCACCATCAACTCTTCTATTTGTCTCCAGTCAACTACCCGATCTACGATAGAAAAGTAAGCACTCTTTCCCCGCAAGGGGTTAATAGTTCTTCGATGATGTCTTTAGCCGGCCATACCGTCAAACCACACCCTTACTATGAACAAAAGTGGTGACCGAAACCCTTCGGCACCACAACCCCACTTTATCACCACAATAAGCACAATTCAATCATTTATCTCATAGACATAGCAACATACATTATCAAATGAAGTATTCAACATCAAAGCTTAAATATAACATTTAAGCGTAAAGAAACGATACCCATACCCTTTCCTACTGTGCAGCCATGTGTGTCAAATTTTAAATTAGTTATACCACTTTTGCAAGTTTTAATGTTGCTATCCTATGATAAAATTTTAGTTGAAACCTAAGCCATATTTCTAAGTTATTCCACATCACATTTTAGTTGTACCCTATAGCATGACACTAAAAATACACATTCCAAGGACCTACAGCCCGCTCTGATACCAACTGTAACACCCCGGCATCTAGCATGCCCGAATGCTACCAAACATAGACTAAGCAACCTCTAAATACCACAATTACAAGTAAATTACAGCAAAGGAGCAAATGCTAGTACCGAAAATTTCGTCAGCATCTCCTTTGTTTTTTCATGGATTGAGTAACAACAATCTTCACATATGAAGATAGCATAAAGAACGATAGTAATAACTTGAGAAAACAGGAATTTCAGCCATCATACAGTTAAGGATATAAGCCTATCCGTCTCATATCAAATATGGACTAATCATTTACTCATGGCAACCAACAAAGCATCAACACCATAGTTTAGTTCAGTGAATTAGCCATCACAATTAAAGGAAGGAACATGTCATTGTTCATATGTGTGATGCTAAGTGATGACGTGTGACTAGCTCCCTTTCCCGCATGCCGGTTTCATGGTACCTAAGAAAAACAACATAAACACAAGCGTGAGTTCATCACTCAGCAAGTATATTGCAATGGAACAAGAAAATTCATTCCAATACCTTTATCACCACGTTTCACATACAACATCATACACATCTCATATTCATAGTGTAAGCATATAATTGACATCATCATAAATCATCATCATATAACATCCTCATATAATGCAATGCAATGCAATGCGATGCGATGCACATATCTCCTGGAAACTCATACCGGTATGGTTGAGTACACACCTGTCGGTGTGCACCCTCTCCCCCCTTCCATCCCGAAGATGGAGGGTGCCTACTCGCTTCCATACACCGTGGTGGATGAAATCACGATGTAGGACTTACTCATTGGCTCTCCAGAATAGTCATAACTTTCTCACCGACCTTTCCCGGACTAGTTATGACTTTCTCACCGCCCAGGCCATGTATCATGCCATGTATGCAAACATGCCAACATCATAAACAACTTGTACATTAACACATGGCCTCATAACATATTGAGCATACTCATCATATCAATGGCAAACATTAAAGCATGGCATGTGAACATATCATATATTCAATTTCAATCTCAACCAATCTAGCAAACCACAACCCGCTACCCATTCCAATACACTTGCCTCAACCATGGGCGACGGATTGGCGAGAAGTAGAAGGCACTCCCAGGGTCACACCACCTGCACATAGGTACCACACACTCACAATCATGTCCACAAAACAGTACGCAAACAATCTTCTACCCCGACATCGCAAACTACTCGCAACACCCAAAAACAGAGGTTCTGTCCCGTCGGGACAGCAGCCTTCCAAAAGGCATAACTCGGGTTCTAATACTTCGAATCAATTAAACGAGTACATCCTCACGTAGCTTAGGAAATTTTCTAACTTTTTCTAAGTATATGGAAAGACTGATTCGGAATCTAAAGTGGTTTAATCTACAAAATACTGTGATCTGTTCCAATCACGTCACAGTTTTTAACACGTTCGGTAAAACAAGAATAACTTTCAAACAGCTGGGTGGAATTGGACGTTCTTTATACCCACTGAAAGGTATTGAAGTTACCTACAACTTCTTCAACAGGCGGACGGCCAAATTCCGAATCTAAATTGGCGAAAACCCAAACCCTAGGTCGACTGCTCATGCTGCCCGAAACAGAGAATGTGGCAAACTCAAGATTCCATCTAATCTACCCAACTACAGCACCACCAATTGATCTAAAAACATGATAATAACCCTTATAACAGTACCTAGACCAACCTCAAGGATTCCTATGGCCTTACCTTCGCCCGACGCACGAAAACCCAATGGATCTCCTCCCGGTTCGCGCGATCTCCTTCCTCGCTCCAAATCCACCGGATCTCCTCGTCGCGGAGCGCTCCAATGGACGGATCTTCGAGGTGTTGAGGTGGAGAACTCCCCTAGGGGCATCAAGGGAGGTGGAGAGGTGGTGGGAATGGAAGGGGCGCAATGGGGGGTGGCTAGGGAAGGTGGAGGCGCAAAGGAGGGTGGAGGGTGGCGGCTAGGAGGAGGTGGAAGAGGGGGAGGCGCCCAAATGAGGGGAGGGCGGCTAGGGCAGGGAGGGGGGCGCACCAAGCTCCCCAATTCTGTCCTCCCCTCCCTCATGGGCCCATACCCCTTCCCACTAAAGCCCACGAGTTATCCCCTTGGGCCCAAACTTCCCCGGAGAGGCCCAAACTCCCGAAATTGGCCCAGAAACGCGATTAAACTGCATAACGTAAAGTTTTATTCTCGAATTTCACATTTTATAAAGTCACACTCCCTAATTTCACCTTTTACAGTGTCTCGACATCCCGTAGTGTCACATCGGGTTGGGTGTATACATTGTAAAGGCCTTGTCATGATCCCTCTGCCGACACACCAAAGGAAGTGTGTTAATTGCATGGCATTAAAGAGACGATCATGTCTTGTGGGTAAAGCTGTACACCTCTACAGAGTTAAAACTATTCGAATAGTCGTGCCTATGGTCAAGGGCAAAGTGAAGAATGCTTTCATATTGCACTACTATGGAGAGGGACATCAGTGGCGGTTCGGAAGAGACATCAGTGGCGGTTTTTGAACCGCCACAGATTAAGCGCCACTGATAATCGTAGATTTTCAGTGGCGGTTTGAAAACCGCCACTGATAATACTCATTAGTGGCGGTTGGAGAGAAAAACCGCCACTGATAATTCCATACCAGTGGCGGTTCCAATAAAAAACCCCCCAGATAATTCTAATATATGTGGCGGTTTTTTATTGGAACCGCCACTGGTATGGCATTATCAGTGGCGGTTTTTAGTTGGAACCGCCACTGATAACCCCGTCCGGCAATAAAAAAATTGGCATTTCTGGCTAGCCTCAGGACAGTGCTAGCCATGCCCTCTGAAATAGCAGAATCTCAAAATGATATACCAGCATACATGATTCTGAACTGTTTGGTATATATCAATTTTCTTTCACACATGAAACGAAATGTATCTTTATTTGCAAGCTACTAAGTAAATCAAACATTAGACAGAGCATGGTCACCAACATTCATGCGTATGTTTATCGGTTCCACCTCGCTTATTGTCAAGTAACTCGATCTTCCCTTCACGATAACTGAAAATAAAGCGATCGGGATAATCAAATGGTTTTGACAAAGTTTATAGGATGCTTGAACTCACCAATCTAGCTACCATTTGTTGAATTGATTCGATGTCAAAACCAATTTGAGATAGGTCACCTTTAACATCATTGACCTGTGCATACAGAACAGAATTGCATGAAAATCTCACAAGAAACATTCAAAAGAACCCAGCTAATTCAAGAAAAAGAATCAGTTCCAGTAATATGCAGTCATTACCACCCCCAATAATATGCATAAATAAACTAGCAGGAATCATGAATTCTATTCTCTTTACCGCAACACATAATTATTTACAAGGAACAAACATTCCAAGTATGAAATACCTCAAAATGAAAGGGGTTCATAGACTATCAGCATTATCACCAAAAAATAAGATACCATGCCTCCAGAGTTCGATAGAATACCCTGACACTTACTAATTGCATCAGTGCGTTCAATATAGCAAGCATTGGTGCCAGCTCCGATGATCACTGCAGCCATTGTATCCTCATCATAATGATGCCCTAGAGCTAATGTCCCCACAGTATCATTCACCTAAGTACAAAAATTACATGAATGATAATCATTTAAAAGGCGCTGGTGTTAATATACGTACTAATAAATAGAAAAGAAGCACTGCAGAGCATGCTTGTTAGGATATATGGAGACTTTTTTTAGGGTGGCTCTGTAATTGAATGAAAAAGCAAATTTGCAAAGCTTGGTTAACCAAATGAATACGCAGCCATCATAAAGTAAAAAAACAAAAGGAGGAGGGCATAGCATCAGGCCACCAAGACATTTCGCCATCGTAGAATGGTATTATGAGCATACATACATTACTACCGTTGGTGGTGACAGCAGCATCAGATACCAACAAGACTATAAATTTGGTGTTGTTATAATTTGCATCATGTTTAATTCAGCAAAAGGATATTACACAGTTACATGATACCAACAGAACTCTAGCATAAAGGATTATTCAACTTAGTGTTTCACATTTAAACATAACATGATGTAAAACCAAGTATCTTACAAGCTGATTACTTGCCTTCTAAGTTTCATCACCCTACTAACCATAAGCAAAAATACAACACTTGCGATACTTTTTCTTTGTTTCACCAAACATTATTAATTATCTCTCATTTCTTCCTGCAGAATATTACAGCCCACAAAGACCATGGATTACAAGCAAGCTCACAGCTATGAACTAAATAGTTTTTGATACATAAGCTGCTACAGCTAGGAAAATATTCCTTGTAATTTCCTAAACATTATGCGTCATCTTCTGAATCCGATTATTTATTGACAATATATTTACATAGAAAGAAAGGGTGTCCACATTAGTAGTGGACGAACACTAAATAATAAGTGTTTCAGATCAGCCAAATGTAGTTCTCAATGGAATGAAAGGATAAAAGTAACTATTTGAGTGTTAAGCCAACAACAGTTGGGAAAACAATGTGATCAGGAATAATTCCTAATTAGGAAGCCTTGTGCACATCAAAATTCACAGCAGAACTATTAACAAAAGGTGCTCTTCCTGTTCGGGGAATCACCAGCTACATTGCCCAATGCCCACACAGCCTTCGAATTGTGTTTTCAAGAAGTACAATGAACCACAATTCTATGAGCATAAATTAGAAACACTACTCTATGAACCAGACCTAAGTTAGTTTCCAGATTCGTCAAAAAAGCATTGAAAGAACTATTTAGTGATGACTGATGACAACTAATGTCAATTGCCAAGTGGGAACAACACATTGTGTGAAAAAACTAATTAGTCCAAGTTAGATAAAGTAAATGGCGTACATCATTAAAATAAAGATAGTTCCATCATATATTGTTAAACAACGATAATTCCACTAACATGTTAGATTATGCTTCTACAATCGCAAGTAACGTGATGCAAGCACCAGGCTGCATAAGCACTATTCACAGTTTTCGAAGTGAACTAATATCAGTGAGAGGAGCAGGGGACTCACCTTCACAGCATCCTCTCCAAGGGCAACTCCAATGGCGGCGGCTCCCTCCTCTCCCAATCTTTGCACCTCGGCGACTTCTCACAAGCAAAGAATCGCCTCCTCTCCTTCCTCAAAACATGTATGAGAAAAGGGGGTTAGATGTAGATCACCAGCGGGAGGAGGAGGAATCTTTACCGGTGAGGCGCCGCTGCCGGAGAGGGAGGAGGAAGCGCTTAGTAGTGGAGGGAGGGAGGCACACGATGGCGCTGATGCGAGGAGTTCGTGATGCGATGATGCAGGTGAAGGAGGAGTTCACGATGAGACGAGAGAATAATTATATCACAAAAACCAATCAGCATTACAACATTTCGGTGTAATAGATCGATAATTATATCACAAGCAAAACTATTATATCACACACATTGTAATAGATCGATAATAAATAAGATTAGTCATATTGACCAGTAGAGTATCTTCTCGTTTCTAAAGTTTGTCATGCTCTCGTTTACAATTTACAAGTCCACATCCAAGACCTAGTATCTTCTCACACAATCTTAAGCCTACGAGCCTTTAGGGATTCTTTGGAGGCGAATGACGTTTAACAGCAGCATGGAGCAATTGATCATTGTTGTCTTCATCATAAAACTCGCCCTTTTTGTTGATGACTTCCTTCATGAGGAAGTAAGCGAGCTGTCCCTGAATGGCTTGGATGTCAAGAGGATGTAGTCTGTCGTAGGCAATTTGAGGCGCTACAAGTACGAAAAATAAATCTAAGAGTATATATAGAAATTGAGTGGTGCGAATAAATGTGTAATGTTAGCATGACAAACCTCTACGTCATTGTCTATTATTGTAGAAGATAAGATTTCGCGCATGTATTGGCACACGAAGTACCCACATAAATTTGTGCCTTGCGACTGCTTGTGACACTACAAAAATTGAATAAACTAAAATGTCATGGAAGGAGTTATTTACTATGAAATGCGATATAAGAATATTTCTTGCGTGCGTCTGGGAAATTTAGTTCTGATGAAAGGATTTACGGAATGGGCGGTATCTCAAGCTCTTTGTACAATATCTTTTGAACGCCGCATTCATTACACTTAGCAGCTCTTCGTAGTCTTTTTATCTTTGTCCATCGAATCCATGACCAAAGAACTTGCTCTTTCGGAGTCACTACTACAAGAATCCAGTGGAACCTACATATACATGTATGATGCTATAGTCATTAGCCCTAGGATAAGAGAAATGAGCGAATTCAACAAGTGATTTAACTAGCCAGTGAGAAACTTACTTAAAATTGTATGGAACAAGTATGAATTCCTTGTCTTGTAGTTTTAGCAACGCCCTCTATATGTATTCCTCAACCTCATTTTGGCTTTCTGAAGAAAAACCTAAGTTAAATAAAGTAAATTCAAAATTTGGAGTTTCATTGGTGTTTAAGATAACCTGGCATCCATTCCCCTTCGAAATCGGGAATTAATTCCCTCCCGGGCGAAAAATCGGATTTTCCAAAGATCACGGCATTCTAAAATTCACCCGAGTCCAAAAGTGCTCCAAAAATCTCCAAACCACTTCTAGAATGTTCCAAATATTCCGAAATGATTTTAGGAATCATTCCCCGGATTTTTGGACATCCGTTCATATTTTATCTCATGGCTTTTGTTTAATGCCTGCGATCCGCGCCCGATTATTCAATTCCACAAAAATCATCCAAATTCAACCAAACCAATTCCATTGCGTCCCAAATATTCTAAAATGGCTCTAGGAATTTTTCCGGAATTTTTAGGCCATTTTTCCTAATTTTTCCCGCGCGTGTAACCTTTCACTTAAACCCGGCCAATGGGGACTCGCCATGTGGCAGTCACTGTGGAGCCTTCTTCTTCCTACGAAGGTTTGGCCAGAGCACGACGCTTCTCTTCATTTTTAGCAACTCAATCTTTCCTCCCTCTTAACTCCTTCCATAAGGCATGGAATCAAGCAAGGTCGGGTCCGTTGGAATGGAAACGGCAAGGAGAGTTCATTCCCGGACTCGGATCGTTCCAAATCTCGCCGGAAACGGCACCGTTACTCAAAATCCGTAATCATCATAAATGGCAATAAATCCTCCGTTTCTTCCTCAAATCGCGCACCGCCGGTTCCTAAAGATCCGTGGCGGAGTCCTCTCTCCAGAGCACGCACTCATTCTTTGCCTCTTGTTGCCGTTCATCCGGAGGATCAAGAAAAACCGACGAACTCCCGCCGTTCTTCGTGTTCGTCGCGTTCGTGGTCATATCTCCCTCCTCGGTGATCCAATCTCTTCACCGTTTGTTTCCTCGTGTTCGTGGGGTAGTGGTGCTCATTTCCCCTCAATCAATTTCAAGGTTCATCAAACTCCGACGACGAATTTCGCGTTTTGGTTCTGCCGGCCGAACCATCGTCCGCCGTCGATTTCTCCGTCTCCGGTAGGTTTCGGTTCAATTCCCTGTAGTTTTGAACTCCTCTAGGGATAATCTAGGTGATGTAATCATTAGTTGGTAGTGGGTTGTTCAATTTCGTTGCAAAATTTCAACTTTGGGGAAGTTTGGAGTGTGCTCTGTTCCTCCCGCACGGGCTGCCATGGCTGGCCGCTCTCCGGCTTGCGCTGCCCGCCGCCGCCCGGCGGCACCCCGTCGCCCCTCGGTGCCGCTGCGCCGCCGCCGCTGAGGTCCACCGCCGCCGCACCTCGCCACGATCGCCGCCGCCACGGCGCCGTCGAGCCGCGGTCGCTCCCGACCGCTGCCGCGCCTACCATCGGCTTCGCTGCCGCCCGATCGCCAAAGCCGATCGCCCAGCCCGCTGTGGCGTGCGGCCGGTCGTCGTGCTGCCGTCGCCGCTGATAGCGCTGCCAGCGCCGACACCGGCCGCGTCGTCGCCCCGCCAAGCCCCCTGCTGCGGTCGCGCGCCGCTGCTGCCGTCGAACTCTGCCGAACGCGGCGGCAGCTGCTGCCTCGCCAGCGCGGCGCTGCGCTGTAGCGTTGCCGCCACGCCTCCCCGTCCACCCCGCCGCTGCCTGCCGTGTCGCCGGTGCCGCGCCGCCATGCCGGTCCCGCTGCGGCCGCTTCGATCGCCATTGCCGCGGCAGCCCCTCCCCTTGCTCTGTTTTGCCATGACAGAGCTTGAAGAAGGTGGCTTTGAGCCAATGACAGCTGTGGCCCACATGTAATAGAGACAAGACCAAGTCAAGTCAAAGTCAGCTTTGACCAGTCAAACCAGAGAGGAATATTCCCGGAATATTCCCGGTTTTCCGATTTATTCAAAATTCAAACTTCGGCGGTCCATAACTTTTCCGTCCGAACTCCGATTGATCCCGTTCAAGTTCCTAAATTCATCATAAATCAATACCTTCCTGCCAGTACTAATTTTATAATTTTTGGTTTTTATTTATTTTCTGTTATTTATTGGTTGCCTCGTTTTGCGTGTAGTCGACGATCCCGCCGCGACCGCCGATTTCGCCGTCGAGCCTTCCGAGTTCGACACTTCCGCCGGAACAGAAGGCAAGTCTCCTTGATGCACTTTGCTCCTATGTTTGCAAAATGTTTTAAATTGTTTATAAAGTTGCATGGCTATGTTTAATGAAATATGTCAAATATAAGTGTTAGTTATACCGATATTGTTGATTCCTCCTTGACATTGATAATCATATCCGTTGTAACCCTAGAACATTGTTTATACCATGCTTATGCTTATATGGTATCCGTTGCTATGTAGTACGGTAGAATTGCTTAGGACCTTTTCCGACCAAAACAACCCATGGGTGGGATTATTCAAAAAGAATGTTATTAAATGTGATTTGAAAGTTATTATTATGATTTTGGTCCTGTTTTCTAAAATAAAAGAAAAATAAAATGATTTTGACTTGGGCGGCCTGGAATGTCGGGTGGGAGTGGATCAAGCCTTGATCCTTTTGTGCAAGTACCGCCCCAAGTCATATAAGGACCGACGCTTATGATTGCCATTTTAAGCATAACTGTACTACCACATGTCTATAATGGTACGACCTGGCTCACTAATTTGTAGAAGCCTAGTTTAGACTCACCACTCGGTTGTTGTGTGAGAGCCGGACGGAGGCATTGTTGTGGATGTTGTTTTGCTCACACGGCGCAAGAGGGGGCTTCTGTACTGGGTGGAGGGAACCCTAACAGCGGTGAAACCTCAGCGGGTGGGTCTAGCTAGGTAAATACATTGTAACGGCCTTGTCAAGATATCCCTGCCGGCACACCTAAGGAATTGTGTTAATTGCATGGCAACAAGGGTATATCTTGTCTTGTGGGTAAAGTTGTACACCTCTGCAGAGTATAAACTATTCGAATAGCCGTGCCTACGGTCAAAGGCAAAGCGAAGAATGCTTTCATATTGGTAGACTTTGATTTTGTTTTTAAAACCGAAAAGTGTTTTGTTTTGGGGTTCGGGAGTGGTTAGAACTCTCGAATGTTGTTTGGCGGAAAGAGCCAACCCAGGTGGATAGAACCTGTTTTGCATTTGACGGATGGAGTCACCTGATTAACCTTGATCTTTGAACAGTTGGCGGATAGAGCCTTATGTTAGTGATGGTGGATAGAACCTCACTACAATAATAAATAATTCAATTATTAAAAAGAACTGTAAAACGATGCTTTGTGAAATCTATTACTTAAGTATGATTTAATCAAAAGTGGCTTTATGCAAATAAACCCTATTAAGCTTCCTTTGGAAAGCCCCTCATGATCATAATTTCCCGACTTGCTGAGTACTTTTGTACTCACGTGCTACACCAACATTGTAATCATCAGAGATTTATCATGATGCCGAAGAGGAGGAGGAGTTCTTCGAGGAGGATTGCCAGGAGGACTAGTTGCGTTCCTAGTCGTCGCCTGTGGCGTTGTGGCGTTCGCTCGTTGCTTTCTTTTGCTTCATTTGTTTTGAGTGTAGGTCGTTGGACCGAGTATTGTAATAAGTGGCCATGTGGCCCATATTTGAATATTTATATTACAAGTTTCGTTTTGTTCGGCAATGATGTATCATCGTGGATCGTGTGTACTAGCTACTGATCTGGGACTAGTACGGAAATACACAGGAGATTCTGGATAGCTGATCCGGGGTCTCACAGCGGTGGTATCAGAGCCTGGACGACTGTAGGGCGTGACCTAGTTAGCATGGCAAAGCCTTAAGGACTTATATTTTATAAAAATGTACTTGCAAAAGTTTAAGTTCCTTTGCTTCTATCTCTTCTATCTTAGTATCTTGTGCTCATCCTCTCTTTTATTTAAATTTTGGTTACTAATTCTGTCTTCTTTCAAAATTTGTAGATGTCGGTTTACACCACCTTTGCCGGCGAGGCTGGAGGCTTTGCAGGAGTCACATCGATGCTCCGTGAGCCGGGCTTTCCTATCGCCCGGAGTATCGCTACCAGTCAATGCCTGGTCTTGTCCAGGACATGTGGCAGGTCCGCTTGCTAGTTTTCGCGAGGAGCCGCCTTCGCGTCGAGGACCGGCCGTTTTACTTCACGGCCGAGAGACCGATTCTGGCATACGCGCTTCAGGACGCGGCCAGAAAGGCTATCCTCATGTTGGGGCAGAGCTACCGCGATATGCTGGAGAACTCTCGTCGCATTTGTTTCCCCGCTTCCAGGTTGGGCGGGTGTACAGCCAGTTTAGGAGTTTGGCCCAGGAGAGGGACCCGACCGTGGTGCACTTGGGGTCACTCGTCCAGGCGCAGGATGAGGCCTACGTCCGGATGTCTGACGAGCTACTGGGTCTGCGTTGGGACTTGACGGCAGCGAGAGAGAAGATCTCTCGGTTTGAGGAGGAGAGGAGGATCATCCCATCGCCTCCACCGCCAGCGCCTGTGCAGGAGGCACAGCCCGTGGCGCCGCCACCACCAGCCCCGGTTCGGGAGGAACCGCCGGCCCGCGACATCCCAGAGGACGCGCCGCCAGCCAAGCGTCATCAAGGTCTGAGGCTTCGGACGACTGCGCGCAAGTCCGTTCGTCTCCCTTCGCCGCCAGGGTTTTCTCTGATTGATTTGGCTGCCGCTGAAGGAGCAGGATCTTCGGCAGCAGCTTCACCTTCCCGCAGCAGGAGCGAGGAGGAGGAGGAGGACCCGTCCCCGCGCGTCTTTGGCAGCGACGCGAGTTCTTAGATAGTTTTAGTCTGCAGGATCTTAATTTTGTCGCGTTAGAGCGTTGAATAAGTGATTGCTGGATTGTATCGTGCCCTTAGGCATTTGTGATACAGCCACCTCCAAAACTATTTGATTTTAATTGAAGTTCAGTTGGTTTTTCCTTCGGTTGTGTGCTCTTTTGGTTGTGCCCTTGTGTTGAGGATGTGGTTTAGTTCCCCGTTGCTTACCTATGCTTCTCCCTCTTTCCTTGTGCTTGACCGCCTTGTGCAGATGGAGAACGTTGGTCGTGGTCGTGGTCGTGGAAGGCCCGCAGGCCGTGGTAGAGGCCGTGGACGAGCCTGTGGACCGGTGCACTTTCAAGAGGAAGCAGAGTATGTGGAGCCACCGCAGCAGCAAGGACAAGAGCAAGTGCAACACCCTGCCGCTCAGCATGATCCGCCGCCGCCCCCACCACCAGCTCAGCCGCCAAACATGGAACAAATGATGGCGATGCAGCTTCAGATTCTTCAGGCGTTAGCTCAGAACGTCCTGAACCAACCTCAAGCCGCGGCAGCACCAGCTCAAGCTCAACCGCCCCAATCTAAGTTTGGGGAGTTCATGAGGACTCGACCCCCGACTTTTGCTGGATCCGCAGATCCGCTGGATGCGGATGACTGGCTCAAGGAAGTTGAGCGTAAACTGCACTTGGCTCAGTGCGATGACATAGAGAGTGTGCAGTACGCATCTCACCAGCTCAAAGGAACTGCAGCCAACTGGTGGGAGAACTACTGTGCCGCACATGCCGACCCGCAGAACATTCCGTGGAATGAGTTTGTGGACGCCTTCAGGGCTACCCATATCCCAAGGGGGATTATGGAAATGAAGCGTCGTGAGTTCCACCGGCTTCAACAAGGAAACTTGTCGGTATCGGAGTACCTGAACCACTTCACTCAGCTGTCACGGTACGCGACCTCAGATGTCGCCACTGATGAGGCCAAGATTTGGCGATTCATGGAGGGCCTTGACCCCAATTTGAAGGTACAGCTGGTTTCAAGCGACTACCCGTCGTTCCAGCACATGATCAACAAGGCGCTGATTCAAGAGGATGCCCAGCGTCAGCTGTCTGAGTCCCGCAAGCGGAAGATGCAGTTTCAGAATCAGCGCGGTGCCAGCAGTTCCAGGCCCCGCACTTTCCAGAAGCAGCAGTCTAGCAGGCCAGCAGCAGCCAGTGGCCCCAGGACCCCAATGTCTACTCCGCGCCCCATTGGGCAAGCCCCTGCCGGCAATGCAGGAGCTCAAGCTCAGAAGGGCAGTACAGCGATGGCAGGAGTGCAGTGCTTTAACTGCAGGGAGATGGGGCACTACGCCAACAACTGCCCCAAGAAGCGACAGCCCGTCACCCCGGTGAGGTTCAACTTGGGATCGACGCCAGCTCGCGCGCCTGCGCCGGCTCAAGGAAGAGGAACCCCTCAGACTCCGCGCACGCCAAGGACTGCAGGAAGAGGGCGTGTGAACCACATCACCGCGGAAGAGGCTCAGGATGCGCCAGACGTGGTTTATGGTAAGTTCCATGTGAACTCAGTTCCAGCTTCAGTTCTGTTTGATTCTGGTGCAACCCATTCTTTTATATCAGAGTACTTGGTTAGAAAGCATAACTGGAACACCATGCAGTTAAGAAACCCTTTGTTAGTGCAATCCCCTGGAAAAGAATTAAGAACCACTGCTGTCTGTCCGAAAATGGATATAGTAATAAAAGGGGTAAAGTTCCTAGCGAACTTAATACTATTGGATACTAAGGGTATAGAAGTAATCCTTGGAATGGATTGGTTAACCAAGTACAAGGGTCAGATAGACTGTGCTAGTAGAGCTATCTCTCTTACCAGCCCTGAGGGGATTAGAGTGGAGTTCTTATCTAATCTTGCCTCTAAGGGGGGTAGCACCCTAAATCGGTTGAAGGGTACTTCGTTGGAGAAGGTACCCATAGTCAATGAATACCCAGATGTGTTCCCGGATGAGTTACCTGGTATGCCACCAGATCGAGATGTGGAGTTTGTGATTGAGCTTGTACCTGGTACCGCTCCCATCTCAAAGAGACCATACCGTTTGCCTTCCAACGAGTTGGTCGAGATGAAGAAGCAGATTGAAGAGCTGCAAGAAAAAGGATTCATCAGACCTAGTTCGTCACCTTGGGGATCGCCAGTGATCTTTGTGTCCAAGAAGGATGGTAGTCTGAGGATGTGCATAGACTACAGGTCGTTGAATGAGGTCACGATCAAGAACAAGTATCCGTTGCCTCGGATTGATGATCTGTTTGACCAGCTGAAGGGAGCTCAAGTCTTTTCCAAGATAGATTTGAGATCGGGATATCATCAGTTGAAGATAAGGAAGATATTCCCAAAACAGCCTTCACCACCAGATATGGACTGTACGAGTTCACAGTCATGTCTTTCGGATTGACAAATGCTCCTTCCTATTTCATGAATCTGATGAATAAGGTGTTTATGGAGTATTTAGACAAGTTCGTCGTAGTCTTCATCGACGACATTCTTGTCTATTCCAAGAGCAGAAAAGAGCATGAAGACCATCTGCGAATAGTCTTGGAAACGTTAAGAGAGCATCAACTGTATGCTAAATTTAGCAAGTGTGACTTCTGGTTGAAAGAAGTATCTTTCCTGGGTCATATCATCTCTGCTGCAGGAGTAGCAGTAGATCCAGCGAAAGTAAGAGATGTTTTGGATTGGACACAACCTAAGTCAGTCCCAGAGATCCGAAGTTTTCTTGGATTAGCTGGTTATTATCGGAGATTCATTGAAGGTTTCTCGAAGATAGCCAGACCTCTTACTCAGCTTCTGAAAAAGGAAAAGAAGTTTGAATGGACTAAAGCCTGTGAGCAAAGTTTTCAGGAGTTGAAAAAGAGATTAACCTCAGCTCCAGTGTTGATTTTGCCAGACATTCACAAGGACTTTGAAGTGTATTGTGATGCTTCAAAGCAAGGACTTGGATGCGTTATGATGCAAGAAGGAAAAGTAATAGCCTATGCGTCAAGACAACTGCGACCCCATGAAGAAAACTATCCTATTCATAACTTGGAATTAGCCGCAGTGGTGCATGCCCTCAAGATATGGAGGCATTATTTGATCGGCACCAGATGTGAGATCTATACGGATCATAAGAGCCTGAAGTATATCTTCACTCAACCTGACCTCAACCTAAGGCAGAGAAGATGGTTGGAGTTGGTGAAAGATTATAATCTGGGAATTCATTATCACCCTGGAAAAGCAAACGTTGTTGCGGATGCTTTGAGCAGGAAAGCTCACTGCAACAATGTGATAATACAACAACGCCAACCAGCGCTTCATGAGGAGTTTCGGCGCCTTAACCTGGAATTGGTAAATGAAGGATGTATGTATAATTTGGAGGTCAAATCAACCTTGGAAGATCAAATCAGGGAAGCCCAGAAGGAAGATAAAGATATTGCCAACCTGAAGGAGGGCCTAAAGAAAGGAAAGCACCCTGGATTTTCAGAAGATGACCAAGGCACTATTTGGTTCGGGAAAAGAATAGTGGTCCCTAACCAAGCAGAAGTCAAGAATGTGATCTTGAAAGAGGCTCACGATTCAGTTTATTCCATACACCCAGGAGGCACCAAAATGTATGCTGAGTTGAAAGAGAAGTATTGGTGGTCCAATATGAAGAAAGAAGTCGCTGACTTTGTGGCACGTTGTGACGTGTGCCAGTTAGTAAAAGCAGAGCATCAGAGGCCAGCCGGTCTATTGCAGCCTTTGCAAGTGCCTGTATGGAAATGGGAAGAGATTGGAATGGATTTTATAACTGGATTACCCAAAACCAAATCCGGTTATGATTCCATCTGGGTTATTGTGGACCGATTGACTAAAGTGGCCCACTTTATCCCGGTAAAAACGACTTATTCTGGAAATAAGCTTGCGGAGCTATATATGGCCAAGATTGTGTGTTTACACGGAGTGCCAAAAAAGATCGTGTCTGATCGAGGTTCCCAGTTCACCTCGAGGTTTTGGCAACAATTGCATGAAGTGTTGGGCACGAATCTTAATTTCAGTACTGCGTATCATCCCCAGACGGATGGTCAGACCGAAAGGGTCAATCAAATCTTAGAGGATATGTTGAGAGCCTGTGCTCTAACATATAAAGGTTAGTGGGATCAGAATTTACCCTATGCAGAGTTTTCCTATAACAACAGCTATCAAGCCAGTTTGAGGATGGCGCCTTTTGAAGCTTTGTATGGAAGAAAATGCAGGACACCGTTATATTGGAAAGAAACCGAAGGAGGGCAAGTCATTGGACCGGATATTCTGAAGGAAGCCGAAGAGCAAGTTAGACAGATCCGTGCAAATCTGAAAACAGCTCAGTCAAGACAAAAGAGTTATGCGGACAATCGTCGACGGGATTTAAGCTTTGTACCTGGAGACCATGTGTATTTGAAGGTATCCCCAATGAAAGGAATGAAGCGGTTCCGCGTCAGTGGAAAGTTAGCACCCCGATATATCGGACCGTTTAAGGTGATTGCCCGAAAAGGAGAAGTTGCTTATAAGTTGGAGTTGCCGCCACAGCTGTCAGGGGTACATGATGTCTTTCATGTGTCTCGGTTAAAGAAGTGTCTCCGAGTGCCCGAGCAGCAGATGCCGTTAGAAGACATGGAACTAAAAGAGGACTTGTCTTACCCGGAGTATCCCATCAAGGTTTTGGATGAAGCCGAGCGTCGGACGCGAAGCCGAGTGATCAAGTTCTGCAAGATTCAGTGGAGCAACCATTCGGAAAAGGAAGCTACTTGGGAGCGTGAAGAAGATCTTCGAGCAGAGTTCCCAGACCTTTTTCTTTCTCCGTCTGAATCTCGGGGACGAGATTCTCTCTAAGGGGGGTAGGTTTGTAACATCCTCATTTTGGCTTTCTGAAGAAAAACCTAAGTTAAATAAAGTAAATTCAAAATTTGGAGTTTCATTGGTGTTTAAGATAACCTGGCATCCATTCCCCTTCGAAATCGGGAATTAATTCCCTCCCGGGCGAAAAATCGGATTTTCCAGTACCGCCGGTACCCGAAAATTCACCCGAGTCCAAAAGTGCTCCAAAAATCTCCAAACCACTTCTAGAATGTTCCAAATATTCCGAAATGATTTTAGGAATCATTCCCCGGATTTTTGGACATCCGTTCATATTTTATCTCGCGCGGCTTTTGTTTAATGCCTGCGATCCGCGCCCGATTATTCAATTCCACAAAAATCATCCAAATTCAACCAAACCAATTCCATTGCGTCCCAAATATTCTAAAATGGCTCTAGGAATTTTTCCGGAATTTTTAGGCCATTTTTCCTAATTTTTCCCGCGCGTGTAACCTTTCACTTAAACCCGGCCAATGGGGACTCGCCATGTGGCAGTCACTGTGGAGCCTTCTTCTTCCTACGAAGGTTTGGCCAGAGCACGACGCTTCTCTTCATTTTTAGCAACTCAATCTTTCCTCCCTCTTAACTCCTTCCATAAGGCATGGAATCAAGCAAGGTCGGGTCCGTTGGAATGGAAACGGCAAGGAGAGTTCATTCCCGGACTCGGATCGTTCCAAATCTCGCCGGAAACGGCACCGTTACTCAAAATCCGTAATCATCATAAATGGCAATAAATCCTCCGTTTCTTCCTCAAATCGCGCACCGCCGGTTCCATTCCCTGTAGTTTTGAACTCCTCTAGGGATAATCTAGGTGATGTAATCATTAGTTGGTAGTGGGTTGTTCAATTTCGTTGCAAAATTTCAACTTTGGGGAAGTTTGGAGTGTGCTCTGTTCCTGCCGCACGGGCTGCCATGGCTGGCCGCTCTCCGGTGCCGCTGCGCCCTGCCGCCGCCGCCGGCAGCACCCCGTCGCCCCTCCGGTGCCGCGCTGCGCCGCCGCCGCGAGGTCCACCGCCGCACCTCGCTGCCATTGCCGCCGCCACGGCCGTCGGCTGCCGCGGTCGCTCGACCGCCGCGCGCTTACCATCGGCCGGCAGCCGCCCGGTGCCGCCAAGCCGATCGCCCACGCGTAGCCGTGCGGCTGTCGTCGTGCCGCTGCCGTCGCCGCTGATAGCGCTGTTGCAGCGCCGACACCACTGGCAGCGTCGTCGCCCGCTGCCCCTAACTGCGGTCGCGCGCGCTGCTGCCGTCGAACTCTTCAAGACGCTGGCGGC
Organism: Rhipidocladum racemiflorum; assembly: GCA_036346355.1. Taxonomy (NCBI): domain Eukaryota; kingdom Viridiplantae; phylum Streptophyta; class Magnoliopsida; order Poales; family Poaceae; genus Rhipidocladum; species Rhipidocladum racemiflorum. The sequence continues at coordinate 27,456,706 of CM070592.1, forward strand.
TGCTTCTCGCCGCCGTCTCGCCGCGCCGCTGCCACGCCACGCCTCCCCGTCCACCCGCGCTGCTGCCGTGTCGCCGGTGCCGCCGCCATGCCGGTCCCGCTGCCGCGGCCGCTCGGTCGCCGGCTGCCGCACCACGGCAGCCCCTCCCCTTGCTCTGTTTTGCCATGACAGAGCTTGAAGAAGGTGGCTTTGAGCCAATGACAGCTGTGGCCCACATGTAATAGAGACAAGACCAAGTCAAGTCAAAGTCAGCTTTGACCAGTCAAACCAGAGAGGAATATTCCCGGAATATTCCCGGTTTTCCGATTTATTCAAAATTCAAACTTCGGCGGTCCATAACTTTTCCGTCCGAACTCCGATTGATCCCGTTCAAGTTCCTAAATTCATCATAAATCAATACCTTCCTGCCAGTACTAATTTTATAATTTTTGGTTTTTATTTATTTTCTGTTATTTATTGGTTGCCTCGTTTTGCGTGTAGTCGACGATCCCGCCGCGACCGCCGATTTCGCCGTCGAGCCTTCCGAGTTCGACACTTCCGCCGGAACAGAAGGCAAGTCTCCTTGATGCACTTTGCTCCTATGTTTGCAAAATGTTTTAAATTGTTTATAAAGTTGCATGGCTATGTTTAATGAAATATGTCAAATATAAGTGTTAGTTATACCGATATTGTTGATTCCTCCTTGACATTGATAATCATATCCATTGTAACCCTAGAACATTGTTTATATCATGCTTATGCTTATATGGTATCCGTTGCTATGTAGTACGGTAGAATTGCTTAGGACCTTTTCCGACCAAAACAACCCATGGGTGGGATTATTCAAAAAGAATGTTATTAAACGTGATTTGAAAGTTATTATTATGATTTTGGTCCTGTTTTCTAAAATAAAAGAAAAATAAAATGATTTTGACTTGGGCGGCCTGGAATGTCGGGTGGGAGCGGATCAAGCCTTGATCCTTTTGTGCAAGTACCGCCCCAAGTCATATAAGGACCGACGCTTATGATTGCCATTTTAAGCATAACCGTACTACCACATGTCTATAATGGTACGACCTGGCTCACTAATTTGTAGAAGCCTAGTTTAGACTCACCACTCGGTTGTTGTGTGAGAGCCGGACGGAGGCATTGTTGTGGATGTTGTTTTGCTCACACGGCGCAAGAGGGGGCTTCTGTACTGGGTGGAGGGAACCCTAACAGCGGTGAAACCTCAGCGGGTGGGTCTAGCTAGGTAAATACATTGTAACGGCCTTGTCAAGATATCCCTGCCGGCACACCTAAGGAAGTGTGTTAATTGCATGGCAACAAGGGTATATCTTGTCTTGTGGGTAAAGTTGTACACCTCTGCAGAGTATAAACTATTCGAATAGCTGTGCCTACGGTAAAAGGCAAAGCGAAGAATGCTTTCATATTGGTAGACTTTGATTTTGTTTTTAAAACCGAAATGTGTTTTGTTTTGGGGTTCGTGAGTGGTTAGAACTCTCGAATGTTGTTTGGCGGAAAGAGCCAACCCAGGTGGATAGAACCTGTTTTGCATTTGACGGATGGAGTCACCTGATTAACCTTGATCTTTGAACAGTTGGCGGATAGAGCCTTATGTTAGTGATGGTGGATAGAACCTCACTACAATAATAAATAATTCAATTATTAAAAAGAACTGTAAAACGATGCTTTGTGAAATCTATTACTTAAGTATGATTTAATCAAAAGTGGCTTTATGCAAATAAACCCTATTAAGCTTCCTTTGGAAAGCCCCTCATGATCATAATTTCCCGACTTGCTGAGTACTTTTGTACTCACGTGCTACACCAACATTGTAATCATCAGAGATTTATCATGATGCCGAAGAGGAGGATGAGTTCTTCGAGGAGGATTGCCAGGAGGACTAGTTGCGTTCCTAGTCGTCGCCTGTGGCGTTGTGGCGTTCGCTCGTTGCTTTCTTTTTGCTTCCGCTGTTTTGAGTGTCCGGTCGTTGGACCGAGTATTGTAATAAGTGGCCATGTGGCCCATATTTGAATATTTATATTACAAGTTTCGTTTTTTTCGGCAATGATGTATCACTGTGACTGTGTGTACTAGCTACTGATCTGGGACTAGTACGGAAATACACAGGAGATTCTGGATAGCTGATCCGGGGTCTCACAAATTAACCATCACAACTAAAGGAGAGAACATGTCATTGTTTATATGTGTGATGCTAAGTGATGACGTGTGACTAGCTCCCTTTCCCGCATGCCGGTTTCATGGTACCTAAGAAAAACAATATAAACACAAGCGTGAGTTCATCACTCAGCAAGTATATTGCAATGGAACAAGAAAATACAATCTAATACCTTCATCACCACTTTTCACATACAACATCATACACATCTCATATTCATAGCGTAAGCATATCATTGACATCATCATACATCATCATCATATAACATCCTCATATAATGCAATGCGATGCAATGCAATGCACATATCTCCTGGAAACTCATACCGGTATGGTTGAGTACACACCCGTCGGTGTGCACCCTCTCCCCCCTTCCATCCCGAAGATGGAGGGTGCCTACTCCTCGCTTCCATTCACCGCGGTGGATGGAATCACGATGTAGGACTTACTCATTGGCTCTCCGGAATAGTCATAACTTTCTCACCGACCTTCTCTAGACTAGTTATGACTTTCTCATGGCAAGGCTGGAGATTTTACCGTTGATGATGTGGGAGCTTTGAGATTTTAGGGTCGTCTGTGCGTACCTGAGAAATCACAAGTGAAAGAGGACATTCTGAAGGAGGCTCATCGCACCCCGTACACGGCCCATCCTGGGGAGACCAAGATGTACAGGGATTTGAAAAAGAATTTCTGGTGGAAAAGGATGAGAGTGGATGTTGCCAAGTATGTGGCGTCTTGTGGGATTTGTCAGAAGATCAAGGCTGAGCATAAGCGTCCCGCTGGATTGTTGCAGCCATTGGAGATTCCTGTGTGGCCTTGGGATGACATTTCCATGGATTTCGTGGTTGGCTTACCTCGTACTCCACGAGGGAAGGATGTTGTTTGGGTTGTGGTGGACCGTCTCAGCAAGTCCGCGCATTTCATTCCTATCCGCATTACCAATTCAGCGAGCGAGTTGGCTCCCATCTATGTGCGGGAGATTGTGAGACTGCATGGTGTACCCAAGACCATTATTTCTGATCGGGATGCGAAGTTTGTCTCCAAGTTTTGGGAGAGCTTACAGAGTGCTTTGGGTACACAGCTTCGCCAATTTAGAGTCGGAATTTGGTCGTACGGCTTTTGAAGAAGTTGTAGGTAATTTCAATACCTTTCAGTGGGTATAAAGAACGTCCAATTCCGCCCAGCCGTTTGAAAGTAATGCTCGTTTTACCGAACGTATTAAAATCTGTGACGTGATTGGAGCAGATCATGGTATTTTGTAGATTAAACAACTTTCGAGTCCGAATCAGTTTTTCCATATACTTAGAAAAAGTTAGGAAATTTTCTAAGCTATGCGAGGATGTACTCGTTTATTTGATTCGGAGTTTTAGAACCCGAGTTATGCCTTTTGGAAGGCTGCTGTCCCGACGGGACAGAACCTCTGTTTTTGGGTTTTGCGAGTAGGTTCCGATGTCGGGGTAGAAGAGGGTTTGCGTACTGTTTTGTGGACATGATTGTGAGTGTGTGGTACCTTTGTGCAGGTGGTGTGACCCTGGGAGTGCCTTCTACTTCTCACCAATCCGACGCCCGTGGTTGAGGCAAGTGTATTGGAATGGGTAGCGAGTTGTAGGTTGCTAGTTTTGACGAGTTGCAATTGAATTTATGATGTGTTCACATGCCATGCTTTAATGTTTGCCATTGATATGATGATTACGGTCTATTATGTTGTGATTCCATGTGTTAATGTACAAGTTAAATATGATGTTGGCATATTTGCATACATGGTATGATACATGGCCCAGGCGGTGAGAAAGTCATAACTAGTCCGGGGAAGGTCGGTGAGAAAGTTATGACTATTCCGGAGAGCCAATGAGTAAGGCCTACATCGTGATTCCATCCACCGCGGTGAATGGAAGCGAGGAGTAGGCACCCTCCATCTTCGGGATGGAAGGGGGGAGAGGGTGCACACCGACGGGTGTGTACTCAACCATACCGGTATGAGTTTCCAGGAAATATGTGCATTGCATTGCATTTCATTATATGAGGATGTTATATGATGATGACATATGATGATGTGAATGATATGCTTACGCTATGAATATGAGATGTGTATGGTGTTGTATGTGAAAAGTGGTGATGAAGGTATTAGATTGTATTTTCTTGTTCCATTGCAATATACTTGCTGAGTGATGAACTCACGCTTGTGTTTATGTTGTTTTTCTTTGGTACCATGAAACCGGCATGCGGGAAAGGGAGCTAGTCACACGTCATCACTTAGCATCACACATATAAACAATGACATGTTCTCTCCTTTAGTTGTGATGGTTAATTCACTGAACTAAATTGTGGTTTTGATGCTTCATTGGTTGTCATGAGTAAATGATTAGGCCATATTTGACGTGTGACGGATAGACTTATATCTTTAGTTGTATGGTGGTTGAATTTCCGATTGGTCATGTTATTGCTATCGTTCATTATGCTATCTTGACATGTTGATATTGTTGTTGCTTCAAGTCATGGAAAAACAAAGGAGATGCTGTCGAAAATTTTGGAATTAGCAATTGCTCCTTTGCTGTAATTTACTTGTAATTATGGTATTTAGAGGTTGCTTAGTCTATGTTTGGTAGCATTCGGGCCCGAATGCTACCAAACATAGACTAAGCAACCTCTAAATACCACAAATACAAGTAAATTACAGCAAAGGCACGAATGCTAAAAAACCGAAATTTCGGCAGCATCTCCATTGTTTTAACATGAATTGAAGGAACAACAATTGCATAGCAATATATGGCAACATAAGAGGCATCTAAAATAGCAATAATTAAAGGCATGATAGCAATATAAGTCTAATTCCAAGCATTCAATGTCTCTATGAGCCAAACGAACAATAAGACTCTCATAACGCAAAACTAAACCATAAATCAATAAGCATCACACTTAGTTTATTATCAAGACCCAATTGAATGACTTGTGGGAACAAAAGAGTGAAGCTACGTGTAGAAGTGTGACTATTTCCCTTCCCCTCATGCCGGTCTCATGGTACCTAAAACAACAAGAAAGCACAAGCATGAGTTCAACACTCAGCAAGTATATTGCAATGGTACAAAAGAACAATTACATGGCTACAACAACTCACATCATGACTATCACCTTATTCACGATCACATATCATTACCATCATCATCATGTATGCAATGCGATGCGATGCACATGTCTCCTGGAAACTCATTTCCAAAAAAGAAACGCTTCACTAACAAAATCATTAATGAAACATTCATAAAATCCACCTTTTGAAACACTTGCAAACACCACACACAATTTCAAAAATAACTCCAACTCTAGCCAATTAGAGTTACAAATTAGATCTCAAGAATCTCCATCATAACCCGCTATGTCTATCTGCTTCCTTTAAAATTCATCCCAAAGAAAATTCAGGGCGAACGTGGAGGAGCGCGATCCACTCAAAAACTTTTTGGTGAAAATCCATAATCATAGCACAACTAAACAAATGGGCCAAACCCAAAGATCAACACCAATTACTACGAGTTTAGGGAAACTCTGACACACAACAAAAAGAATGCCTTGACCGAAAGCATTTGACCAAGATAGCAAACAACCAAACCAGTCCAAAAGGTTTTAAACACAAGCTCAGTATGAAACCCTATACTTACCTTTTAAACATTCAATATTCACTATTTACTCATTGAGAAACCCCTCAGGTTACAATAAGAGCTACAAAACAAATTCTTTCTCTTATTATCTTCCCCAATACTTATAAATAAAGTTTATGATGCTTACCAAAAGACATCCAACGAAGACTACGTCAACAAGATCCCCACCTCTCCACCCTGCTATCCTCTCCGTTGGGAGGCTCCGCGACGAGGAGATCCGGTGGATTTGGCGCGAGGAAGGAGATTGCGCGAACCGGGAGAAGATCCGTTGGGTTTTCGTTCGTCGGGCGAAGGTATGGCCACGGGGATCCTTAGGGTTGGTCTAGGATCTGTTCTAAGGGTTAATATCATGTTTTTAGATCAATTGGTGGTGCTGTAATTGGGTAGATTAGATGGAATCTAGAGTTTGCCACGTTCTCTGTTTCGGGCAGAATGAGCAGTCGACCTAGGGTTTAAGATTTCGCCAATTTAGAGTCGGAATTTGGTCGTCCGCCTGTTGAAGAAGTTGTAGGTAATTGAAATACCTTTAATTGGACATAAAGAATGCTTAATTCCGATCAGTCGTTTGAAAGTTATGCTCATTTTACCAAGCGTGTTCAAAATTGTGACGTGATTGGAACAGATCACAGTATTCTGTAGATTAAACCACTTTAGATTCCGAATCAGTATTTCCATATACTTAGAAAAAGTTAGGAAATTTCCTAAGCTACGCGAGGATGTACTCGTTTAATCGATTCGGGGTCTTAGAACCCGAGTTATGCTCGTTGCAAGACTGCTGTTATTGTTAAAGAAATTTTGCTGGTTGTTTAAAGATGTTCTAATTTAACGGATTAATAGAGAAATTTAATCGTGTTGACTAGTGACTTAACTTTGGAAGTTGATTAGAGTTGCTATTTACGTTGTTGCAAACTACTAGTATATTTGGAAGTATGCAGTTGTGTCTCTACAATGCTAGTATTGATATCAATTGGGAAGACATAAGACTTATTGCTAATGATGTTGTTAAGGGCAGTGTTAATGCTAGTATTCAATCTATTTTAAATAGTTGGAGTATGTTGTGTGGTGGTAACTTTGTTATCACCTATGTATAGGGTAGCAAAAAGTAATGTTGTTGGTTGATGATCATGCCCATTTGTTGTTATTGATGACTAAGTAGTGGTGGTAACTATTTAGATTACTCGTTGGAAAACCATGGTTAAAATAGAGGAAAATTTTAACATGTTGCGATGGAGTGAGCTTTGGATAATTAACATGATGAATGATTTTATCCTTAATGAAAGTATAACCTAGAGTCTCACTTACGAATTCTTCCCTGTGGCCAAACCCTAGGTCGACTGCTCAGGCTACCCGAAACAAAGAACATGGCAAACTCAAGATTCCATCTAATCTACTCAATTCCAGCACCACCAATTGATCTAAAGACATGATAATACCTCTTAGAACAGATCCTAGACCAACCCCATGGATCCCCGTGGCCATACCTTCGCCCGACGACCGAAAACCCAACGGATCTCCTCCCGGTTCGCACGATCTCCTTCCTCGCTCCAATTCTGCCGGATCTCCTCGTCGCGAAGCGCTCCAACGGATGGATCTTCGAGGTGTTGAGGTGGAGAACTCCACTAGGGGAAGCAAGGGAGGTGGAGAGGTGGTGGTGCAATGGGGAGCAAGGGGGAGGTGGAGGCGCCACAAGGAGGAGGTGGGGAGGTGAGGGGGTGGCGGCTAGGGCTTTTGGGGCGCAAGGGCAGGGGTGGGGGCACACAAAAGGGCAGGGAGAGGCCCCCAAACAGGACTCCCACTCCTAAATGGACTCAAACTCCTCCCCACCAAGGCCCACGACCCTTCCCCTTAGGCCCAAAACTCCCCGGAAAGGCCCAAACTCCCGGAAACGGCCCGGAAATGCTATTAACCTCCATACCTTATGGTTTTAACCTTAATTTCACATTTCATAATGTTTTTGACCTCAACAGTCACATTTTATAAGGTCACGACACTCCGTGGTGTCACATAGCCCTTCGTGAATCATCCATTTCCACAATATCTGTAATCAATTTATTTTGCCAAGCACAAGGCACAACAACTGAATTCAACCTTGCCAACGAAATATCAAGTATTGAAACATCAAGCCTAGTAACTGTTAGGTATTGCAGTCCACCAACTATGCTTCTGTACTGAAAACACTCATTTTCAGATAGCAGAACACCTTGATTCTTGGATATCTTTTCTCCTGATGCCATCGGTGTAGAGATAGGTCTGCACTTCTCCATATTAGACTTCTTCAGCAAATCTAGTGCATACCTGCTCTGTGATAGCAGGATACCTTGCTGATATGGTTTTACTTCAATTCCTAGAAAGTACTCAAGTATTCCCAAATCCTTCACTGCGAATTCCTTTGTCAGTTCCTTGATAATTCTGTCTGTGGCACTTGAACTCGAGCTCACTATGATAATATCGTCAACATAAATGAGCATGTACATTTTGAGACTTTCCTGACTCAAAATAAATAGAGATGCATCAGCTTTGGAAGACACAAAACCAATTTCTTGCAGCTTGGATGTCAATCTTGAATGCCATGCTCGAGGAGCCTGTTTTAACCCATATAATGCTTGTTCAGCTTGCATATGTAATTTCGAGGAACCTGTGTGCTTTCATAGCCTGGCGGTTGAAGTATACCCGTCTTTCCTTATCAGCTTAAGCTTTTGAGTGAATTGGTTGGTGCATGCAACTCAATATGTATCAGAGCCATTGAGATCCACGAGATCCACAATTTCCGCTGCTCGCCATGTCTCTCTCCCCGTAGCTCCACGAGCAATTCATCCATCCAGTTCAACACCATGCCCTCGCCCTCCGTTGGCCATGTGATCAACGTCAAGCTCACGCAGGAGAACTACCTGCTCTGGACGGCACAAATCTTGCCGTACCTTCGAAGCCAGGGGCTCATTGGTTTCGTCGATGGATCCACGCCGGCGCCCAGACAGACCATTGCCGCCGAGCCAAGTGAAGAAAATGGAGGCCGCAGGCTCATCGTCAACCCGGAGTACACAGCTTGGTACCCCCAGGACCAACTGGTGCTCAGCATCATCAACTCCTCCATCACCGAGGAGGTTCTCGCCACGACAGTGGGCGCGTCCACCGCGCGCGCCGCCTGGACCACGCTGGAGAGGATGTTCGCATCCACGTCACGGGCGCGGGCGATGCAGATCCGCATGGAGCTTGTTGGCCCAGCTCTATCACGCTCAACACTCCCTCAAGAACAAGCTCACAAGAAAAACACTCGCACAATCTGGAGATGCAAGCAAAGACACTAGAACACAGAAGATTTGTGGCAACGCACACACCAGCACATTTTTCTTTGTATTCACTCCACTGCGCACTTATAGAAACTGATTACAGGACTTAAATAAACACACTCATGCTCCATGTTCGGCCGCACGACTCGGCCGAGCACCCACAACCACTAACTCACTCCCCTACATGCAAGCCACATCTACCTGCATGTAGATCACCACTAAACAACGCATGCATGCCATTAGCTAGTTGATCCTCTCTTCACGCCATGCATCCGCGCTTCACTTGACTCGGCCACAACGTCAAGCCAACGTGCACCTCCGGACTGCTTGCATAGTTGCATGTAGTCACTAACATGCAGCATGGTTTTTCTCTGATCAAACTAACTCACACATGCACCTGCTAATATACGCACATGACACGGCTGATAATAACTCACACAAACATGTAAACAACAAGATTAAGTCTAACAGAGCTCACCACGATCCAGAAGAAGGACCTCTCCATCGCCGATTATTTCCGCAAGGTCAAGCGTCTCGGCGACACCCTTGCTGCAATTGGCAAGAAACTCGACGACGATGAGTTGATTGCATACATGCTGCAAGGTCTCGGCCCAGAGTATGAATCTCTGGTCACGAGTATCACAACGCGCACTGACATCTATACCATCAGCGATGTGTACGCACATATGCTGAGCTCCGAGATGCGCCACATCCGCAACGGTACAATCATCCAGGTTTCCTCAGCTAACAACGTCAACAGGACTACTGGACGAGGTGCTACCGGCGGTGGCAGAGGAGGCCGTGGATGTGGCCGTATAGGCAATGGTGGTCGTGGTCAGGGAGGACGCAACAACTTCTCGTCCAAGATCCAGAACAACTCCGGCAGTGCTGGGCCCTGCCAGATCTGTGGCAAGCCGAACCACGACGCATTCCAGTGCTGGCATTGGTTCGATCAGGCGTATCAAGCTGATGACAATGTCAAGCAGGCAGCCATGGCGACAAACTCACACTCCGGCGACGCTAACTGGTACGTGGACACTAGAGCCACGGACCACATCACTAATGAGCTCGAGCGACTCACTACACAGGAGCGCTACACCGGCACTGATCAGATTCAAGTAGCCAATGGCTCAGGTTTGTCCATCTCTCATGTTGGGAATGCATCAATTACTGGTTCTAAGCGTCCATTGTTGTTGAACCAAATCCTTTATGCCCCACGCATCAATAAGCATCTGATTTCTGTTCGAAAACTAGCCTATGATAATGATGCGTTTATTGAATTTCATCCTAGTTGTTTCTTTGTAAAGGACCGAGCCACGAAGGATCTTCTTCTCACAGGCAGATGTAGGAATGGCCTCTACGTCCTGCCCAATAACCACTCCAGTCAAGCCTTGCTTTCATCCAAAATCTCCAAGGAGCAATGGCATAGAAGACTAGGACATCCAGCTTCTCCAATTGTTCTTCGTGTTCTTCAGAATAATAGTATAGCTGTAGATGCAAGTGTTTCTCCTTCCTCGATTTGTCATGCTTGTCAACTAGGAAAAGCACATCAGTTGCCCTTTACTTCCTCGCAACATGCATCTACAACACCCTTGCAATTGATCCACACCGATGTATGGGGACCTGCTCTTTCATCAATAAATAATTGCAAGTATTATGTCTCCTTCATTGATGATTTCAGTCGATATGTATGGGTCTATTTTCTGAGATGCAAATCAGATGTCGAAACTGTCTTTCTCCAATTTCAGAAACATGTTGAAAAAATGCTAGGATCCAAAATTCGCTCGGTTCAATCTGATTGGGGGGGGAGAATACCACCGTCTGCACAGCTACTTCAAGGCCACTGGCATTGAACATCACATCTCTTGCCCTCACACACACCAGCAAAATGGGCTAGTAGAAAGAAAGCATCGTCATATAGTGGAAACTGGGCTATCTCTGCTTGCACAGGCTCACATGCCTCTCACCTATTGGGATGAAGCCTTTAACACAGCCTGTTTTCTCATTAACAGAATGCCAACACCTGTCATCAGTCAGGACACACCTATGCATAAACTTTTTGGCACAAATCCTGACTACTCCAAGCTGAGAGTGTTTGGCTGTGCATGCTGGCCCAATTTGAGAGCCTACAATGATAGGAAGCTGAGTTTCAGAACTAAGAGATGTGTATTCCTAGGTTATAGCTCTTCTCATAAGGGGTACAAATGTCTTGATCAAGGCACAGGCAGAATCTACATATCTAGAGATGTAGTGTTTGATGAGAATGTATTTCCCTTTGAGAATTTCAAAACATCAGTCTCACCCAAAATCTCACATCATCCGGTTCTTCTTCCAACTCTGACTAAAACCACTGTTTATTCTGAACACTCTCTCATAGATCCTCAAGAACCAACCCAGTCTGAACCAGTTCTTGAAAATTCTCACTTGAGTGTTGGTCAAAACAACTATGCTACTGATGATGATATTCCTGGTACTAGTGTCTCTCCTACATGTAGTGAAACAACGCACCCAAGTGCATCAAGCTCACCTTCTGCAAACCGAACAGCTGAGGAAGGAGAGCAGGAAACTTCAACTTTAGAACCTGCGCCAGCTCCAGTCACAGTACCAGAAATAGCAAGTCAGCATCCCATGAGGACCAGGCTACGTAATAACATTATACAGGCCAAGGAATTTACTGATGGAACTATCAGATATCCAGAAAAATCAAGGACTTTTGCAGGGACAACAACCGTCGAAAATCCGACAACAAAGCAGAAGCAAGCTGCAGTGGTTCCAGAGACTGTATCTGAACCTGGCAATTTTCAAGAGGCTATGAATAGTGCAGACTGGAGAAGAGCAATGGATGATGAGTACTCAACATTGATCAAGAATGAAACATGGGATTTAATTCCACCCAAACCAGGAATAAATCTCATCGACAACAGATGGGTATATAAAGTCAAAAGAAAGGCTGATGGATCTGTTGAAAGACTTAAAGCAAGATTGGTTGCAAAGGGGTTCAAACAGAGGTTTGGAATTGATTATGGAGACACATACAGTCCAGTGGTCAAGCCATCCACAATCAGAATAATCTTGTCTTCACTCTCAGAAGATGAACAATTCAGGAACAGAAGTACAGTAGGAGGATTACAGTATCTAATAATGACTCGGCCTGATTTGTCATTTGCAGTCAACAAGGTGTGTCAATATATACAAGCACCTACTGATGCTCACTGGGCTGCAGTAAAATGAATTCTTCGGTATGTGAAAGGAACACTTGATCTGGGCATCAAGATTCAGAAATCTGCAACCATGATGCTGTCAGGCTTCTCTGATGCCGATTGGGCAGGGTGCCCTGATGATCGCCGCTCAACCAGTGGTTTTGCCGTATTCCTAGGAGTAAATTTGGTCTCATGGAGCTCTAGGAAACAAGCTACAGTGTCAAGATCGAGCACAGAGGCAGAGTACAAGGCCATTGCAAATGTGACAGCCGAGATGATCTGGATCAAGTCTCTGCTGAAGGAACTGGGTGTTTTTCAGTCCAAACCTGTAACATCCTGAATTTGTAATTAAGTTTAACTAGGCTTAATTAAGCTAATTGAGGGTTTATTGGTGCTTTGATTTGATTTTTGGATCTTAATTTGGAGTTATTTGTTTTCGGATTGTTTTTGTCGATTCGCTAGAGTCGTTCCGATTGATTTTGACCTGAAACTCTTAGTTTCGAGTCCGGTCGAAATCCTCTGAAGTCGTTAGTAAGCCTAACTCCAAAACTTCTCTTTGAGATCCTTAAACCCTTTCCTTAGATCCCCAAGGATCAATTCCGAAGATTGGAGAAGAATCGCGAAGAAGAACTTGGAGTTTTGCTGCAGGAGCGGCGATCGCCCGGCTAGGGCGATCTTGCCGGTCGTCAGGCACTACCGCTTCGAGGGGCGATGCTGCCCGGCGGCGGCGGGTGTAGGGGTTGTTGACCAATCTCCTTCCTCCACGTTGCCCTGGCCCTCCCTTTCTCGTGTTTATCCAGAGGAGAGAGCCCCTCCTCTCTCTCACTCTCTCATTTGCCCTCTCTCACTCTCTCTCTTCCTCTCACTCTCTTCTTCCTCTCCAACCCGAGCTCCTCCTCTCCTTCCTTCTATGCTGGCCAGTGGAGCTCCCAAGGAGCAAGAAGAGCAAGCCTTGAGGAGTGGTGAAGCATCCTCAAGCCTCCAAGAAGTCTCCCAACCGATGGATTCGAAGTTTGAGCTCAAACCCTAAGGTTTGATGCAAACCCTAGCTTCCACCCTCCTTTTCTCTTTTCTTTTCTCACTTGTTTAGCCCTAGAAAGTCTAGATCGGGTAGTAGATCGATGATTCATCGAGTCGCTAGATCTAGATTAGGGTTAGAAGATTTCTTTTACGCGATTGATTCATTTAGAAAACCCTGATCTACTCCTTGTTGGGTTTATTCGCCTCAAGAAGCCGTTCCTCGAATTTCCGGAAACCTCCCATTGAAACCCTAGCTCCGGAAATGCCGAGAGGGCGACTCACGAATATGTCCCATACCACGAAGGTCGATTCTCGCAGAAGAATCGAGTTTGAACTCGATTCGGGTCCAGAATCGATATTCGGGATTATTTAGGGTTTTCGAGTTCTAGAAGTTTGATCATCGTGCATCGAGTTCGTAGACTAGTTTTCAGACGGGTAGGACCTTTGTGTTCTAGCGGGCCTAGTGCGCGTGTTGCGAAATCCGTTTTCCGAAGGATTTACAAAAGTTGCACTCTGGGCATTCGGAGCGATTTCAAGTTCCGAAGTCCCAAAGCTCACAAGTCTAGTGCACTTAAGTCCCTAGAGTAGTAGAGAACCCATTGCCGCGATGAAACTCGAGTTTCGACACCCTTTGGGTCGAAATCCATTTTCGTGTCGGTATCGGGAGAAAAAGGATCTGAAAAGTGAGATTTTGAGCAAACGAGCTCGGAACTTGATGAAACCTGCGTGAATAAGTCCCATGGGTTCCCAAGGACCTATCCATGCACTTACGTCGAAGTTCCGGGGGTCAATGCGCAAAATCTCAATTTTTGGGAATTTGGCCTCGTGGTGGCCGGCACTACCGCTGGGTAAGGGCGGTACTGCCGGGAGGGTGCGGCACTACCGGGCTTAGGCGGCGGTAGTTATTTTCCAGAGAGCACCCCAATTCGATCCCTGACCTGCGGCACTACCGGGCTTAATGGCCGGTACTGCCGGGCGTAAGAGCGGCACTACCGCCGGTACCGCCGGACTTAGGGAGAAGTTCGGATTTTCCTTTTTCTCTTTAAGTTCTCGTTTTCTCGGTTTCGTGTTAGGTCGCTTCCCTCCCCATTTGGATCGTTTTCGTTGGTTCTTCCCTTTTCGTAAACCGTTTTTGGGTAAAAGTTTCTGTGCTCGGAATCGGAAAGTGGTAAATCGATCAAACGAGCTTAGAACCGGTTGGTACCAGGTTAGTTGTGTTCCTGGCGCTGTTAGGACCGTGACCTGGCGCTCGTACCTGAGTTCCGATCCCGTTTGAGCGAAAACCCCTTTCTCGCATTCCGGCCCTTTCGAATATCGGCTATCGCCGTGATAGTCTCGCATCGCCGCTCGAGCAAAGAGAACCGTGACTATAACGCCGGTAGTTGTTTTCAGAGTGTGCTGTTTCCAGCCTTGGAGCCGCGGCGCTGCCGATGTTTGGGTCCGGTATTACCACCCCATTTGGTATTACTGTGTGAAACAAGCCGGTAGCTATATTCCAAGTGCGCTGATCTCGGCCTTTGAATTTCCGGTACTGCTGTTGTATGGGGCCGGTACGACTACTTGAGTAGAAGTACTGTGAGCAACGTTAAGGCAGTATCTTCCAGAAAGTATTCTGTTTTAGTTCTCGGCCGTCGACATTATCGTCCCGATGGTACGGTACTACCGGGGATCGGCAGTACTGCCGTAAGGTCGGTGCTGCTGATTGAACGATACTACTGGGACTTGTGTGTCGATATTGCCGATGGGAGCTGAGAAATTTAAAACCTCTTTTTCAAGCTCTTTTGATCTTAGTCTCTCGGATTTGATTCGCTTTTGTATTTGGTTCTTATTCGTCTGGTTTGATTCGCCGTTGATCGTTTCTATTGCTTTTCGTCAGGCGTTGGCGGCTCGGTAGACGACGATTCCGACTTCGTTCCAGGTTGGACCTTGTTAAAAGAGCAAACAGGCAAGCACCTCCTTTGATCATTTTGACCCTATATTTGCAAATGCTATTTTCAATTGTCAAAACTATTATGCATGCGTGTATGTTCAGTAAAGATGGTTGTGGGAAAAATTGGGTAGTTAGACCTAATTTGATGGATTTCCTTAATCTTAATTGAATCGTGAACCTTGATGAACCTTAGGCTATGAACTTAGACATAAAAATAAATGTCAGTTGGGTAATAACGAGAAGTATCTGCATGTGCTTAGCTATCTTTGTAGAATGTATCAGATGATGTCTCGACACAATCAATTACAATTCTTCTTGGAATTGGTCAGTTCGGTTGGATTTGGTCGATGGTTCGGAGTTAGGTGTTGGTTTGGGAAATGGTTGGATTGGTGTTGTTGGAAAAATGGAAAAGGAGTATTTAGACCGGGCGAGATGTTGGTGATTGGTGATTTGGAATTTAGTTTGGTTTGGTTTGGTCCCTTGCTATGGGGAGGTATGGGCCAGTAAAGCTAGTGGGAGCCAGTAAGGACCACTAGTGGACATCCTCTTTGGACATAGCAAGTGGGTTTGGAAGATCTACTTTGAGTCACCCTAAGGACTGAACTTGATGCTATTATCGGGTCAAACAAGACAGCCACATGTGCTGTATGGGATGGCCCTGGCCTAGTACATTGGAAAGGATTTGAGTCTTGCATCATTAGGCGGCGGAAGAGTTGGACACATCTGCCGTGTCGGTGTGTTCTAGGGGCTCCTCTGCCGAGGCTTCGAGGGGAGTTTGCCCAATACAAGCGGTAATGCTTACTATGGGGAGGCATGGGCCAGTAAAGCTAGTGGGTGCCTGTAAGGACCACTAGTGGACATCCTCTTGGGACCGTAGCAAGGTTGCACATTACCGGGCTGGTGCAAAGTTTAAATCCTAACCTATCGAAAGGTCTCGTCACAGTCTAGCAAAACGGGTACGTGAGTATCGCGTGGCATGGTTGACATGATTGCTAGAATGTGTCATGTGGGTAAAGTGTACAATCTCTGCAGAGATATATATTAAACTAATCGATTAGCCGTGCTCACGGTCATGAGCAGCTTGGGAAGTACTATCAAGTATAGAATTTCTGGTGTTGGTTCAGGTCTGGTCTTGGTTCGGTCTCGGAAATGGATTTGGTTGGACTTGGTTAGGAGCTAGTTTGGTTATTGAGTTTGGTCGGAAGTTGGTTTTTGGAAATGGTTTTGGTAAGGTAGGTTAGTTTGGTTTTCGGTTGGTGAAAATGGATGGTTGGGAATTTGGTTTATGGATCAATTGATATGTTTATTGCTTGCAACAAAAATGATTTCTTTACCACTGCTTTATAAATTCTAATGTTTAGAATCTATTAGATTATTGCAAATAAATCTTGCTTTGTGCTCAAATAGACTTAGTGTAGAAACCTGATTCCATTGTTATAACCTGCATTTACATTATTATTTCCATACACTAAAGTCTTGCGAGTACATACGTGTACTCACCGTTTGCTCTATATTAACAACATGCATAGAAGATGGCGTCAAAGGCAGTGAAGACGCGTTGTTCGTCGAGTTCTTCGAGGCGGGTGTCGAGTCTGTGCGGTTATCTGGGACTTTCGCCCCCAGTCGGTTGCCTCTGGGTATGGGAAGGCATACCGCTACCGCTGTTGCGGTTTTGTTTCTCCTATTTTGCTTTTTAGCCAATCGGCTATGTGCTTTTCTTGTAACCAATAGTTGTAATCTAACCAGTATTAATACAACTATTACTTTAAGCTTGATTCTTGATGCAACTTATTGTGAACATATGTGGGTGCTAGGCTACGGATCCAGGGAACTAGCACTAGACACATATCTCGGGGAAGCTCGGGTTGGAATCAATCCTTTAGCATATGACCACCAACGGAGTGTGTCATGCTGATCGATTGGCCCCAAACCGGGTACGGTTTGTAATTAGTAACTGGATTATTGACGAGTTGTGTCAATATCTGTCCGACGCAACAGTGAGTAATCGAGTTACTGTTACAAAGACCGGAGCCCCCACGACAGGTGGTATCAGAGCAGGCTGTTCGACTGTAGGGAAAGCCTAGATAGACTGGTCGATAGATGTAAGGATAAATTTTCATCTGAAAATCTTGTTGGCTATAAAACTCTTAATTGCGAAAATGTAGATTTCTGATCTCGTCCATCTGTAGCCTCTTATCTGATTTATTCTTCAAAATGACTTGGACTCCCCTGAAACTTCAAACAGTGTTTTCTTTGAAAAATAATGGTGGTAAAAAAAAATGAGCTTATTCTTCTCCTTCCGCCATTCAAATCAAGGAAAATAGGTTTAAAACATAAAGCGTCTTTATAAAAGAAATTAAAACCTAAAGGAGCTAAGGACTGGTTTAGAGCTCTTGCTTTCTCATCCCTTCCGAATTATCTCCCTGCGAGATAGCTTTTGAAAGACTTATCCACTTCCAAGAATTAGATACGTATCGAGTTGAAATTAAGCTTAAGAAAATAGGAATTGATGTGCTTGGGTGTTGCTTGCTTGGGTTCTCCTAAGGGGTTGGTTGAATCCTGTCCATATAAGAACTTGCTAACTGTGTCTCACTTTGATCTTAGATGTCAGGTCACTGGGAGCCGTGCTACTTTACCAGCGCGATTTTGGAGGGATCTGCTCAAGCAGCCCTTTGGGATATGATACGTCTTGCTGG
The DNA here is from genome assembly GCA_036346355.1 of Rhipidocladum racemiflorum. Lineage (NCBI taxonomy): Eukaryota > Viridiplantae > Streptophyta > Magnoliopsida > Poales > Poaceae > Rhipidocladum > Rhipidocladum racemiflorum. The sequence goes on from CM070592.1 coordinate 27,474,647, forward strand.
CTTTTCAGAGCGGCCGGAGTATCTAATCTCACGCGCCGGGACCAGCCCAGCTTCTTCGCTGTTTGCGGCGGAAGTGTCCATCCATGGTCGCCATGGTGGGGAGCCGACTCGTCGTTATGTCGGTTTGGCTTCTAGTCCGCTAGCTGCAGTGCTTGACGGAGCCTATGTTGCCATCTTTCGTCTCCGTCATGATCTTCCCGAGATGGCTCAGTTGTTCCCCAACTGTCCCTCTCTTGAGCCGGACAGCACGGAGAGCATCTATGTGACGTTGGATGCGTCGATGGACCCTGCTTCTGCCTGGCAGATCAGACTAACGGGAATCCTTGACCAATACCTTCGACTTCTTCGGGATGAGATGTTGTCTGCTCGTCGTCGTGTCTCTGTGCTCGAAAGTCATATGGCTCCATTCCTCGATCACGGCCTTTTCACCTCAGAAATCGTGTACGGGGAGTGTGATGCCCCGGAGCCAGCAGAGGAACTCCCGCAACCGTATGGAACTTACCGTCGAGTCGTTCGTCGCACTCGTGCGCCAGTGGGAAGTAGTGGATCTCGCTCAGCGACGACTTATCCCAGTGCCTCCTCAAGTGTGAATCGCGGGCGGAACATCATCTTCGGTAACCAGGAGTACTTGTTGATGATGCCAGCTGCCTCAGCTTCACCGCCTGTCCCTCCACGTACTTTTCCACAAGCGGCTCGATCGCTCAACCGCGAGGGGGAAATTTCTAGAAATCGGGGCCGAGCTACCACATTCACTTGTTTTGCATGTGGTCGACCAGGACACTATGCCCGGAACTGTCCGTTCGTCGCTCGTCCCTAAGCCTGAAGAGCCTGGTTGTCCCTAAATGTTCATTATAAGGAAAGGTAGTTCTAGTGCTCATTTTGTTGTAAATTTGAGCCTGCTGCTTTTGTACTTTGCCTTGTAAAGAATGTTATGGGATTGTGTGATGGCGGTAGATGATGGTTGTAAATTAACCTGCTGTTGTACGCCCTGACGTACTAAGTTATCGCCTCAGTTCTATCGCTTTGTCAGGTTATCCTTGCATTTACTTACTCATATCCGATTCGGTTCTGAAGGTGAATGCCCATGTGCGGATCTTGTTCCGTTTTGCCTCGACTCTTGGTTGTCATGTTGCGCATAAATTGTTTGGCTCCTGTGTGCAACTAAATGCCGAAGAGTTACTCCTTGTGTGCACTCTTGGCGTGTGGTTCTATTTAAGGAAGCCACAGTCGAGCCGAAGCACAGATAAGATCTCATTTGTTTGGGTTCCAGCGAGTTTGATCGCTGAACTCTTTCGTCGACACCAGATCCTTTGGTTGCTGACGATTGACTTCGTGACAATGAGCCCTAGCTCGATCTCACGAGGTGTGTAGATGTAGTTCTAGGTGCAGTATGCTGCCCACTATCTTCTAGCTTAATGGAGGCAAAGAAGCGAGAGTTTTAATCTCAAGTAAAAGTCCATGCCAGTTATGGACTACCTCCACGAGTTCAATTACCTGGCCCGCTTTGTCGTAGATGAGATTACGAGTGAAGGCCAGAAAATCTTTCTCTTTCGGGAGCATCTCATTGAGGAGATTAAGTTTTCACTCGCAGCTCACGATATCCCCAACATGCAAGTGTTGATCAGTAAAGCGACTCGCGTTGAGGACAACGCGAAGCAGCCCAGGAAAGCCGAAAGCGAAGGTGATTGGCCTAGAGGTTAGCAAGCGCTAATCCTTTGGAGTCGTGCGCGAAACCAATCACTTAAGCATAGTCGGTTGTGTCTCCATACTTAAAATCCCAAGGAAGTGTTTTTCAACCTTCTTCATCTGCGGTTCAGTTTTCTAACCGTGAAAGGTGATTTAGTGGGAGACAAGGCCGGATGGTCACGTTCACTCGTTACGCACGTCGTGGGAAAGGTCATTCCACCCAGAGATTGTCCGAACTTACGACCTGCGATAACTTGTCTTCAAGATCTGAGTGCCCCAGATCATCTGCAAAGTTTAAATCGATGAAGCGCCAAAGGACATCAAAGTGGTCGCTCATGTCTTGTTCAGCCCAGAATCTTAGTCGTTGTCGGCCAAACTTTGGCAGCTGAAAAGTTAAGCTACACATCTAGTGTAGTGCTTGGTATATTTCCCGTACATTCAGCTCTTGCGATGACCTTGGTTGATTCTGGAGCTTCTTAATCGCCCTCGATCTCGAGTTCTGTGCAAATGGAAGTTGAGAATTGTTGTCTAGGCAATGAGACGTTAATCTAATCGCCTGACACAATTTCGGGATTTAGTACGTTCGCCTGGGAAAATTCTTATCATTCATCAGGGAAGTTAATTCCCGTAGTGAATGATTCGGATATACCTAAGATTCGATGTAATCCTTGATTTGAACCAGAGTTCAAGGACTAGGAGAGCATCGACTGTGTTGATCGTGCTATTCCTTTAGTTGGACCGGTTGGCAGTCAAATCAATTATTTTCTCCGGTGATTTCGACCGCACGAGCCATATCCCCACTCTCTTTTGGTGTTGGGTATGTGCCGAGTATCGATAGTTGGGAATATCCCGACATCCTTCTTTGAAGAATTGTCGAGATTGTTCTGGCAGTCCGGAGTTAATATTGAATCGCTACCTGGAGTCGTAACCTTTCTGAGTAATCGTCGCCGCGAGTTGGACCTTAGTGTTGACGATTTCGTTCGCCAGAGGTCTCAACTTGTGATGCAATTAATGATTGCACGTTCGTGGGATGCTAGCACTGTAATGCATTGGTCCACACCAAATCTTCTTAAGTGAAGATAAGTGGGGTAACTTCTTAGCCTGAGTTTCTGCCTCAGTTCTGATGATAACCGATGAATTTAGTGTGCTGTAACTGAGGTAGTGCCTTAAGAGTCCCACCAAACTTACTCCTTTGGACGTGACGGTTTTCTAGCTGAATCTATCAGTTGTGAACGTTATGTTTGTGTCCTTGATGATGCGGTGCGCTATATTCCCAGTCACATCATTGAGTTGACCAAAGTCCAATGGAGCAACCACGCCCAGGACGGAACCACCTGGGAGTGTGAAGATTTCTCAGGATTGAGTTTCCTTCCTCCTTTTGCCGAGCTTGGCAAATCTCGAGGACGAGATTTTTATAAGGGGGGTAGGATTGTAACATCCTGAATTTGTAATTAAGTTTAACTAGGCTTAATTAAGCTAATTGAGGGTTTATTGGTGCTTTGATTTGATTTTTGGATCTTAATTTGGAGTTATTTGTTTTCGGATTGTTTTTGTCGATTCGCTAGAGTCGTTCCGATTGATTTTGACCTGAAACTCTGAGTTTCGAGTCCGGTCGAAATCCTCTGAAGTCGTTAGTAAGCCTAACTCCAAAACTTCTCTTTGAGATCCTTAAACCCTTTCCTTAGATCCCCAAGGATCAATTCCGAAGATTGGAGAAGAATCGCGAAGAAGAACTTGGAGTTTTGCTGCAGGAGCGGCAGTACCGCCGGCTAGGGCCGGTACTGCCGGTCGTGCGGCACTACCGCTCGAGGGGAGCGGTACTGCCGGCCGAGCGACGGGTGTAGGGGTTGTTGACCAATCTCCTTCCTCCACGTTGCCCTGGCCCTCCCTTTCTCGTGTTTATCCAGAGGAGAGAGCCCCTCCTCTCTCTCACTCTCTCATTTGCCCTCTCTCACTCTCTCTCTTCCTCTCACTCTCTTCTTCCTCTCCAACCCGAGCTCCTCCTCTCCTTCCTTCTATGCTGGCCAGTGGAGCTCCCAAGGAGCAAGAAGAGCAAGCCTTGAGGAGTGGTGAAGCATCCTCAAGCCTCCAAGAAGTCTCCCAACCGATGGATTCGAAGTTTGAGCTCAAACCCTAAGGTTTGATGCAAACCCTAGCTTCCACCCTCCTTTTCTCTTTTCTTTTCTCACTTGTTTAGCCCTAGAAAGTCTAGATCGGGTAGTAGATCGATGATTCATCGAGTCGCTAGATCTAGATTAGGGTTAGAAGATTTCTTTTACGCGATTGATTCATTCCGAAAACCCTGATCTACTCCTTGTTGGGTTTATTCGCCTCAAGAAGCCGTTCCTCGAATTTCCGGAAACCTCCCATTGAAACCCTAGCTCCGGAAATGCCGAGAGGGCGACTCACGAATATGTCCCATACCACGAAGGTCGATTCTCGCAGAAGAATCGAGTTTGAACTCGATTCGGGTCCAGAATCGATATTCGGGATTATTTAGGGTTTTCGAGTTCTAGAAGTTTGATCATCGTGCATCGAGTTCGTAGACTAGTTTTCAGACGGGTAGGACCTTTGTGTTCTAGCGGGCCTAGTGCGCGTGTTGCGAAATCCGTTTTCCGAAGGATTTACAAAAGTTGCACTCTGGGCATTCGGAGCGATTTCAAGTTCCGAAGTCCCAAAGCTCACAAGTCTAGTGCACTTAAGTCCCTAGAGTAGTAGAGAACCCGTTGCCGCGATGAAACTCGAGTTTCGACACCCTTTGGGTCGAAATCCATTTTCGCGTCGGTATCGGGAGAAAAAGGATCTGAAAAGTGAGATTTTGAGCAAACGAGCTCGGAACTTGATGAAACCTGCGTGAATAAGTCCCATGGGTTCCCAAGGACCTATCCATGCACTTACGTCGAAGTTCCGGGGGTCAATGCGCAAAATCTCAATTTTTGGGAATTTGGCCTCGTGGTGGCCGGCACTACCGCTGGGTAAGGGCGGTACTGCCGGGAGGGTGCGGCACTACCGGGCTTAGGCGGCGGTAGTTATTTTCCAGAGAGCACCCCAATTCGATCTCGACTGCGGCACTACCGGGCTTAATGGCCAGATCGCCGGGCGAAGAGCGGCACTACCGCGGTTTATCACGGTGATCGCGGACTTAGGGAGAAGTTCGGATTTTCCTTTTTCTCTTTAAGTTCTCGTTTTGGTTTCGTGTTAGGTCGCTTCCCTCCCCATTTGGATCGTTTCGTTGGTTCTTCCCTTTTCGTAAACCGTTTTTGGGTAAAAGTTTCTGTGCTCGGAATCGGAAAGTGGTAAATCGATCAAACGAGCTTAGAACCGGTTGGTACCAGGTTAGTTGTGTTCCTGGCGCTGTTAGGACCGTGACCTGGCGCTCGTACCTGAGTTCCGATCCCGTTTGAGCGAAAACCCCTTTCTCGCATTCCGGCCCTTTCTGGAATACCGGCGCTACCGCCGTGATAGTCTCGGTACCGCTGCCTGAGCAGTAGAACCGTGACTATAACGCCGGTAGTTGTTTTCAGAGTGTGCTGTTTCCAGCCTTGGAGCCGCGGCGCTGCCGATGTTTGGGTCCGGTATTACCACCCCATTTGGTATTACTGTGTGAAACAAGCCGGTAGCTATATTCCAAGTGCGCTGATCTCGGCCTTTGAATTTCCGGTACTGCTGTTGTATGGGGCCGGTACGACTACTTGAGTAGAAGTACTGTGAGCAACGTTAAGGCAGTATCTTCCAGAAAGTATTCTGTTTTAGTTCTCGGCCGTCGACATTATCGTCCCGATGGTACGGTACTACCGGGGATCGGCGATCGCCGTAAGGTCGGTGCTTCTGATTGAACGATACTACTGGGACTTGTGTGTCGATATTGCCGATGGGAGCTGAGAAATTTAAAACCTCTTTTTCAAGCTCTTTTGATCTTAGTCTCTGATTTGATTCGCTTTTGTATTTGGTTCTTATTAAATGCAGGTTTGATTCGCCGTTGATCGTTTCTATTGCTTTTCGTCAGGCGTTGGCGGCTCGATGAGCGACGATTCCGACTTCGTTCCAGGTTGGACCTTGTTAAAAGAGCAAACAGGCAAGCACCTCCTTTGATCATTTTGACCCTATATTTGCAAATGCTATTTTCAATTGTCAAAACTATTATGCATGCGTGTATGTTCAGTAAAGATGCTAGTTGTGGGAAAAATTGGGTAGTTAGACCTAATTTGATGGATTTCCTTAATCTTAATTGAATCGTGAACCTTGATGAACCTTAGGCTATGAACTTAGACATAAAAATAAATGTCAGTTGGGTAATAACGAGAAGTATCTGCATGTGCTTAGCTATGCTGTAGAATGTACTGTATGATGTCTCGACACAATCAATTACAATTCTTCTTGGAATTGGTCGGTTCGGTTGGATTTGGTCGATGGTTCGGAGTTAGGTGTTGGTTTGGGAAATGGTTGGATTGGTGTTGTTGGAAAAATGGAAAAGGAGTATTTAGACCGGGCGAGATGTTGGTGATTGGTGATTTGGAATTTAGTTTGGTTTGGTTTGGTCCCTTGCTATGGGGAGGTATGGGCCAGTAAAGCTAGTGGGAGCCCGTAGGGACCACTAGTGGACATCCTCTTTGGCCATAGCAAGTGGGTTTGGAAGATCTCGCCTGAGTCACCCTAAGGACTGAACTTGATGCTATTACTGGGTCAAACAGTACAGCCACATGTGCCAGTATGGGATGGCCCTGGCCTAGTACATTGGAAAGGATTTGAGTCTTGCATCATTAGGCGGCGGAAGAGTTGGACACATCTGCCGTGTCGGTGTGTTCTAGGGGCTCCCTCGTCGAGGCTTCGAGGGGGAGTTTGCCCAATACAACGGTAATGCTTACTATGGGGGAGGCATGGGCCAGTAAAGCTAGTGGGTGCCTGTAAGGACCACTAGTGGACATCCTCTTGGGACCGTAGCAAGGTTGCACATTACCGGGCTGGTGCAAAGTTTAAATCCTAACCTATCGAAAGGTCTCGTCACAGTCTAGCAAAACGGGTACGTGAGTATCGCGTGGCATGGTTGACATGATTGCTAGAATGTGTCATGTGGGTAAAGTGTACAATCTCTGCAGAGATATATATTAAACTAATCGATTAGCCGTGCTCACGGTCATGAGCAGCTTGGGAAGTACTATCAAGTATAGAATTTCTGGTGTTGGTTCAGGTCTGGTCTTGGTTCGGTCTCGGAAATGGATTTGGTTGGACTTGGTTAGGAGCTGGTTTGGTTATTGAGTTTGGTCGGAAGTTGGTTTTTGGAAATGGTTTTGGTAAGGTAGGTTAGTTTGGTTTTCGGTTGGTGAAAATGGATGGTTGGGAATTTGGTTTATGGATCAATTGATATGTTTATTGCTTGCAACAAAAATGATTTCTTTACCACTGCTTTATAAATTCGAATGTTTAGAATCTATTAGATTATTGCAAATAAATCTTGCTTTGTGCTCAAATAGACTTAGTGTAGAAACCTGATTCCATTGTTATAACCTGCATTTACATTATTATTTCCATACACTAAAGTCTTGCGAGTACATACGTGTACTCACCGTTTGCTCTATATTAACAACATGCATAGAAGATGGCGTCAAAGGCAGTGAAGGCGCGTCGTTAAATCGAGTTCTTCGAGGCGGGTGTCGAGTCTGCGCGGTTATCTGGGACTTTCGCCCCCAGTCGGTTGCCTCTGGGTATGGGAAGGCATACCGCTACCGCTGTTGCGGTTTTGTTTCTCCTATTTTGCTTTTTAGCCAATCGGCTATGTGCTTTTCTTGTAACCAATAGTTGTAATCTAACCAGTATTAATACAACTATTACTTTAAGCTTGATTCTTGATGCAACTTATTGTGAACATATGTGGGTGCTAGGCTACGGATCCAGGGAACTAGCACTAGACACATATCTCGGGGAAGCTCGGGTTGGAATCAATCCTTTAGCATATGACCACCAACGGAGTGTGTCGTGCTGATCGATTGGCCCCAAACCGGGTACGGTTTGTAATTAGTAACTGGATTATTGACGAGTTGTGTCAATATCTGTCCGACGCAACAGTGAGTAATCGAGTTACTGTTACAAAGACCGGAGCCCCCACGACAAAACCTCCTCGACTCTGGTGTGATAACTTGGGAGCAACCTACTTGACAACAAATACTGTTTTTCATGCAAGAACTAAACACATTGAAGTGGATTTCCACTTTGTTCGAGAACAGGTAGCACGCAAGGCCATGGAAGTTCGGTTCATCTCTTCAAAGGACCAAGTTGCTGATGTCCTGACCAAACCACTTCCACGAGCTCCTTTTGTCACACACTGCAACAATCTCAACATGCACAGATCCTGTTGGGATTGAGGGGGACTGTTAAGAATTAGTAACGTCTAGCATAGTTAGTTGAGAGGGAGCGAGTCTTGCGTCCAGGAACAACGTGGTGACTGCGCTCTCTCCGCATGCATCCATTATTCCACCTGTATGTATTTGCACTTCTATAAATAGAATATAACCCCAATGAAGGTATGCGTGATTGGCAACCTTTTACATAAACACTTCTTCTTTTAACACACCATGCAAGAATGCATTTTGGATATCTATCTGTCTCATTGACCATCCCCTTGACACTGCTAGCGATAAAATGATTCGCACCGTTGCAGGTTTAACCACTGGGCTATATGTATCCCAATAATCAACACCAAACTGCTGTTTGTATCCTTTTGCGACCAACTTGGCTTTGTATCTATCCACTGATCCATCTGCTTTCCTTTTTAACTTGAATACCCATCTGCTGTCAATTAAATTAACTCCAAATTTTGGTGGAACCAATGTCCAGGTGTTGTTTCTCAGCAGTGCAGAGTATTCTTCATCCATTGCTTGTTTCCACTCCTTGTGTTGCATGGCTTGAATGTGAGAGACAGGTTCAATTGGTGTTGTTGTCGAACTATGAACATTGACTTCGGCTGCATATCTAACAGTTCCATCTGTGAACTCTTTAGGCTTGATAATATTATCCTTAAGCCTTGTACTCATTGGATGGTGGGCTTGAGCTACTTCAACATTTTCGGACTGTTCTTGTAACATCCGAAACCTTGTGAACTGAATAAAGCTTCATTTCATGCCTTTCCAATTAAGTTTTTCTTAATCAAGGCATTCCATTACAAATTGAGCAGTGGATGTATTGTTTTCAGAACATCATTTCCAAGCCTACCTGCTCAGGATTTCCAAATCCTCTTTGACCAACCCTGTGCGGCAATGTGACAACTCAATTGCCTGAAACCTCTTTATGCTAATAGAATGATTGGTTCAGTCATTTCCTAGGGTCAAGCACTGTATTTCCGAATTGTGCAGTGGATGGTTGCTTCCAAAACACCTTTCCAAGTCTGTCTACCCAAGATCTTTGTATCTTGTTAGGCCAATCCAATGCCAGAACTTGACCTCTCAAAAGCTTGAATCAACAAAACACTGCACCAATCAAACCTGCTGCCTTTTGTCAGGCCAGGCACTGTAGCAGTTCACGGTGGCTCTTCTGAACTTGACGGTGGACTGAAGTAATTGCCGCATCACAGCCGTACCGGCGCATGCCACGCGGCCACGGCGCCCTGCGCGGAGCTCCCTCGCCTGCTTCACCTTCGGGCACTTAAGGGAGAGCCAAGCCGAGCTTCTCCATCCTTTTCTCCCTCCCCGGACTCCCTTCATTGCTCAGAGCCAAGTCGCCGCGCCGCCTCTCCGTTTCCTCCGGCGAGAACGCGCACTGTCTCCTTCCTTGGGTGAGCTCGAGCTTCATGTATGTTCGCTTGAGGCTAGCCCCAAGTACCTGAGCCCCTCCTCATCCTTGTGTGCAGCTCACGCCGACCAGGGAGCCGTCGCGGCCGTCTGCTCCCTCGCCGAGTTGCTGTTCAACCTGAACCAGGGAGCACAACCGCCGGAGCTTGCTGCGAGCACGTGCTGGGTGAGCTCATGAGTGGTTTTTCATCGCATCGAGATGCTAATCCAAGCATCTAAATTCGCTCTCTATATCTCCATTGCAGTCCTCGTCGGCCGGAGCTCTCCACGACAGCCTCGCCTTCTTCCCCAGCACAGCCGAGTCACTTCATTTCAGAGGTGAGAGTAGGTATCCTCAAAAGCGTATGCATGCACTCTAGCCACAAGAAACACCGCAACACAGTTGGTTAGAGCGCTCGCCTCCACGCCCCTGGTCTTGGGATCGATTCACGTCCCAGCCTTTTTGCAATCTTTTTCTTCCTTTTCTTAGCTATCTCTATTCTCTAGTTGGCCACCTCAAATATCCTAGTTAGCTGCCTTGCACTAAGCAACAACTTGACTCGGTTGTAGTGCACGGCTGGGCAGAGCCTTAGGTCGTGGGTTCAAGTCCTCTGAAACCCAATTGTTTTCCTTTTTTTCCCTCTATTTAATTTCCTTCTTACGTAAGTTTCGCTAGGAAGCTCCAAATTTGATGAAACAACTTCCTAAATTTTTGTAAAATCATGAAGTTTATGAATATGTAAAAATATTTTAGTTTGGACTATTGTACAGAAAACAAGCTTAATTAATTGCTTTAGGTTAGAAATTGCTTACTATTTTTATATGATTCATACTTAGTAAGGAATATGAAAGTCTAACTTTTAACATGTGTAGATTAGTAGCACTTAAGCCTTTTTGGACATCTTTACGTCTCGTCTAAATGCAAAAACTTGGGAGATTAGCTCAGAATCATTCTACAATATTTGTACTATCATGTTAGGTAAAAATATTTAATTAATAACTTGCTTTGCAACTGAATCCTATTAGAGCAAAAGGTCTAAGTTTTATGGTTAAATAATGCGTTGTATTGAATAGTTAGTCTTAGATTTCTTTAATCCAAACAATCTTAGCTTCTTGATTTCGATGGTTTAAATACTAAAGCACATAAATTTAACCTGTCGCATTGGAACTACTATGATAGCCATATATTAATTTTTCCCTAGAACTGCTTGTTCTTTTGTTGAGTGTTAAGTTGTTATTTGCATCTGATTTCCTTTTGCCCCATTTTGATTCGTGGTTATTTGCTTTTGTTGCGGGTTTTTATCGTTCGTACGCGTAGCTGACGACGTGTCGGAGTCCGTTGATAACGACCCCGACTATATTCCTGAGAACAATCCCGACGAAGAGCAAACAGGCAAGCACCCTCCTTTGATCATGTTGATCCAATATTTTACAATGTCTATTTTGTTTTAATCAAACTATTATGCATGCGTGTACTTTCCGTAAAGTTGCTATATTGTGGGTCATGGTAGTTATACTCCTAACTTGTGGGATTACCTTAATTAATTTGACATGAGAACCTTGTTGAAACTTAGGCTATGGTTATTCATGCTATGAAATGAAAACTTGGGTATAATCGGATATTAATGTTATGCTTAGCCTTGCTTAGTAATGGGTAGAATGACAGGTTTGATTCTTATTGAAATTTCCAAAAATGTTGATTATAACAGTAAAGGATACCGATATGTGGTTAAAAATGAAAATAAAAGTATGTTTTAGACACAGGCGAGTTATGTATAGTTGAAAGTGCAATGGATTGGCTTTCACCGCACAAAGGGGCCACTTGTACGGTACAAGGAATTGGATTGGTGTGGTATGGATTTGGTGATTGCGCGTAACAAGGGGAGATCCTCGCCTGAGTCAACCTAAGGACCGAACTTGATACTATTAACTGAGTTAAATTGTGCAACCACATGTGCTAGTTATGGGATAGCCTTAACTTGGTAAGCTAGTGGGAGTTTTAACCTTGTACGTTGGTAGGCCGAGGCGTATGGACGAACCGGGTGAGTGGTGTCGTTCGAGGGCGCTCCCTTCACCGAGGCGTTGGGATCAAGCGACCCGATACAACGGGTGTGCCTCGCTATGGGGAGAATAGAGTGATAGGGTGTAATCCCCAAAGAAAAGTACCGTGGGTACAATGAGTGGTTCTGCCATCATAGCGAGGACGGTCATACCCGGGTTGCTGCAAGGTTAGACTCTAGCTAGTCGAAAAGTTTCGTCATAGTCTAGCAAAACGGGTACTTGTGTATCGCGTGATATGGTTGACATGATTGCTAGAATATGTCATGTGGGTAAAGTGTACACTCTCTGCAGAGATTTAAATCTAATCGATTAGCCGTGCTCGCGATCAAAAGTGGCTTGGAAACATAATGTCAAGTATAGTGTTTTGGTTTTGGTTTTGCAAAATAACTTGGAAAAATGGTGGTATGGTGGGTTGGTGTATGACATTGGTGGGTTGGCTATGTTCCGAGTGTTGTTTATGGCCATGGAGGGTCATGAATAGCTATTCAATTACTTTACATACTACTTGTAGTTTCTATTCAAATGCTCATTTCAATTCTATCGATGTTTATCAAATTGCATGGTTACAAATAAAATTTGCCTTATGCTGAAAATCTGAACTTAGAGTAGAAGCTTTCATCCATTGAATAGCCTTGCATGTATAATTACTTCCATACACTAAAGTCTTGCGAGTACATACGTGTACTCACCGTTTGCTCTACTTAAAAATGTTTAGAGGAAGGTAATGAGGACGTTCCTGACGACGCGTACTTCGAACCGGGGTCTAGCGATTTCTTGGATGGTTGAACTGGGCCTTTCCCCAGTCGGATGCCTTTTGGGTTATGGGTGGCATGCCGAAATCCTCCTTTTGGTCTTATGCTTATTTCCGCTGCACTTTACTCTTTTGTGATGTTTATTTGGCCGGTCGGCCGTGGACTTGTAAACTTATGCGAATATATCAACTGCCAGACTACTTTTATGTTATCTCCATATTTGTATGTGTGATGAATCATCTCGAGTGACAAATATGTGGGTGTTAGGCGTTGATCTTGGGAACTAGCACTGAACACATATGCGGGAAGCTCGGATTGTTTCCAACCGGTTGGCATGAGCACGGGTGTTGCGCCGATTAGTTGAACTCAATCCGAGTACGGTTTCAGAGTCCGATGCAACAGTAAGAGTTCATATCGCTAATCTATGACCGGAGCCCCCACAGTTCTTGCTCAGTAGCAGCTAAATCTGGAGAACCTGCAGTTTCTGGAATACTACTAGTATTTTGGTCAGCCATAGCAGCAGAGTCAGGTGAACCAATGTTAGTAGAAAAATCATTAATCGCACGGCTGTTTGGTGAAGAATTTTGTGGCAGATCTGTTGTCAGGGTGAGAGACTGTTCAGTGTATTGACAAGCTGGATTTGCTGAGGGAAGAATAGTGGGATGATGCGAATTTTGCAAAGGCTGGAAAGAGCTTTCAGTTTGTAAAGCAAAGGGAAAAACTTGCTCATCAAAAATTACATCCCTCGAAATGTAGACTCTTCCTGTTTGTTTGTCTAGACACTTATACCTTTGTGATTTGCACTATAGCCAATGAATACACACTATCTAGACCTGAAATCAAGTTTTCTTGAATTGTAGGCTCTCAAATTAGGCCAACAAGCACACCCAAATGTTTTTAGAAAATTGTAATCGGGCTTGGTTCCTAGAAGACGATATATACGTGTGTCAAAACTGAGCACTTTACAAGGCATTCTATTTATCAGATAGCTGGCAGAGTGAAACGCTTCATCCCAGAACCTAAGGGGCATTTGAGACTAGGCTAGGAGAGCAATACCGGTTTCTACGATGTGTCGATGCTTCCTTTCTACAAGCCTGTTTTGTTGGTGTGTGTGAGGACAAGATATATGATGAGCAATACCTACACTAGTATATTGCCCGTGCTAACGCTACAGCGATATTTGGTAATACAATTCAAATAAGCAAAAGATGTTATATGTTTTGATAATCAAGTATCGTAAGATGTGCACAAAAGAAATGTAACACCCCGGCATTTAATATGCCCGAATGCTACCAAACATAAGCTAAACAACAACTAAATATCACATTTACTCTCCCCCTCTCCCTCTTGTGCGCCTCCACCTCCCCCTTTGCCCCATTGCTCCCCACCTCTCCACCACCTCTCCTCCACCCCCTTGCTGCCCTAGGGTGGTCTCCACACCTCTGCACCTTGTGGATCCATCTGTTGGAGCGAGGAGCGTGGAGCGAGGAGCGATCCGCGAGGAGATCTATTGGAGATTCGTTCGTTGGGCAAAGGTATGATCATGGAGATCCTTGGAATTGATCTAGGTACTGTTCTTAGGGTGATTATCAAGTTTTTAGATCAATTGGTGGTGCTGGATTGGAGTTCTTTGGGTTAGATCTAGACGTTGCCACGTTTCTGTTTTCGGGCAGATTGAGCAGTCGGGCTAGGATTCAAGTTTTCGTCGATTTAGAATCCGAATCTGTCCGTACAGACTTAAAAGAAGTTGTAGATAATTTAATTATCTTTCCGTGGACATAAAGCACGTTAAAATCCGATCAGCCGTTTGAAAGTTATGGCCGTTTTACCGAGCGTGTTAAAATCTGTGACGCGATTGGAACAGATCGTAGTAATCTGTAGATTAAACAATTTTAGAGTCCGAATCAGTCTTTCCGTATAACTAGAAAAAGGTAGGAAATTTCCTAAGCTTTGCGATGGTGTACTCGTTTAATCGATTTGGAGTCCCAGAACTCAAGTTATGGCCTTTGCAAGGCTGCTGTCCCGCCGGGACAGAACCTCTGTTTTTAGGTTTGCAAGTAGTGGGCAATGTCGGGTTAGATGGGGATTTGTGTACTATTTTGCGGGCATTATTGTGAGTGTGTGATGCCTATGTGCAGGTGGTGTGACACCGGGAGTGCCCTCTACGTCCCACAAATCCGTCGCCCGCGGTTGAGGCAAGTGTGTTGTAATGTATAGCGGATTGTAGGTTGTTTGTTGATATTGGGTGAAAGATTGAACACTTGATATGCTCACTTGCCATGCTTGCTGTTTTCCAATGAAATATTGAGTATGATTATCATGGTTCGATGCCATGTGTTTATATTTGTCATGATGAGTTGCCATATGTTTATGTACATGTGAAATATGATAATTGGCATAGTTGCATGCATGACATGTTACATGGCCCGGGCGGTGAGAAAGTCATTAACTAATCCGGGAAGGTCGGTGAGAAACTTATGACTAATCCGGAGAGCCAATAGAGTAAGTCCTACATCGTGATTCCATCTACCGTGGGTTGTGGAAGCGAGGAGTAGGCACCCTCCATCTTCGGGATGGAAGGGGGGAGAGGGTGCACACCGACGGGTGTGTACTCAACCATACCGGTATGAGTTTCCAAGGAGATATGAGCATTGCATTGCATTGCATATACAATGATGATGATTTTGTTAAAGTGTTCATGATTGAGATGATATACATGATGTGAGATGTTATTTTCTATGATATCGTTATTGTTGTCCATTACAATATGCTTGCTGAGTTTCGAACTCACGCTTGTGTTTTATGTTGTTTTTAGGTACTTTGAGATCGGCATGCGGGAAAAAGGGGTTTAGCTACACTTCTACACGTAGCTCCACCATCATAGTCTATGATTAATCACTTGGAGACATTATTTTAAGAGTTGTGCCATAAAGTTAATGTATGGTTTAATCTAGCATGCTTGTGATCCCTTATTTGCTTCATTATAGTTTATGAAGTGGTTGAGCGTGGTATTATTGGCGTAGTTTGATGATACATCCATTTATGTTGATGTTTTAGATGTCGTGTGCTATGATATATCTTGCCATGATATTGATATTGTGTTAATTCATGGAAAAACAAAGGAGATGCTGCCGAAATATCGGTTTTTAGCATATGTACCTTTGCTGGAATTTATATTTAAATGTGATATTTAGTTGTTGTTTAGCTTATGTTTGGTAGCATTCGGGCATATTAAATGCCGGGGTGTTACAAGAAAAATACAAAGATTTATTATATCGTTGATTACATAAGCAAGTGCATAAGGTAACATAGCAGCTGTTTATCATGGCCACCATGTTGTTTTCTTTACAGACATGATACCCTCCATGTCCTGTCTAAAGGTCATCACAATTTCCCAATGCAGTGATCTCAAAATAGTCTCCAATGGGTCCATGATATCAAGCTTTTCCCTGATGATGGCCCAACCTCCAGGCCTCAAAATCCGGTCCATCTCAACCACAACCGCGACAGGTCGCTTACATCTACATAATGCAAGCAATGATATATCAAGCATTGTGTTTAGTTAATGTATAATAGGCTTCTTCTGGAAACAAAATTCAGGCACACATATGCCCTCATTTTAGTGTTCAGTTACTCAACAGCCTATTGTAGAGTAGATGTTGTGTTCCACAAGAACCATGAGATCCAGCAGAAATAAACAGTGTACCAGAAGATCAGAATGCATTCCATAGTCTATACTGAGTACAATAATAATACTACACATCATATAAAGTCCAAGTAAGGCTACTCTTTTTGATAACATACCTGTTCTTGGATAATGGTCAGCATGCAGAAGATCGTAGGACCTCGGATATGTGCTCAATGGTTCACACCAATCATGATAGACACCAATCAGCCCACGCTCATAGATTATGGGTAGGGTGTTCGGAGCATGCACAGGAACGACATTCATGACCCAAACTTTTTTAAATGCCAATGCAGCAGCAAAACTGCAAGGAAACAATCACAGTTGATTCATTACATATATTTAAAAGTAACAGACTAACAATGCATATTACCGAGAGCAATTCTATTAGTAATTGGGAATTAGAAAAGGAGATTCATACCCTCCATATACAGCTTTCATGTCCAGTGAACCGATCGGATCTGGCGGTCCTGGATGTCCAGGGATTGGATCTAATGGCCACTGGTGGGGTCACTCTAGATCTGTGTTTGCAAAGACTGGAAGGGCAGATGGTGGGGGGCCATCCCCACAATAACCACCATACCCAGTTTATGTTTACCAACCTAAATCCCAATAGTATTAGGGATAGATGATCATGTGTTCTTACCACATAGTAAAATGCAAAATTGTCCTTGTCCACCATATAAGTTGACCTCAATTTGAACCGAATCATGTAGATAACAAAAAGTGTAGCTGCAAGTGTAGCAATCGTCCAAAGACAAGATGGATGTCATACTCCATGACAAAGCTGCAGTATAGTCTAACAGCTAGAAATAATGCAGTTAAATCCTGAGATTTAAGGGACAGTCCTGCAACATTTAAAATAGAATTCATAAGTTCTTAGTAAATCAGGGCATGAGTAAATTTGGCATACTTCTCAAAGAACCTATTAACCGATTTTTGTCAAAATGAGTAACATTTGCATATTCATGTTTTTAGATAGAGAAATCAAGATAAGGTTGATTTGAATATTCAACTGTCGATCTGGTAGCATCTGTTTTTGCTTTCTTCCTTTTTCATATGACACGTGTTCCTCTTAAGTATCATAACTATGCAAATATTAAAAGAACATAACTGGAATGAATAACTAATTACAGATATTTTAGTGAGAAAAGTACATGCTCTCTAGTTTACTTGAAAGATTTGAATCCATTTACCTTGAAAAAAAAGGAAAACAGGAGTATAGACGTGGTGGACGATTGTTCAATGGTGCATGAGGAACAATCAATAATTGAGTGAAATTACTGAAAACATATATAATTTTTTAACCATGGAGCATAAGTGAAAATATCATATTCCAAGTGTTTCTACCATTAGGAATATCCATTGTGACATAAAGCCAAGAAACAGAATAGTTCTCTGAATTAGCTGCAGGAGATGGAGACAATGTTAATCCATTGGATATAATATCCATTCCAGAGGGCAATGACACTCTGCTCATAAGGGGAAAAAAAAAGAAATGAGTCAATTAATTGCAATAAGGGGTGATTTTAAAACATGGAGCACAAACTAAAAGATCATGTGCCAAGGATGCTACCATTTTGGGAATGTACATGCCAGTTACATGCATCTTAGGAATATCCCTTGTGGTATAATGCCAAGAAGCATGACATGGATAGTAGATGAGTTAAATCCAGCTTAAGGTAAACCTTGCAGCTTAATACTTTTCAGCAGTAAAAGGAATTGTGCTTTATACACTCATCAGCTCAACAGAACAAACACATAACATGGAAAATATGATATTCATGGCAAGAATCAAAAATATTATATTTTTCTAAATGTCCTGAATGGATAGCAGAATATACAGTAGAAAAAAAAGGAAATAACATTCACAAATAGCTTCCACTTAGAATATATATTCAGGTACATACAACTTTGTAGGCTAATTGTCTGATATTCTTCGAGTTTGTGAGCAATCCAGCTTGAATAAATGCCTGAAAGATCAAAGTAGAATTAAAACTTTGGATATTCAAATGTGCATAACTGTAAGTACAAATTGCTTAAGAAATAATACACTTAATTTACAACAGAATGTACATATACACCATAGCTTGGCAGAAGCGATGCTCCGTAGCTCTCCGTAGCTAGATTGATTGATTAACAAGACTATGACATCAAGATGCCAATTAGTGGTCCTCCTTGAAAATCCTTAGAGCAACGACAAGTTATGCACTTGGGTCAAATAAAGTCTACTTCAGGGCACAAAGTTATCACACACACATACACGGGGAGGTAAAAAAATGAAGAATGTATGTGTTACCGTCCTTGCATTTGCAACACATAAGCACGAAGCCACGCGAACGTGAGCAAGTTCACTTCTAAATGAAATCAACTGGAGTGAAAGAAATATAGAGCATCCAGCATCCTATAAAAGGTTTTAGTTACCCTTTCAGCTCTAAAGGTTTATCAGGTGGCTCGTGCATTAGTGTCATTTTCAATCTTTCATTGCTATTTGAACTGGACAGCCATCCCATTCCCAACAAATATTTTACACCAATCATGATAATTTCAGAAACTATCATAGTATCACGTCCACCCATTAAAATCATAGGACAATTCCTAGCAAGTCCAAACATACTGTACTCAATCACAGACGCTTAGATGCAACACTGATGGGTGACACACAGATGCAAAGATCATACATATCCTAAATTCTACTCAATCACAAATGCTCAGTCGTGTTGGGTTGATCTCTGGCACCCTGATCGGGGGTGTAACCAACCTAATGGTTGTGGCCCCCTGTTGCTCCGTGTGCTATATAAGAAGGGGTGAGGACAAACTAGGAACCAACGTTCCTCTGCACACATCACCCCAATAGACTGTTAGATCCGATCTACTCGCGTACGGGAGCAACGGGAAGGCCTCGCCGTCTCTTTCACTGCAGGACGGACTGAGGCGTCCTCGTCATCTCCACTGTCGGTCCATCGGCTACACCCACGGGAGGACCACTACGCCGTCGTCCTCTCCACTGCCTCGACCTAGTCTTCCCCACGCCACTGCTCCGTCGACCCCCACACAGGCAATGGCTTCGTCATCCAATCCCGAAGGTACATCCTAAGACCAGTTATCTAGGTGTTCTATCTAGGCCTCAAGATCCCAATAGATTCAACAATGGTATCAGAGCAATGCGTTTGCGATGCCTAGTTCTAACCCTAGAGTAGTTTCCCTTCGGGTAGAGACGTTAGAAGAAGAGTAGATCCCCAAATCAGAAATTGCAAAGAAGTCTAAGATCTAGCCGCTCGGGTTGATGAGCATAGCAATTGAAAAGAACCCAAATGCAAAGAACTCTAAGATCTAGCCACTCACGTCCACGTGCATGGACGTCGCTCCTGCTCGCTCCCCACGTGTGGCCTGAACGCCGGTGCGGTCCTCCTGAGCGATGAGCGCGGCCGCGAGCCCGCGCCGCTCGGGCCGTCCCGTCGACTGTTGCGAGCCGCCAAGGGCCCGCGCTGCTGCGCGTGGTGGCCTCCGAGCCGCTTACTCGTGCCCTTGCACGAGGCCCGCCCGTGCGCAATCTCCACTGCGCTGTCGCGCTGCATCCACGGGCTGCCGCCGCGCCCGTGCTCTTCGTGCGCCGCCACGCCGTCAGTCGCCGTCGCACGGGCGCCTCACCGCCCTCCCAGATCCATTTTTCACGGGAGGGAGATGGATTGGGTTAGGGTTTTGTTTTGGGCTGCCGATTTTTACGGTACATGTAGCATTCCAAAGGAATCGCGAAGCTTTCCTGGCCGTTCGTTTTGATCGGACGGCGCACATGAAACAGTGTTTTTTGGCCTTTCCTACGTGGGCCGAAAGCAGGGGCGCGCGTCCTGAGAAGTTTTTGGGCTGTTTCGGCCCAAACAGACTAGCGGTCTTTTGTATTTGCTATGTTTGTATTAGCCCAAACAGATTATTTCAAGTCTAAGTTAATTATTTATGCATAATTAGTTTAAGTATTAAGTTAAGTTTTTTTTTATGCATAATTAATTCAAATACTAAGTTAAGTTATTTTCTTCCGCTGCTTAGAATGAGTTTAATTTTTTCCGGTTAAATTAGATCCAACGTGAAAATTTAAATCGGAAAATTGTATTAAGTTTATTAACTCATATTTAGTTTAAGCACTAAATTGAGTTATTTTCTTCCGCTGCTAAGATTAAGTTAATTTTCTGATTAAATTAGATCCAACGTGATAATTTAATTAGAAAATTGCATTAAGTCTGTTCTGTCAGTATGAAAATTTTATCTTCTGACCAACGTTGATGATAAAATTTACCAAAATTAAGTTTAATTTTTTTTTTGTTCTATTCTAATTCTGCCCAACGGTGATTTAGAAGTAGAACAATTTTGATTAAGAGCATGTTATTAATTGAACCAACGTTAAATTAATTCATGCAGTTAATTTAGTATTGTGATTAAATTGTATTTTCTTTTCGAAGGTTCAAACACTTCGAACGTTCTGATTATGAAGATTATCCCTCTTGGAGGGAGAAGATTGAGAAGGCACTTGCTTTCTCGGATATTGATTATGCAATTACGCATGATCGTCCCACTGAGACTCAGCTGATCCCTGATGGTCAATCGGGTGCTGAGAATAACCCATCCATAAGAATCGCATACGACCTTGAGCGTGTGAAGTGGGAAAATTCCAACAGTAAGTGCATGATGGAGATTCAAAATTCCATCATGGAAGTAATAAGAGGTGCCATCCCAGAATGTGCAAGTGCTAAGGAATACCTTAGCAAAGTTCATAGCCAGTTCACCGGCTCTACTAAGATGTACGCGAGCTCTCTCATGCAAACGCTTTCAAATGAGAAGTTCGACGGACAAAGCAACATAAGAGAGCACATTCTGAGAATGAGTAACATAGCTGCCAGACTTAAGACCATGAAAATGGAAATATCAGAAGTGTTTTTGGTGCAATTTATCATGAATTCCTTACCAAAGGAATATGAGATTTTTGCAGTCAATTACAACTCCATGAGTGAAAAAATGGAGTATAGAAAAATCTGATGGCTATGTGTACTCAAGAACAAGAAAGGCTTAGAGCTCAAAGCTTGTTTCAGTATCCTGTTTAGATGATGATGGCTATTCATGTCTTTTTGGGAATAAGAAATGTTTGATTCAATTCAATGACATTGATGTTCGTCTTGCTTTCATGCAAGACAAGCTTTATTTAGTTTCCCAAAGTAATGATGTGAATGTTGTGAATGCCTCTTCATCTGTGAATGAATGTAATAAACGTAAAAGAATATCAAATGAGACGTCTTCGAAATTATGGCATTGTCGTTTAGGCCATATTTCGAGGGGGAGAATTGAGCGATTAATCAAATAAGATATTCTCCACTCGTTAGACTTCTCAGATTTAGAACATTGCATTGATTTTTTCCTGTGAAGTCAGTGGATGGTTTTGATTCATTCATAACATTCACTGATGATTTTTCGCATTATGGCTATATCTTTCCAATCAAATAACGATCGGAAGCATTAGATAAGTTTAAGATATTTAAAGCTGAAGTTGAAAATCAGCATGATCTAAAGATCAAGTAGTAAGATCAGACCGTGGAGGGGAGTACTACGGTAGACATACCCCTTATGGCCAAGTTCCAGGACCTTTTGCAAGGTACTTACAGGAAAATGGCATAGTGGCCCAGTATTCAACACCAGGCGAACCTCAGCAAAATGGAGTAGCTGAAAGGCGTAATCGTACCTTAATGAATATGGTACGTAGTATGACAAGCTACTCCACTTTACCGATTAATTTATGGATGGAGGCATTAAAAACCGCTGCCCATATTCTTAATCGAGTCCCCAGTAAGTCGGTGCCTAAAACACCATATGAGTTATGGACTGGGAGGACGCCCACTTTAAATTATTTACATGTGTGGGGTTGTCCAGCCGAGGCTAAAGTATTTAATCCAAATATTGGAAAGTTAGATGCTAAGACTGTCAGTTGCCATTTCATTGGCTATCCTGAAAGATCAAAAGGGTACCGTTTCTACTGTCCTGAAAGACAGACTAAGTTTGTAGAAACGAGACATGCTGTGTTCTTAGAGGAAGATATGATCAGGGGGAGTATGGTATCCCGAGAAATAAGCCTTGAGGAGAAGCGGGTCTGTGCCCCAACTCCGATGATTCAAGAGCCCATTTTCTCGATACCTGTTGTTGTTGCACCTCCAGTGGTTGCAACATCTGTCGTCGGCTCTCCTAATGCAGCTATTGACATTCCTGAGGTTCCTGTTGTAATGGAGCCTCATGAACCTGTTATAGCTGCACCTGAAGAGTCACAGCAGCCTCCTGTATCGAACAACGAACCTGCTCCAGAACCTCTCAGGAGGTCGTAACGGAACAGGAAATCAACTATTTCTGCTGATTATGAAGTTTATATAAGTGAAGAATTAGAAACAGAGGGTGATCCCACCTCATTTGAGGAAGCCATGAGAAGTCCTCATTCATCTTAATGGTTCGCAGCCATGGAAGATGAAATGAGGTCCATGAACACCAATAAGGTATGGGACCTAGAAGAGATTCCTAAAGGAGCCAAAACAGTAGGCTGCAAATGGGTCTACAAAACTAAACGTGACTCCAGAGGGAATCTCGAAAGGTTCAAAACAAGACTCGTGGCAAAATGGTTCACTAAGAGAGAAGGGATCGATTATAATGAAACCTTCTCGCCTGTTTCGACAAAGGATTCCTTCAGAATCATTATGGCGCTTGTAGCACATTTTGATTTAAAATTACATCAAATGGATGTAAAGTCGGCATTACTTAATGGAGAACTATATGAAAATGTATACATGGCTCAACCCAAAGGTTTTGTCATGGAAGGGAAAGAAAACATGGGATGCCGACTGAAGAAATCCATTTATGGACTAAAACAAGCGTCTAGACAGTGGTACCTTAAATTTGATGAGACTATAAGAAATTTTGATTTTAAGGAAAATGAGGAGGACAATTGCATTTATACTAAGTTTAAGAATGGAAAATTTATTTTCCTAGTCCTGTATGTAGACGATATCCTGCTGACGAGCAGTGATAAAAATCTACTTCTGGAAACTAAGAGTTTCTTGTCCTCAAATTTTGATATGAAAGATCTCGGTGAGGCATCTTATGTCTTAGGAATTGAGATTTATCGAGATAGAACAAAAGGGGTATTAGGCCTATCGCAAAAGGCATACTTAGAAAAGGTTCTTAAGAAATACAGTATGCATGCGTGTAAGGCTTCGCCTGCTCCAATAGTCAAGGGTGATAAGTTTGGGAATTTTCAATGTCCCAGGAACCAATATGAGATCGATCAAATGAAGTCGGTTCCATACACTTCAGCTGTCGGAAGTATAATGTATGCTCAAGTATGCACTCGCCCTGACTTAGCGTTTGTAATCGGAATGCTTGGCAGATATCAGTCAAATCCAGGGATAGATCACTGGAAAGCAGTTAAGAAAGCCTTGCGGTATTTGCAAGGGACTAAAAGCCTCATGTTAACGTTTAGAAAGTCGAGTAACCTCGAGATTGTGGGTTACTCTGACGCAGATTTTGTGGGGTGTGTAGACACTAAGAAATCCACATCAGGTTATGTATTCACTCTCGCAAGGGGAGCTATTTCGTGGAAAAGCTCTAAACAAACAGTCACTGCATCGTCGACAATGCACGCTGAGTTTGTAGCTTGTTATGAGGCAATCGGGCAGGCACTATGGCTTAAGAAATTCGTACCGGGATTGAGAGTGGTAGACAGCATGCAAAAACCACTCATGCTATACTGTGACAATGAACCAGCAGTATTTTACTCCTATAACAACAAGTCAAGTGGTGCTGCCAAACACATTGACATTAAGTTTTATGTTGTCAAGGAGAAAATCCAGGATCATACTATAAGAATTGAGCATATAAGTACCAAGCGAATGCTTGCGGATCCGTTGACTAAGGGCTTACCACCATATGTGTTCAGAGAACATGTAGCCGGCATGGGATTATTGGAAAGCCTATGATTCTGGATATAAGGGGTCAAATAAGCAACCATCTCCCACAAGATTAAGTTTCCGTTTTGAAATAGAAAGGTGCATTATAGTCATTGAGCTCAACAGCACGTAACTGGTTGTTGTAGCGCTTTGGTCTTGATACACTAATCTATTAAGAAGCGGAGATGATATTAAGTAAACTATTTTAGCCTTGAGATCAAGGGGGAGAATGTTGGGTTGATCTCTGGCACCCTGATCGGGGGTGTAACCAACCTAATGGTTGTGGCCCCCTGTTGCTCCGTGTGCTATATAAGAAGGGGTGAGGACAAACTAGGAACCAACGTTCCTCTGCACACATCACCCCAACAGACTGTTAGATCCGATCTACTCGCGTACGGGAGCAACGGGAAGGCCTCGCCGTCTCTTTCACTGCAGGACGGACTGAGGCGTCCTCGTCATCTCCACTGTCGGTCCATCGGCTACACCCACGGGAGGACCACTACGCCGTCGTCCTCTCCACTGCCTCGACCTAGTCTTCCCCACGCCACTGCTCCGTCGACCCCCACACAGGCAATGGCTTCGTCATCCAATCCCGAAGGTACATCCTAAGACCAGTTATCTAGGTGTTCTATCTAGGCCTCAAGATCCCAATAGATTCAACAAGTCTATCACACGATCAAGAGGGCCAAGCAGCAAGGATGGCGAACCTGGCGCACACGGCCGCAGACAGAGACGACCCCGACGGGGCCCTTGACGAGATGCAGCGCCACCACCGCCTCCGGGTCCATCCGGAACCGGCTGCGCTCGTCGCAGTACACCAGCCGCAGCTTGGTTTGAGATCCAGCCAACAAGCAGTACACCAAACCAGATCTCACGGAGCCTGAGAGGGTCGTCCCCTTGAGGAGCCTGCTCCTCCTCTCTCAGATCAGATCCCAAATGCCCTCGTAGCTGCCCACGCCCCGCGCCCTCATCGTATCCATGGGCGGCCTCAGGGCAGCGTCCCCGTCGTCGGGCGCGGGATCGGATCCCCCTCCGCCGCGCGTGGCGATGGCGTGCGTGGTGGCATCGGAGGTCGCCACGGTGCTCGCCGTCATGCGCCGCAACGTCCGCTGGGCCGGGGTCCGCTACGGCGGGGACGACGACGCCAACGACAAGCACCTCGACCACCCCCTCATCGCAGGGCTCAAGTCCCTCCACCGCCGCGCTGCCTCCTGAGACCCACGCCGCTGGAGAGAGGAGTGTGTCGCGGGTGCGGCGCGGAGGGTTGGCCTGCGACGAGATTTGGAGGGCAGATGGAGGCTACAAGATCCCCAGCGGCAACGGATCCCCGGTGATCGCCGGCGGTGAGCGGAGAGGGGAGGAGCCGGAGGCGAAGCGAGCGCCAAGGTGACGTTGGGGGCGGGAGAGGGGAGGAGGCGGAGGTGAAGCGGGCGCCAAGGTGGCGTTGGGGGCGTCGCATACGGGCGGGCGAGCGATTGGGGGCGGCACGGGCGGGCGATTGGGGCCACACAGGCGCACACGGGCGGGCGAGCGACACAGGCGGGCGATTGGGGCCGCCGGGAGATTGGGATGAACCGGATGATTTGGTCCATTAGATTTGATGAAGTGATGTGAGAAAACATCTTAGCGCTTGATTATGAGGAAGGAGAATTTCTGGGTGCACATGTTAGGGTGAACAAAGAAAAGGTATCCTCTGTGGGGGATGAATAGTGTGTGCATGTAGAAAAGAATTAACTAGTGAATTATATAGGGGTAAAGATAAAGATTATTGAAATAGCGATGCAAACGTTGGAATTCACCACCCCAATCGGACTGGATGGCTAGAATCTTGTTCCCTGTCAACCGCTCAACATGATTTTGAAACTGTAGGAAAATAGACTCAACTTCAGATTTGTGTTTAAGGAAATAGATACAAGTGAATCGGCTATAGTCGTCAACAATGCTCAAATAATATCGGAATCCATTAACTGAAAGTCGAGCAGGTCCCCACACATCTGTGTGGACAAGCTCTAAAGGTTTTTTGGTGACATGAACAGATTCAGGAAAAGGAAGCTGATGAATTTTGGCTTGTTGACAAGCATCACAGACAGGAAAATCTTTATTTCCTACTACAGCAAGATTATTTGAATCTAAAATTTTGTGAACTACTGAAGGAGCAGGATGTCCCAGCCGGCGATGCCACAGTTCTTTTGAAACTTTCGTAGCGAGGAGGGCTTGACTGGGACGATTGCTTGGCAGATAGTAGAGCCCACCCTCACATTTGCCTTTGAGGAGAACGTTCATCGTTTCCCGATCCTTAACAATAAAGTGACGAGGGTGAAATTCAACAAATGCATTGTTATCACAAGCAAGTTTATGAATGGATAAAAGATGTCTATTGATTCTAGGAACATGCAAGACATTGTTTAATAGCAAGGGACGGGAAACAGCCGGAATAAATGATTTTCCTACGTGAGCAATGGACAGACCTGCGCCGTTTGCGACTTGAACCCGATCGCTGCCGTTGTAGCGTTCCTTCACTGACAGACGCTCCAGATCATTGGTGACATGGTCCGTAGCACCAGTATCAGCATACCAGTTCGAATCAACTGAGTAGCTGTTCGTCACAGCCGCTGCAATCTTAGTCGATTCATCTGCTTGATAACTATGGTCGAATCTATACCAACAGCGGAGGGCATCGTGCCCTGAGTTGAAGCAGATCTGACAGACTTGATCACTGCGTTTTCCTTGATTACTTTGATTCTGGCGACCATGGCCACCGCCTTGATTGATGTTTACGGCATAGCGACCTCCTCCACTACGGCCGCGACCACGACTACGGCTCCTGGCTCCATTTGAACCTCCACGGCCTGAGTTCCTACTGACATTATTAGCCGAAGACACTTGCACGACTGTGTTATTGAGTTCCAGTCGATTCTCAAAGGCAAGCATGTGTGCATAAACATCACTAATTGAGTAAGTATCAGTACGGGTGGTGATGCTTGTTACTAGAGCATCATACTCAGACCCAAGGCCGCGCAACATATATGCAACCATCTCCTCATCTTCAAGTGGCTTACCAACAGAAGCAAGAATGTCAGATAATCTTTTCACCTTGCGAAAATAGTCGGTGATTGTTGCGAGTTGCATCTTGATCTGCATCACTCGTGCTTTTGAGGTTGACGCATACATCTTCTCCAGCTGATGCCATGCATCGCGAGAAGTTGTGATACCAACTACGTTCCCAAGTGCTTCCTTAGAAAGAGAGGTAAGGATAACACTCAGAACGAGTTGGTCCTGGTATCTGGTGAACTCCGGGTTGACGATGATACTCCGTGAGCCGCCAGTTTCTTCAGGATCAACGACGACAGTTTGATTAGGACGCGGAATAGATCCGTCAATATATCCTAACAGCCCCTGGCTCTTGAAGTATGGAAGGAGCTGAGTCGTCCACAGCAGGTAATTATCCTGCGTGAGCTTCACATTGATCATGTGATTGAATGACGGCGTGGGTGTGAGCTGCAAGCCTGGTTGAGATTGGCTAGAGGAAGCTCGGGTGTTGGCAGATTGAAAAGAGGAGGCCATATGTGACGCCCGTCTTCCGCGCAACCGCCGCCCGGGTCAGCCGCGCGCCCTGCTCTCCCCGCAACGGCCGCCGCTTCCTCATGGCCGCCACTGTTGCGCCGCCCGGCCCCCTATAAAACCCCTAGACCCCCATCTCCACCGTGCCTCTCCTCCCTCTCCCCTTCAGCGCCGCGCCGCCAGCCGCCTCGCGCCGCCCCGTCGCTGCCCTCCTCCGCTCCGAGCTCCGCCGCCGACTCCGCCGCCTGCGCCGCCGCCCCCTCGCCGATTACGGAGAGTCCGAGGAGTTCCCGAACGACGAATTCGAGCAGCAACTCGTCGAACCAGGCAAGTCACACTCCCTTGACCATATTGCTCCCAGTTTTATAAACTTGTATGTTGTATTTACAATTATTGCATGCTTATTTACTATAAACATTAATTTCCGACCTAGTTTTAAATGATAGTTAAATCCAATTCCGATATGCGACCTTTGACATTTGAATTCCGATACCCTTGTAACCTTAGTAAAAATATGAGCAATGACTATGGTATTAGTTAGACATTGCTTAGCCATGCATAGAACTTAACTTAGGAAATTTTGGGGAACTTTATGCCAAAATGGTGACATGTTTATTTGGAAACTTATAGTGATCAATGTTAGTATCAATGTGGAGATTAGTATGGTTAAAATGAAAATGACATAGACCGGGCGAGAATTGGTTGGAAAGTGGTGAGGTCATGGTTCTGGGTTTGTGGACAGTCTCGCCTAGTCAATTAAGGACCGGTCTGAGCTTCGCTGAATGTAAAGCCTAACCGTACTACCACGAGTCTGGAATGGGACAGACCTGGCTATCCTTATTAAATCATTTCATGGACAGTCATGCCATATGGTGGTAGTGGTGTGGTGAAAGCGAGATCTTTGCCACTGGCGCAAGAGGGGGCTTCTGATTAGAGGGAGTCTTTCAGCGGTGAAACCTTAGCGGGCATGACTACATGTATGATTTATTAATGGGGCCTTGTCATATGTTTCTCTGTCGCTCACCAAAGGAAGTGTGTTGACATAAAAGGGAAATATTATGTCTTGTGGGTAAAGTTGTACAACCTCTGCAGAGTGTCAAACTAATCGATTAGCCGCGCCCGCGGTTATGGGCATGCCGAGCAAGCCATTCTCAGATTAGACTTTGGTAAATTAAAACTTGACTTTCGGAAAATGATGTTGGATGGAGGGAGTCCATCATGGGAAAAACTTAGCCAAGTCCAGGAGAGATTCCTGAGTTAAAATGTATAGATTTGATTTTGGAATAAAGTATGCCTTTTAAAATTATTGAAAATGTTATTAAACTGTTGCTTTATGCTTAAATAAACCATATTGCCATCCTTTGATTACCCGTACATTTATATTGCATTTCCGGTGTGATTTGCTGAGTACGTATGTACTCACCCTTGCTTAATTTACCAATTCAGAGGAGGAGTACCACGATGGTGAGGACCAGTTGGACTAGGCCGCGTCCCCAGTCGATTGCCTGTGGCAAATTAATTGGGCTCTATCTATTTATCTTCATTTCCGCTGCTTTCATTTATTCGTTTATTTAGTCGTTGGCCTGCGCGCCATTTCATTTGTATCTTTGAATATTTATTATTAATAAAGAACACTGGATATGCTATGGTTTCATTTCTACTGTGTGTACTAGCTTTTCCTGGACTAGTACAGAATACACAGAGGATTTCGGAGGTGTTATTCCGGGGTCCGACACCATAGCGAAGCGTTGGGTTGAATCGCTGGTTCTGATACCATAACAAGATTGCCAAAAACCGTGCCTATCCAAGATGGATGGCAATGTATTTATACTCAGACTGCTTACAACGGATTACATGAAAATTGGATCACTGATCCGCAGGCTACGGCACGCTCCATACATTTCCTGAAGATGCGGACATTAAGTTACGGAACAAGCTACTGAACCTACATTACAGACTCCATCATTTTATCAGCCAGAACTCTACCAAGGCGAGCTACAACCTGGGTCGCCTCCTTTGACCATGGAGCGGGCTGAATTCGCCGACGACAACGTCGAGGTACGACGTGCACCAACCGCGTGGATCACTCGGCTGCCTGTCGTCACCGTCGCTGACAACGAGGTACTCTGCGCACATTGCACTAACCCCATCCTGCGAAGGGGCCGCCGCCTCCCTTGCGGCCACCAGTACCACGCCAGCTGCATTATGCCGTGGCTGTCAAGGCGCAACTCTTGCCCAGTCTGGGATTGCCATTGCAGCCTCCAGGGTTCGCCTCCTCCTCCGCCTAGTCCGCCGTCCTCGCGCCCATTCGATTAATTCTTTGGTCCCTTCCTGGGCCAACGCCGTCGCTGACCGGCTGACGTCCATGCCCTCCAACACCTTGGATTACTTCTTCAGTCCCTCCACCGAGGAGCGTGCGCCACAGCACCGCTCTAGTCTACAATCGGCGCCGCGGACCCTGCCGCTCCCAGTGTCCATCCACGCCTCCCTGATAGACTTGCCACTTTGCCAGTCCACCGCGGCGGGTCACAAGCGGCACCGACCGCTTCCATCGCCGCACTGCCCACCGTCACCGTCTCCGACACCATAGAGGTCTGCGCCGTCTGCATGGAACCCCTCCCGCTCGAGGCGGCCGCGCGTCGGCTCCCGTGCGGACACCTGTACCACTCGGACTGCATCGTGTCGTGGCTGTGGCGGCACAACTCCTGCCCAGTTTGCCGCCGCAGCATCCCGATGTTCTCCTCCACCACCACAGTGGCACAGTGACTGTGCCGCTGCCGCCACCGGTTTCCATCTACTCCCCACAAGCGGCGCCGGCCACATCCATCGCCACGCTGCCCACCGTCACCATCTCCGACACTGTGGAGGTCTGCGCCGTCTGCACGGAACCCCTCCCGCTCGCGGCGGCCGCGCGCCGGCTCCTGTGCGGACACCTGTACCACTTCGACTGCATCGTATCATGGTTGTTACGGCACAACTCCTACCCAGTTTGCCACCACAGCATCCCGATGTTCCCCTCCACCACCGCAGTGACTGCGCCGCCGCCGCCGCCACCGGTTTCCATCTCCGACTCACAAGCGGCGCCGACCGCGTCCATCGCCGCGCTGCCCACTGTCACCATCTCCGACACCGCGGAGGTCTGCACCGTCTGCACGGAACCCTCCCGCTCGCGGCGACCGCGCGGCGGCTCCTGTGCGGACACTTGTACCACTCCGGCTGTATCGTGTCGTGGCACAACTCCTGCCCAGTCTGCCGCCGCAGCATCCCGATGTTCCCTTCCCCCACCGCAGAGACTGTGCCATCGCCGTCTCTTCCGCAGCCGACGCCCGGCTGGAGGCGGTCTCTGCCGAGGGCTCGCCGGATCAGAAGGATTTGCCACAGTTTGCTTAGATACATGGAAATAAGCCGTGCACGTCAGCCAAATAGAAGCGGCAATATTGTGCATGGCTGATGCGTCGCATTGTTCAGCACTCGTATGATCTCATTGTATATTACACACCGAAATCGTAATCTAATCACGCATTCCATGGATAATTCCTTTGGAGTTCAATCCACGACTTGTGCAGCATAAACAGAAATATAACTTTGATGATCCGCTGGAAGATACTCCCTCTATTCAGAAATATGAGCCATATAGTTTGAATGCTCTTATTTAGAAATACAAGACTTATTTGATGAAGAATTTTCTACTATAATCCAATTTATTTTCTGAGCCATATACATTTATTCATTACCACCTACGCAAAGTATATCCCTCATCTTTCGACAATTAAGTGAGTTTATCTAAGTCATTTTCTCGGGTGTATCTAAGTCAACCATTTTCTTTCATACCTTTCTTAATTTCACA
This sequence comes from Rhipidocladum racemiflorum, assembly GCA_036346355.1. Classification (NCBI taxonomy): domain Eukaryota; kingdom Viridiplantae; phylum Streptophyta; class Magnoliopsida; order Poales; family Poaceae; genus Rhipidocladum; species Rhipidocladum racemiflorum. The sequence goes on from CM070592.1 coordinate 27,505,969, forward strand.
TTAATCTTAATTCTTATGCAAATTCAAAATACATCTTTTATTTCTAAACGGAGGGAGTACTTAAATATGGAAACAGAGGTGGAGCCACTAGCAAACTTTTTTTTAGATGCCATCAGCGAACTTCTAATAATTAACTTATGAGCACAGGAATATGACTAACCTTGGCAAGATCAAATAAATACTGTAATACCCCAAATTTTGCATAAGAGTATTTAATTATTTGATTATAATTTTTTGAGATTTGTTTTGAATTTTTTGGATTTTGAAAACTATTTTCCTATTATTTAGATTCATAAAAATGATTTAATGCAAAAAAATAAAACTCAATAATTTTTGGAAATAATTTTATTAAGTCCTAAATATCTCAGGATATTTTTGAGAATTTTTCTAGAATTTTTTACTCTTATTTTCTATTCTCTAATTTTTTTTATTTTTAGCCATTAACTAATTCGAGCAGAAATAGAAAGAGGAGCCACCTATGAGCACAACAATGCCTTCTTCAAGCTTCAGCTTCCAGAGAAGCATGCTTCTCTTCTTCCTCCCTTAACAATATGGTACTAATAGATGCCATCTACTAGATAGTCTCATGTATGTCTCTTATCTACTAGGAACCATGCTTTTGAGAAATTGATTGCCCAAATTATTAAATTAAGATCCTCCTTTCTAAAAGAAAGGATCAAGACTATTCGATTGAATAATTCTGATGAGTTTACCTCAAAAGCATTTAATGATTATTGTATGGCTCTACGCATTAATGTAGAGCACTCTGTACCTCATGTCCGCACCCAGAATGGCCTTGCAGAGTCATTAATTAAACGAATAAAACTCATTGCTAGGCTACTCCTGCAAAATTGTAGGCTGCCCACCAGTTGTTGGGGCCATGCAGTGTTACACGCTGCTACATTAATTCAACTCAGGCTAACTGCATATCATGAAATTTTCTCATTGCAGATAGTGCGTGAAAAAGAACCAAGTATTTTTCATCTGCGAAAATTTGGTTGTGGTGTATACGTGCCAATCTCTCCACCACAGCGTACCACCATGGGCCCTCACCGGATGTTGGGGATCTATGTAGGTTATAAATCTCTGTCAATAATTAAATACATTGAGCCTATGACAGGGGATCTGTTCACCACAGCTCGATACGCTGATTGTATTTTTGATGAGGATAATTTTCTGGCATTAGGGGGAGATAAGTACCACATTAAAGAATGATAGGAAATTGATTGGAATGTCACTGGCATTCAGTCCTTAGATCATCGCACTAAAGAAACCGAACTTGAAGTTCGAAGGATAATAAATCTGCAATAAATAGCTAATAATCTACCAGATGCCTTCACTGATCATAAGAGAGTGACAAAATCTCATATACCTGCAGTAAATGTACCTGAAAAGTGGAAATACCTCAGAATGATATTCAACCTACTGTTGCCCCTCATGACAAAAAGAGGGGGAGGCCTCCAGGTGCACTGGACTCAATTCTGCGGAGACGTCCGCAGAAACAGAGGACCGAACAAATGAGATCACTACCTATGACAGTGGAAGAAGCTCAACCTGATGTTGAGAAAATCCCTGAAGTGAGCCATCCTGAAGATGGACATGTCCCTGAAGTGACACATACTGAAGATGATAATCCCAGCATACATTTGCGCGCACAATCTAACGCTGGGAGGTTGGAACACCCAGACTTCATCGTTATGGAAAATCATGAGGAGCTGGAAGAAATAAATGAAGAGATATCCACCAATTATGTAGATTCAGGATAACTATATAAGAGAAAGACTACAATTATCGACATATATTTTGCCTCTAAAATTGCTAAAAATCTTGAATTGGATCCAGAACCAAAGTCCATGGCAGAGTGCCAGATGCACTCAGATTGGGTCAAATGGAAAGAAGCAATTGAAGCAGAATTAAACTCGCTCAATCAGAGGATAGTTTTTGGTCCTGTTGATCGAACGCCTCCTAAAGTGTTCCCTGTAGGATCAAAATGGGTTTTCATCCAAAAGAGAAATGAAAACAACCAGGTGATGAGATATAAAGAGAGGCTTGTAGCACAAGTGTTCACGCAGAGACCCGACATCGATTACGATGAAACATATTCTCCGGTGATGAGTGGAATAACGTTCCGATATTTAATATCAATGGTAGCTAGCTTAAATTTAACCATGCAGTTGATGGATGTGGTGACCACATATTTATATGGGTCACTGGATACGGATATTTATATAAGTCCCTGAAGAAGGGATATTCAAATAATGATGATTGTCCCTGTGTGTTCATAAAGAAATCTCATAATGGATTTTGTATCATCTCGGTGTACATCGATGATCTGAATATCATCGAAACCATGGAGGAAATAAAGAAAGCAAGTGCATACCCCACGACGGAGTTTGAGATGAAGGATTTGGGTAAAACCAAATTTTGCTTAGGCCTGCAGCTTGAGCATTTCCCAGAATGAATTTTAGTACACTAGTCTGCCTATACCAAGAAGATATTGGAAAGGTTTAACATGGATAAATCTCATCATTTGAAAACCCCCATGGTAGTAAGGTCCCTTGAAGCGGACAAAGACCCATTTAGACCAAGGATGGAAGATGAGGAAGTCTTGGGACCCGAAGTTCCATATTTGAGTGCTATTGGTGCACTTATGTATCTTGCGAATTGCACAAGGCCTGATATTGCATTCTCAGTAAATTTGCTAGCAAGAGATAGTGCAGCTCCAACCAGAAGACATTGGACTGGCGTCAAGACTACTCAGATACATCTAAGGTTCTCAAGATCTTGGTTTATTTTACCGGAAGAACCAAGACTTAACTATGGTGGGATATACGGATGCTGGCTATCTGTCTGATCCCCACATTGCCAAATCTCAAACTGGTTTTGTATTTTTCTGCGGTGGTACAATCATTTCTTGGTGGTCTTTTAAACAGACCTTAGTAGCCACTTCTACCAACTACTAAGAGATTATATCTCTGTATGAAGCCTTACGGGAATGTGTTTGGCTAAGACATGTAATTAACCATATGCAGAAGTCATGTGGTCTGAATATTGTTGATACCCCTACTATTATCTATGAAGATAATGCTGCTTGTGTTGCACAAATGCAAATGGGTTATGTAAAGAGCAATATCACGAAGCATATTGTCCCTAAGTTCTTCTATCCTCACGAATTCCAGAAGAATGGTGAGATAAAAATAATGCAAACTAAGTCATTTAAAAATCTAATAGATTTATTCACAAAATCCTTACCAAAGTCTACCTTCCAAAGGTACGTCAACGGCATTGGAATGAGGCGACTTAGAAATTTACAGAGTTCAGGGGAGTAAATCCCGAACCATAACCCCTTTTACTCGATCCTGAAGACTATAAGTTACACTCTTTTTTCCTTCGAAAGTTTTCATGAAGTTTTCTCACATGAAGGTGTTTAATGAGACAACTAGTATAACACGGAGTGCGAGTGCAATGTACTCCTTTCTCCATCCATTTTTTCCACTGGGTTTTAGGAGGAGTTTTTAATGAGACATATGTATTATGCGGTATTCGCCCAAGGGAAAGTGTTATAATATAGTTAGAATCGGTATTCCTGTAGGGTAGGACTCTATCAATTAGTGGGCAAATACGAATTAATCTCCAGGGGCACAGCCCTCATTCTTTGCGATTGCATTGACGTGCTGTTGATTGACAGCAATTCCAGAATACATTTCGGCACGCGTGACGCGCGCACACGCGAATACGTCCAACGTACGGTTCCAGGCCCGTGGAGTGGGCACTTGATGCCTTACCGAGCCGCACCGCGATCCGCGCTCCGCAAGCTCCCGCCACGATCAACCCGACCACCGCGCGCCTCTACTCTATATGGGCGCCCGCCCTTTGCCTCCCGGCGACCAAACAAGTAGATCGGCTTCGTCTCGCTCAAGCTCACGAAAGAATTCCCTCGTTGCATATACCTGTAGCGGGCTAGCGGCCATGGCGTTGGAGGCGGTCAGCCACGAGGCGCTGCTCAAGGTCGGGATGTTCGTGCTGGTGCAGGCGCTGGTGTACCTCATCCTCTCCATGTCGTCCACCGTCTTCTCCGGGACCAAGAGCCTCGGCCTCCGCCCGGCGCCGTCCGTCAGCGCCCGCCGCATGCTTGCTCTGCTCTCCGACGTGCCGCTGAGCGGGGAGCCGTCGCCCGTGCCCGCCGACCAGGAGGAGGATTGATTAAGGCCGATCGGTGGCACCGTGACACGGACCTGGAACCAGATTAATTAGCTGGCTAGCTAGTTGACTTGTTGCGTCGCATCGGAAACATGTGGCCTGTGTAGGCGTGTAGCTATCCACCACTCTTTGATCCATTCATTTGTTCGATTGTTTCGCTGCCTAGCTTGGATATACAATTTACATGGCTTTTTGATTCGTACACGTGACCGTGCGTGCATGTGTTAGGTTAATCGTACATTTGTGGAGAGATTTCTGAACGGAACAGTTGATACATGGTGCGTTTCTTTGCATAGTTATCAGTATCGGTGCATATCGGTCCGTATAACCAGTATGTACCATTTTAATACTTAAATTGGTACGAAGTAGCTCTATGTACCGTACCAGTTTCGATACCGGTCATACCCGTCCGATATCAATATATAGTGGTTATACCGGTCATGCCAATAGAATTGATAATATAGTCTATTGAGCTATACGTTATATTGATGGTACTATTATGTGTTTGGAGTCATATTATAATTAAACTTTGGTGTGCATATAATTAAACATATGTATACTTATAAACATATAAACATATGTATACTTATAGAGCGCGCGACCTCCCCTGCATCGCCCATCTTTCGCCCCCACGATCCCCGCTACCTCCCGATGTGCTATTCCATGCGTCTTCAACGCCGAATCATGGACCTCCCGCAATGGAACTGCCTCTCCCGCCTTTTCTGCTCCCCACCTCTCCCTCTCCCACCATCAAAACGGTGCACCACTCCACTCTCATGACTTCTCCCCACGTCTTCGGCCGGTGGCTACCGGATCTGGCCTCCCCCTTGAGTTGTCGCTGCCCTCAGGTCCACCTCCCCTCAAGACGGCGCCGGGCCTCGTCTCCCCCATTGATGTAGCGTCGCCTCCCCCCCCCCAACATCGCCACCGTATCTGACATCCCCCGGTCGATACACTACGGATTTGGCCTCCCCCACTGAGATGTCGTTCTACCACCTATCGCTGCTCCGAAGTCCACCTCCCCACAACCTAGCGCTGGGCCTCATCTCCCCCGTCACCTTCCCCACCGATGCAGCGTTGCCTCCCCCCAACGCTGGCCACAACATCCGGTGAAGGATGCAACCGGCCGCCGGATCCAGACCGAAGGAGACGGTTGCGTGGACGGAGAAGAAGACACCGTAGGAAGGTAGCTGCAGGGACAGAGGTGGCCTCCCCCCAACCTGGTGCCACCAGACCTCGACTTCCACGTCACTGGAATTTCTTTATCTTCTACTAATCTTCCTCGACTCCAACATGCCCTACTGATTTTCCTTCTGCCCTGAAGGTGTTTGATGTAATCCCCCAAATCAATCTATTACCCATTTTTCTTGAAGCAATTTGGAATGTCGATCATTCAAATTAGATCATTTATGCTATCATATGGTCATTTCCTATGCTCATTCCATTATCCTTCTAATGACCTCATCGTGACACGAAATTCTTGGTGCTTTACCAGACTATTTCTAAAAGTGCAGTATCTACTTTCTTTCCATGCGATGCATCATATTGACAATCAGGCCCATGGCACGGTGGGCTTTAGCCCGAGATGTGAAGTTTTTGTTTATATCTAGCCCAGGTAAGCCCAGGTCATGATAGATATATTAGCCCATATTGAATGACCTCAATTCGGCCTATTATTCTTTACCAAGCCCATTTCTATAGCCCATGAAGCAAGCAGCAAAACCTAGTCCACTGACTCCACCATACCTACCATCTCTCCACTACTCCCCTGCACGGCACTGCCGCCAACCTGCGCCACGCCCCTCACCGGCTCTGCGCCAAGGCCGCCCGCAGCGGCCGTGCCCTGGATCCTCGCTCCTTCGCGCCGAGCCGACTCGCTCTGCGCCACGCCCGCCGCCCACTCGGCCGCGCCCCGGATCCCCAACCTGCGCGCCGAGCCGCCGACCCCTGGAGCCGCCGGCTGCGCCCGCATCTGCAGCGACCTCGAGCCGGCCCAGGCGCCCAGTAGCGACCCCGCGCCGGCCCACGCCCTCTAGATCCGCGCTGTCGCTGTTTTGCTTTGGTTGATTGATTCGGTATACATACCTATGTGCTCTTACTAGCTTCTGTGATTGTGAATGCGAATACTAGCTTCTATGATTGCGAATGCGAATGTTAAATTTGTGTAGGAGTATAATATTTAAAAGTATAAGAATTAGTGAATCTGTGAATGCGAATGCTTATTGTATGATGATTGAGTGATTGTCAATTTGAGTATCCGTGTAGGAGTTGAACAAATTTTTGTAGGAGATGAAGAGGACCAAAACATTAACTTCTTATTTTTCCACACAACATTTTGGAGCGTTTTCAAGGGATGAGGTCACGTAAAAAACAACTATCTCATGCTAGTGGTGAGTTAGCTTCTTATAAATGTAAACTACATATTCTTTGTATTTATTCATACACATGCAACAGGTTTGATTTACTCTCATATATTGTATTAATGTATTTGTAGGTTCTGGTTCTTGTCCTACTATTGATGAAGAAATAGTGGGATAGGATAGAGAGCAAATCTTTATCATTTTGGTACTCAAATCATATCTCTACTATGCTACATTGTCTATGTATCACTTATTTAGCTATGATGTTTTATGTTGAAGAATTGAGCAAAATTTTCATATTATTGTTGTATTTGTGACGTACTTTTGTTATGTTGTCGTGTGGACATAAATTGATGTTCTTAATGGACTTTTAGTTTCTTAAAGTTCAGCCCGGGGCAAGTTCAAATTCTGGATCCTCCACTGTTGACAATGTTATGGGCCAAGTCCATAACAGACAGGGTGTTCAACTGCTTTATGCTACCTTTAGTGCATTGGTGCAGTTCTATAATCCAGAAAACAATGGGAAAAGTCACCACTTTACAAATGTTTTTTGTGATAAGCTAATTATCTTGTTGAGAACATTTTTTTAATTATGATGGTTCTGAGAAATCATGCTTTAGTGTTGCTACAAATTTGTGATCTGAGGCAAATTTAGCAATTTGTAAATTTAGAATTACATTGCATATCTGCTTGCTATTTTCTTAGGATGACGTGTTGATGATATGGTGTATAGATTACAATAATGCCATGTCCTGATTTAGCGGCTGACCTATTTACATAGCAATTTTATTATTTGTACAGTTTTCTGAGTTGTTCTCTTCTTCTAGCAATGTACTTAATCTGTTTGAACAGTGAAGTGTTTTATAGGTGGTGGCACTTCTATGTTTGCGTTATAGTTGACCATAACCTGAAACTTTTGAGCCATTTTGTTCAGTCTTTTTCTCAAGCGACCTTGCATTTGAAATTTCTGTTTTTTCCTGATCCTGGGTTGATTCTTGGTAGTATAGAACCTTTAACTAGACACTATCCTTATTCTATGGGAAATGCCAATCATGGTTGCAAAAAGGCATTCTGGAAATCTGGGCCTATAAACTGGAGACCACCATTTCTGGTCTTCTACGGTTCTACCCAAGCCATGGAAGACTTTCAGTAACTGCTTAGGACACATGCACACATAAGCATGATATTTGAGGCTTGCACTATATCTGCAATCCCCTTTTTTTCAAATCAACCTAGCATATGTCTATTCCTATAAATGAAACTTATGTGTTCCCTTCAACAAATTAACAAGTCATGAAAAGCCAAAAAAACCAAGTCTGTCAGAGTTACATGTGTCTCAATCTGTAACTTATGTGTTTGATGAAATCCCCCAAATCAATCTATTACCCATTTTTCTTGAAGCGGTTTGGATTGAGGCTCAGGATAGTTCCTTGTCATTAGATTATTTTCTATCCGCTTACTTCAATTCTCAGTTTGTTGTGCAGTCCACAAACCACTTCAACGATGCTTCATCTCACTTCAATATCAATTGCCATCTAACGACGATTTACAATATCGACTGTCTCCATTGCACATAATAGAGAAGCTAATTTGTGCTTAATTGTTGTGTCCATAATTTGTGCTTAATTGTTGTGTGAATTGCAAAATCAATCTTTCATTTACAAATCTACTACATATGTGAATTCACATTATATTAATCTACTATATGTGTGAATTGCAAAATCAATCTTTCATTTACAAATTAGCCTGATTTAGTTGTGTCCCAAAAAAAAATCTGAAGAATCCTTGCTGCAATTTAGTTGTTAGGCTAGCATTTGGCTTCCTAAACCCTAAGGCCCATGGCAGCATCCAGAATTCTCAGATTGGATTAGGGTTCAAGGTATCATAATATTGATGTTTTTATCTTATCAATAAGAATTGGTTTTTTCTCCTCTGCAATAAAATGGTGATGGTCACTGTTGTTAGTGATTTTCTTTCATATGAATACTGCGTGGCTTCTTGGTTATTACACAAATATCTTTCTTTTTTTTTCCAGTTCCAATGCACTAGGTTGGCTATTAATTTAAATTGTCCATTATAATCATTCATTATTACATCATCTGTAAGCAGTATTTTTAAGCACATCGCATCATACATTACTGTTGTAACCTTCTTAACATTTGCTCTAGAAATAACATTTGATCTAATTTTACAGACTAGGTACAATTGTGCCACCTTTCATCAGTAGTTGTGCTCTTATTTAAGGAAGGCTTGCTTAGTATTATTGCTACCTTTCATCAGTAGTTGTGCTCTTATTTAAGGAAGGATCCCTTAGTATGATAAACACGTGCATTATTGTTCTACAATTCCTCTTTTATGGTAGGAGTAAAACTATTGATGTTGCTCAATTCCCTAATGCTGCAAGATAGCTCCTTCTGTAGTAAGAGATGACAATAGGAAGGAGGTCCATATTGGGAAGTGGTTGGTGTTCCACATCATTATTGGGTGAAACAGATGAATATTTATTTGGAGCTTAATTTCTATGCTATCAGTGTGAGCCCCTCATTTTTATGTCAATAAATAACATAAATATGAGGCTCTTTAAGTGCATCCTGTGCCATTCCCATGATCAGTGGCTGGCACGCACAAACACAATTTGGATATTACAGCCACACAGATACACATTTTTATTACATCACAAGTTTTATAGTGATATTACAATACCAAAAGTAGCAGGAAATTAAAACCATGTCTCATAGTATGCCAACTATTCCATAACTCCACAGGCAACTGCTGAGATGAACCTAGAAAGATCAGTCGTCGCTAAAATTCGCAGGTTCCTCAAATTCATTCCCGTCATTATCGTAATCTTGCTCATCACCTAAAAACATTGTTGAAGCAAGTTGAGTACATTGGTACTCGCAAGACTTTGTAGTGTATGCAAATCCTGGAATAAATGCAGGCTGAAATAGAAAGTGGGTTTCTACGGTTGTTTTGCATAAAGCGAAAGTTTTGAATGAAGTAATACTGAATAGTAATGGAAGGCGTAAATAAAACATTAAAACAGTTTGATAAGGAATTGAGATAACAAGTAATAAAAGAATAATAATATTTTACTCACGGCCCTTTGTGAGTAAAATAACGAACAAGACCCTCCATGGTCTTATGCGAACAATTATAACAGTAAGTGACATTTAACAAATGTGAATTACTTTCCAAATCATTTTATCAAGAGTTTTTAGAAAATAGAAAACAACTAACTAGTGTCAATTCGCCAAGTCATCCATGACCGTGGATACGGCTATTCGAATAGTTTTAGACTCTGCAGAGTTTGTACTGCTTTACCCACAAGATATGTTCTCCTTTTTGCAAGCTATAAGACACACTTCCTTTGGTATGCCCGCGAGGAGTTCATAACGAAACTGTTCGATTATTTGAACCTTAACTTTGCACTAGCCCAGTGACGTTACCCCTGACTATGATGGAAGCTACAAACAGTGAAGCAATAGTATTCAGGAGCCCGCGGCTCAAATGGTACAACAACAGCCCCAAATTCATAGCCAGGCGTACACCGTTACAACGGTAGATGCCAACACCTCGGTGATGACACCTCCCTCGAGCAAACCAATACCCGGAATGCTCGTGCTACAACTGCCTACCAATGTGCAAAGCTAATTCCCAAATAATTTAATAAGTTAAGACTGTCCCAGTCCAGTACTTGTGGATGTACGGTTTACTTGGATCATGCAACACTACGTTCGGTCCTTAGAGTGACATGGGTGATAACTCCACCCTAGCTATGTACACGTTAAAACATGTACAACCGGCTATTGCCAATAATCACCCACGTCAAAACAGTAGTTTTATTTTCATTTTTACCAAACTACCAGTATCCTTTACTGCTTAAATAAACCATAAAAGATTTCATAAAGAATGTTGTGTGGGTGTAAACGTCTCCAACTTTGATCTAAAGCAGTGCTAAGCATTTGCAGGTTAATAAATGATTATACCCAGTTAAAAGAACTTAACCAGTCCTATGGTTATCATGGATCATAGATCAACAGTGATTAAGGACATCCATTAGTATGGGTTATAACTACCAAATAACACGAAGTGAGGTTTTAGCGAAATATAAGCATGCAGGAAGATTCTTAATCACATTTTAGCTGATTATGAAATCTGGGATCAAAATGATCAAGGGGGTGCTTGCCTTGCTCCTCGGCGGTGTAAGCTGGGTCTGTGTCGTCGATAGCGTAGTCGGTAATCTCAGCGTCTATATGTCGATTAAGAACATGGCAAAAAGAATACTTCAATATCGATGAAGAAGCAAATACACATACCACAAAGATAGCAACTAAAAGATTCAAATGAAATCAATTTGATTCAATCAATGATGACAATTACCTAATCAAGTCATGCACTAGCCAAGTTATAAGATTTTAATCTTAAGAGTAAAAGCTTAATGACACACAACATGATTAAATGTAATATTTTATTTTAGTTTACGAATTCAGGAAGCTAAGATTGTAAAATCGAATATAAAGAAATTCATTTTCAAGGTGTGGTGTTAGTTGTATTAATTTTAAACATGGCATAAGGTAACTTCAAACATGTCAAACAAAAGTAACATGGTACACCCTAACTTTCATATTACCATTTGATCCTAACTAGTGTAATGAGAACAAAGAAACAAGTTTTATTCATTTTGGAGGCTTTTTGATTAAGTTATTGCAACTATATTAAATATAAGCATTAAATAAAGTCCTAATGTGAAATTTCCACAAACTAACTCCAAATTCAAATCTAATTACATATTTGGACAGTACTTGATCTAAGGATTCTAACAAAATTTGTTTCACTCAATTTGGACCTATTTTGCAAAATCTTTATATGCCACATATTCAAATTTTATGATTCAAATTTAAATTCAAATTTAATTTGCTAAACAAGTACTCAATATTTTTGCATATTATGAAACTAGGGGATTTATAATGAATTTAGAAACAAGTTTCACTTGATTTGGAGTTATAGATAAAAAGATATAGCTAATTGAATTTATTCGGTTCAAATAATTCTGAAAAAGGAAAAATACGTTTTCTTTAAGAGAAAGCGTATTGTTGAATCTGTGGCTAGGGTTTTGAAATGGGCTGCGGCTGCGATAGGCCGGCCTGCCGTCGGTGGCCGCGTCTTATGCTTGCATGCACGCAGTTTAGGTGACCCGTGGGGCCGGGTTGACAATGAGTTAAGTGTGCGCGTGAGGTCGACCAATCGAGCCCACACAGAGAGCGGCGAGGAGATGACCGACGGCCTCGCCGGCGGCTCTCCGGCGGCGTCGATCGAGTTTGGAGGGCTCCTTCGGCATCAGTGGACCATGATGAACTTAGGGGTATGCTCGGTTATAGGTGGTGTTCGGAGAAATCGAGCTCTCGGCGGTGACCGGCGGAAGCTCACGGTGAAGTTTGGCTCGGCGGCGCTACGGGGCATCATTGGCTTAATGGTCATGTGCAAAAGCATCTAGAGGTCCTAGGGGCTCCATTCGAATTCTTGGATTGGAGGATGGGTAGCCGGGTGGTGTTCTCACCGTGTAGGGGCGAAGGCGGAGGAGGTTGCACGGCGCGGGAGTTCTCCGGTGTGGTTCGGGCTGAAACAAGGTGCGCATAAGTTTCATTAGCACCCAGAGATACTCCAAGATCAATCAATTTGGACGCTTCCTTACCGAGTCGTGCGAATTTGGTACTTCCCCCAATTCGGGTTCCGCCGGAGACGAAGAAGACAATGGAAATTCGGAGGGATTACGAGCTCGGAGATGGAGTGGATGGTTGCTCTGGGTTTGACTCAGTGTAAAGGAGCTATTCCTCCAGTTAAATAGGCAGCGAAGGCGGTTTAGCGAGGAGTGGTCTGTGGAGAGGAATGGCGGCGGGTTTCGGTGCTCTCTGGAGCTCTCCCTTCGGCACAGCCAAAGGTCAAGGGACACGGCAGGCGCAGCTGGCAGGCGGCCTCGAGGTGCTCCCGATTGCGGCGGGGTCGCGACAAGAAATGAGGCGGTTCGGCACTGCTTGGCCGACTCCGCTCGAGAGAGAGACAGAGCGAGATAGAGAAGAAAGGAAAGAGATGGAGCTGACCTTCGGGGTCCACAAGGCAGAGAGAGAAAAGAGAGAACAGGAGAGGGCATGCTGTGTGAAGTTTCTGGGTCCCGTCGGCAGTGTCCGTGCACACGTGGGCCCCACGTGTAAGGAATGAGAAGGGAGAGCTCTAGCTCATTCCCTGGACAGCACACTAACCCATTTAATTCAAGGGTCAAGTCATCTCAAGATTTTTCCAAACTTTTTGACTAAGCTGATGAGTAAGTCTACTAGTTTCAGTAAAATTTTGGAGTTAAAATTATTTACCATTTATTTATAATAAATCTGACAATGAATGCATTACAGAAAATCAAATTTAGTTTTTGAATTGATTAAGGGACTAAATCAACGTATTAAATTTTGAAATTTTTAATGAAGGTTTGGTTCCAAACAATGGACCTATCATAAAAATGTAAACATTAAATTCTCATTATTTAATTCTCCATAAATCTTTTATTGATTTCTGCAGAATTTCAAATTTGCCTAAAATAAATGCTAAATCATAGCAAAATTGCTTATTAATTTTTGAAACTTTTTGTGGGTGAAGATAATATGTCTGAGGTCTTATGGTAAAAATTCCAAAGTCTAGAGTGCTCCACATTTATCTCTAAAAATCTGACATTGATCTGGACAGCAATGGAATTTGCTAATTAAATTATTTTCTTTACTTCTAAATGCATTCACATGGTCTTTTGACTAGCTAGAAATATCTTCTAGGGTTTGGCCAGGTTATACAAAGATTTTTACCATGGTAATTTCATTTCTTACTATTTTACTATTTTCTCTTTTCTTTTCTTTTCTTTCTTCCATTATTCATTTCAACAATTAATTCAACCAATAGATCTAAAATCAATAAATGCACATAAAATCAAGAAATGCAACACAAAAATGATTTCACATTTTTAATATTTGATTTTTATTACTTTATAAATTTGAGGATGTTACAGATCTACCCCCCTTACAAAAATCTCGTCCTCGAGATTTGCGAGGGCTAAGGAAAACTAAAAGAAGTCTGGAAATTCTTTCATCAGGTGATCCTCACGCTCCCACGTGGCTTCTTCTTCAGTATGATTACTCCATTGAACCTTCAACATTCTGTGGATCTTGTTTCTCGTGTGTCGCTCGGCTTCTTCAAGAATGCGAACAGGACGCTCTCGATAAGATAGATCAGGTTGTAGATCGAGATCGTCGAGATTTGCGAGATCAGTCGGCACACGAAGACATTTCTTGAGTTGAGATACATGGAAGACATTATGAACTTCCGATAAACGGGAGGGCAGTTCCAACTTATATGCCATCTCTCCCATCTTCGCGATAATTGGAAACGGTCCAATATATCGAGGGGCTAATTTCCCGCGAATTTGGAAACGACGAACTCCGCGAAGAGGAGAAACTTTCAAATAGACATGATCTCCGACTTCAAAGCTTAATTCACGTCGACGATTGTCGGCGTAACTCTTCTGACGAGATTGGGCTTCTTTGAGTCGACTCCTAATCATGTCAACTTGCTCTTGGGCTTCTTGGATAATGTCTGGGCCAAAGAAATTTCTTTCTCCAGTTTCAGACCAAAAGAGAGGGGTTCGGCACTTTCTTCCGTAAAGTGCTTCAAAAGGAGACATCTGGAGACTGGCTTGAAAACTATTATTATAGGAGAATTCAGCAAAAGGTAAGCTTTTCTCCCAATCCATGCCATAAGATAGCACACACGCTCTCAGCATGTCTTCCAGGGTCTGATTGGTCCGTTCAGTTTGTCCATCTGTTTGGGGATGATAAGCCGTACTGAAATTCAGCTTTGTCCCTAACAGAGCATGTAAACTTTCCCAGAAACGAGATGTGAACTGGGATCCACAATCGGACACAATAGTCTTAGGGATTCCATGAAGACGAACAATGTTTTCCAAATATAGCTCAGCAAGTTTAGAGCTTATATAATTGGTTTTGACTGGAATGAAGTGAGCAACTTTGGTTAATCGATCAACGATAACCCAAATGGAATCATGTCCTTTTCTGGTTCTCGGTAACCCAACAATGAAATCCATACAGATATGGTCCCACTTCCATTCAGGAATGTCAAGAGGTCGAAGTAGACCAGCTGGGCGTTGATGCTCGGCCTTTACTCGCTGACATACATCACATTTCGCGATATACTCGGCGATTTCCTTCTTCATGCCGGGCCACCAATATTCCTGCTTTAGATCTTGATACATCTTCGTGCTTCCAGGATGGATAGAAAGAGGTGATTCATGAGCTTCACTCAAGATCAACTTCTTGATTTCTAGATCACTGGGGATATAGATTCGATTCTTGAATTGGAGTATACCATCCGAATTTTCCGAATATCCTGATTCAACCTCGAGTGGCATATCTTCTCGGATTTTGGATATGGCCTTATCTTTAGATTGGGCTATCTTAATTTGGGTTTTCAGATTTGGTTGCATGTGGAGACTAGCAACAAATCCTTTTTCAACAATTCCCAAATTAAGCTTCTGAAACTCCTTTACTAATTCAGATTGATCAGTGTATGCTGACACTATCATACAATGAAGCTTACGGCTCAGAGCATCTGCTACGACATTAGCTTTACCAGGATGGTAATGAATACTAAGGTCGTAATCCTTTATTAGCTCCAGCCATCTCCTTTGTCGCAGATTAAGATCTGGCTGAGTAAAGAAGTATTTTAAGCTCTTATGATCTGTGTAGATGTCACATTTGTTTCCAATAAGATAGTGACGCCAGATTTTGAGGGCATGCACTACTGCAGCTAACTCCAGATCATGAGTTGGATAATTAAGTTCATGAGGTCGAAGCTGACGAGAAGCGTAAGCTACGACTTTCATCTCTTGCATCAACACGCAACCAAGACCATTGCGTGAAGCATCGCAATAGACATCGAAGCTCTTATGGATGTCGGGTAATACCAGCACTGGGGCTGTGGTTAAGCGTTTCTTTAATTCCAGAAAACTTGCTTCGCATTCTGGAGTCCATTCATATTTCTTTTCTTTCTTCAAGAGCTGAGTCAATGGTTTAGCAATTTTGGAGAAGTTTTCGATAAAGCGGCGATAATATCCCGCTAAACCGAGGAAACTTCGGATTTGAGGAACAGATTTTGGTTGCTCCCAGTTTTGAACTGCTTGAACTTTGCTGGGATCAACAGAAATTCCACCTTTGGAAAGGATATGCCCGAGGAATGCAACTTCCTTTAACCAAAATTCACATTTCTCGAACTTGGCATATAATTTATGTTCTCGGAGTTTTTCCAGAACCAAGTGTAGATGTTGGGTATGATCTTCTTCATTTTTGGAATAGATGAGGATATCATCTATGAATACCACTACGAACTTGTCGAGATACTCCATAAAGACTTTATTCATTAAACTCATAAAGCTAGCTGGAGCATTTGTAAGTCCGAAGGACATTACGACATATTCATATAAGCCGTAACGAGTGGTAAAGGCTGTTTTAGGAATATCCTCCGGTCGAATTTTCAATTGATAATAGCCATGTCTAAGATCAATTTTGGAGAAGATTTGGGCGCCGGTTAATTGATCGAAAAGATCATCGATACGAGGTAGAGGATATTTGTTTTTGATGGTAACATCATTAAGAGCACGATAATCCACACACATGCGTAGACTACCGTCCTTTTTACTGACAAAGAGAACAGGGCTACCCCATGGAGAAGTACTTGGTCGAATGAACTTTTTATCTAATTGTTCTTGAATTTGCTTTTTGAGTTCTACTAACTCATTTGGTGGCATTCGATAAGGTCTTTTGGAAATTGGGGCTGTACCAGGTATAAGATCAATGACGAACTCTAAGTCACGATCTGGTGGCAAACCTGGCAATTCTTCTGGAAATACATCGGGAAAGTTGGAAACTACAGGAACAGATTTAATCTTTTCCATTACCAATGTATTTAAGTATGATCTCGATTTAGAAAGATTTTGGGTGGAACTAAAATTCACTTCATCTCCATCAGGATTAATAAGAGATATGGATCTATTAGCACAATCTATCTGTCCTTTATTCTTAGCTAACCAATCCATACCAAGAATGATGTCTAATCCTGGGGTTTCTATAAGAATAAGATCAGCATAAAATAAAACTTGATTTATTTCAATGCTAACCTTAGGACACATTTTAGTAGTTCTCATTTTTGCCCCGGGGGAATAGATTATCATGGACATAGGTAAAGATTCAGTTTGGATTTGATGTGATTCTACGAACTTCTTCGATATAAAAGAATGGGATGCACCGGAATCAAATAACACCAAAGTGGGAATAGATTGGACGGGGAACATACCCAGAACCACATCTGGTGCTTCCGTTGCTTCCTCAGCCGTCACATGATGTAAACGTCCCTGGTTGACAGCTTGAGCAGGTGCAGGTTTTCCAGCTTGTTGTCCTCCAGCTCCTTGAGGACGACCAGGGGGTCGCTGAGGAACTCCCTTGCTTGGGCAATTATTGGCATAATGTCCAAGCTGCTTGCACTTGAAGCATGTGACATTCGAAGTCTGAGTTGATGCTCCGGTAGGACGTGCTCCAGTAGGGTTTGCCGGACGAGGCAAGGGCTGTCGAGGTCGAGGGGCAGGACCTTGACGCCTTTGCTTCTGTGGCGGAGCAGGTGGTCGCGCATTACCCTAAGGTGCAGGGCGAGGTCTGGATGGGCTTGCACTGGCAGTCTTCTGTGCCATCCATTTCCTCTTACGCGACTCCATGGCAGCTCGAGTGCTATGCTCCACTCGAATAGACTTGTCCACCAAAGTTTGGAAGTCATTGATATCAATGGCAGCTAATGCACACTTGATTTCTTCATTAAGGTTATCCCGAAAGCGTTCCAACTTGCGCGCTTCAGGGGTAACTTCTAATGGTGCATAGCGGGAAAGGTAATTGAAGCGATTAAGATACTCCATTACCGTCTGATTCCCTTGACGGAGATCAAGAAATTCCCGTCTTTTGATATCCATCAGACTGGAAGGAATATGAGTTCGGCGAAAAGTATCTTTGAAGGTCTCCCATGAAATCTGATCCACTGGAAGTATAGCTTGGTAGTTCTCCCACCATAATGCAGCAGCTCCTCCCAACTGATAAGATGCATAAAGAACTTTCTCTCGATCATTGCACTGTGCAATGTTCAACTTGCTCTCCATTGTTCGCAGCCAATCATCTGCGTCCAATGGGTCTGCAGCAGTAGAGAATGTAGGAGGCCGAGTTTTCAAAAACTCAGACAACCTTGATGGTGGAGCACCACCACCACTTCCTCCAACAGGAACTCCTTGATGGGAAGTATTCTGAACTAACTGTTGCAGAAGAAGTGTATGGGTTTGACGGTTTTGCTCAATCATTGCCAGAACTTGCGCCATTGTGGGCGGACCTGGCAATTGCTCCTCCGGAATTCCACCTTGCCGATTAGGATTTGAATCTGGATTGGGTGGATCTGGCAATTGATGAGAAGATGAAGCCCTTGCAGAAGGGTGCATCGGATTAGGCTGCGCTGGAGTGGGCAATGTTTCGCGAGGAGGAAGGGGTTCCTGCGAAGCCTCACTCTCCAAGATCCCACGAAGAGATCTGGTTACAGGCATCCTGAAATTTCAATTCAGATGAGAAAATAATGTATTGTAATTAAATGATTTAAGCTGGTAGACTGAAAATTTAAACTCAATCTCATTGGTTAATAGGCAACATTTCATTCCCTAAAATTTTATTATTCTTAAAGAAATTCATTAACAAGAGAGGTGTGTTATTATGTTATGTTATGTTATGTTATATTGTAAAAGATAAACACAAGGGATCACATCATCGTGAAATTGTAATAAAACATTAGAAAGTCACGAGAAGGAACCAAAACAAGCAGAAATAAACAGTAACAGCACTTTATTCAACTGCATATTAACAACATGTACAACAAAA
This sequence comes from Rhipidocladum racemiflorum, assembly GCA_036346355.1. Taxonomy (NCBI): domain Eukaryota; kingdom Viridiplantae; phylum Streptophyta; class Magnoliopsida; order Poales; family Poaceae; genus Rhipidocladum; species Rhipidocladum racemiflorum. Next base: position 27,524,540 of record CM070592.1, read on the forward strand.
GTATGGCAACCTCACAACTCCACACTACATGACCACATGTGCTGCTACAACTAAAGGTAAACCTACTCCAAACCTGGCGCTACAACGTCCTCGCTAGTAGACTCAACAGGATCCGCAGGGGTAGAGTCAGTCACCGTGGCGGGAAAGGTACCACGACGCCTGTAAACCTGTGTCACACGGGGACGCAAAGACACTGCAGCCGACCGCCCAAGTCTAACTCGCGACAGACGTGGACAACTAACTCCTGTGGACATCCTAGCCCGTCGAGAACGTCTAGTGGCCCTAGCAGACCTAGGTGTAGGAGTACCAGGCACCTCCTGGACTGGCAACAAAGTAGCATCGTCGCCAAGTGTAGACCTAGAGAACAAACCCATAGCCACGAAAGGAGCTATGGCGTTCTCTAAAAAGGCTACTCTCCCACGTGCTACGTAGTACTCTAATACTGCCTGACGGTGGTAACGGTCAGCAGCATGAAGGAACTCAACTATGATCCTATAGTGCTCATTAGGCACGGTACTAGGATCTATGTAACTAGTGTCTCCCCTCGGCAACAAGGCAGGTATCTCTCGAGCTTGATCGCCATCTCTGGAAGAGCGTGGCGCAGTCGAACGATGGCCATATAAGCAACATCGCTCAACGCGGAAGACACTGAAGCTCCACGACCATCAAAAGTACGATCTGCCTCTCCGAACTGTGTCCTAGCTGGGATCTCAATCCTAGCTATGTACTCTATCGAGATTGGACTCGCCATCCTCTGGAAGACGGTGTATCGAGGTGTCTCAAACTGTGCAAAATCTAACATCTGTGCTAAGACTCCCATCATACCCGCTCCCAGACGCTCGGAGGTGTGAAAGCATGGCGAATACCCTTCCATCTGCACATTTAATAAGGAATTAGTATTCCAGATTAAATGCAAGATGCAACGATAACGCACAAAAGTAAAGAGTAGAAGACAAAACAGTAAAGAATTAATAACAGATATAACAAATTTTATTTTCCTAAGTGTAATGTGTCTATTCAAAATTTTAATTTCCCTCTTAACGACCATTCTAACTAAGGTTCACCTACAGGCAGCCTGGCTCTGATACCAAACTGTGAGACCCTCATTTTTATGTCAATAAATAACATAAATATGAGGCTCTTTAAGTGCATCCTGTGCCATTCCCATGATCAGTGGCTGGCACGCACAAACACAATTTGGATATTACAGCCACACAGATACACATTTTTATTACATCACAAGTTTTATAGTGATATTACAATACCAAAAGTAGCAGGAAATTAAAACCATGTCTCATAGTATGCCAACTATTCCATAACTCCACAGGCAACTGCTGAGATGAACCTAGAAAGATCAGTCGTCGCTAAAATTCGCAGGTTCCTCAAATTCATTCCCGTCATTATCGTAATCTTGCTCATCACCTAAAAACATTATTGAAGCAAGTTGAGTACATTGGTACTCGCAAGACTTTGTAGTGTATGCAAATCCTGGAATAAATGCAGGCTGAAATAGAAAGTGGGTTTCTACGGTTGTTTTGCATAAAGCGAAAGTTTTGAATGAAGTAATACTGAATAGTAATGGAAGGCGTAAATAAAACATTAAAACAGTTTGATAAGGAATTGAGATAACAAGTAATAAAAGAATAATAATATTTTACTCACGGCCCTTTGTGAGTAAAATAACGAACAAGACCCTCCATGGTCTTATGCGAACAATTATAACAGTAAGTGACATTTAACAAATGTGAATTACTTTCCAAATCATTTTATCAAGAGTTTTTAGAAAATAGAAAACAACTAACTAGTGTCAATTCGCCAAGTCATCCATGACCGTGGATACGGCTATTCGAATAGTTTTAGACTCTGCAGAGTTTGTACTGCTTTACCCACAAGATATGTTCTCCCTTTTTGCAAGCTATAAGACACACTTCCTTTGGTATGCCCGCGAGGAGTTCATAACGAAACTGTTCGATTATTTGAACCTTAACTTTGCACTAGCCCAGTGACGTTACCCCTGACTATGATGGAAGCTACAAACAGTGAAGCAATAGTATTCAGGAGCCCGCGGCTCAAATGGTACAACAACAGCCCCAAATTCATAGCCAGGCGTACACCGTTACAACGGTAGATGCCAACACCTCGGTGATGACACCTCCCTCGAGCAAACCAATACCCGGAATGCTCGTGCTACAACTGCCTACCAATGTGCAAAGCTAATTCCCAAATAATTTAATAAGTTAAGACTGTCCCAGTCCAGTACTTGTGGATGTACGGTTTACTTGGATCATGCAACACTACGTTCGGTCCTTAGAGTGACATGGGTGATAACTCCACCCTAGCTATGTACACGTTAAAACATGTACAACCGGCTATTGCCAATAATCACCCACGTCAAAACAGTAGTTTTATTTTCATTTTTACCAAACTACCAGTATCCTTTACTGCTTAAATAAACCATAAAAGATTTCATAAAGAATGTTGTGTGGGTGTAAACGTCTCCAACTTTGATCTAAAGCAGTGCTAAGCATTTGCAGGTTAATAAATGATTATACCCAGTTAAAAGAACTTAACCAGTCCTATGGTTATCATGGATCATAGATCAACAGTGATTAAGGACATCCATTAGTATGGGTTATAACTACCAAATAACACGAAGTGAGGTTTTAGCGAAATATAAGCATGCAGGAAGATTCTTAATCACATTTTAGCTGATTATGAAATCTGGGATCAAAATGATCAAGGGGGTGCTTGCCTTGCTCCTCGGCGGTGTAAGCTGGTGCGTAATAAATCGATAGCGTAGTCGGTAATCTCAGCGTCTATATGTCGATTAAGAACATGGCAAAAAGAATACTTCAATATCGATGAAGAAGCAAATACACATACCACAAAGATAGCAACTAAAAGATTCAAATGAAATCAATTTGATTCAATCAATGATGACAATTACCTAATCAAGTCATGCACTAGCCAAGTTATAAGATTTTAATCTTAAGAGTAAAAGCTTAATGACACACAACATGATTAAATGTAATATTTTATTTTAGTTTACGAATTCAGGAAGCTAAGATTGTAAAATCGAATATAAAGAAATTCATTTTCAAGGTGTGGTGTTAGTTGTATTAATTTTAAACATGGCATAAGGTAACTTCAAACATGTCAAACAAAAGTAACATGGTACACCCTAACTTTCATATTACCATTTGATCCTAACTAGTGTAATGAGAACAAAGAAACAAGTTTTATTCATTTTGGAGGCTTTTTGATTAAGTTATTGCAACTATATTAAATATAAGCATTAAATAAAGTCCTAATGTGAAATTTCCACAAACTAACTCCAAATTCAAATCTAATTACATATTTGGACAGTACTTGATCTAAGGATTCTAACAAAATTTGTTTCACTCAATTTGGACCTATTTTGCAAAATCTTTATATGCCACATATTCAAATTTTATGATTCAAATTTAAATTCAAATTTAATTTGCTAAACAAGTACTCAATATTTTTGCATATTATGAAACTAGGGGATTTATAATGAATTTAGAAACAAGTTTCACTTGATTTGGAGTTATAGATAAAAAGATATAGCTAATTGAATTTATTCGGTTCAAATAATTCTGAAAAAGGAAAAATACGTTTTCTTTAAGAGAAAGCGTATTGTTGAATTACGCGCGGGCTAGGGTTTTGAAATGGGCTGCGGCTGCTGATAGCTGGGCCCTGCCCGTCAGTGGCCGCGTCTTATGCGCGCATGCACGCGCGGTTTGGCTGACCCGTGGGACCGGGTTGACAGCGAGTTAAGTGTGCGCGTGAGGCTGACCAATCGAGCCCACACGGCAGAGAGCCGGCGCAGGGGAGATGACCGACGGCCTCGCCGGCGGCTCTCCGGCGGCGTCGATCGAGTTTGGAGGGCTCCTTCGGCATCAGTGGACCATGATGAACTTAGGGGTATGCTCGGTTATAGGTGGTGTTCGGAGAAATCGAGCTCTCGGCGGTGACCGGCGGAAGCTCACGGTGAAGTTTGGCTCGGCGGCGCTACGGGGCATCATTGGCTTAATGGTCATGTGCAAAAGCATCTAGAGGTCCTAGGGGCTCCATTCGAATTCTTGGATTGGAGGATGGGTAGCCGGGTGGTGTTCTCACCGTGTAGGGGCGAAGGCGGAGGAGGTTGCACGGCGCGGGAGTTCTCCGGTGTGGTTCGGGCTGAAACAAGGTGCGCATAAGTTTCATTAGCACCCAGAGATACTCCAAGATCAATCAATTTGGACGCTTCCTTACCGAGTCGTGCGAATTTGGTACTTCCCCCAATTCGGGTTCCGCCGGAGACGAAGAAGACAATGGAAATTCGGAGGGATTACGAGCTCGGAGATGGAGTGGATGGTTGCTCTGGGTTTGACTCAGTGTAAAGGAGCTATTCCTCCAGTTAAATAGGCAGCGAAGGCGGTTTAGCGAGGAGTGGTCTGTGGAGAGGAATGGCGGCGGGTTTCGGTGCTCTCTGGAGCTCTCCCTTCGGCACAGCCAAAGGTCAAGGGACACGGCAGGCGCAGCTGGCAGGCGGCCTCGAGGTGCTCCCGATTGCGGCGGGGTCGCGACAAGAAATGAGGCGGTTCGGCACTGCTTGGCCGACTCCGCTCGAGAGAGAGACAGAGCGAGATAGAGAAGAAAGGAAAGAGATGGAGCTGACCTTCGGGGTCCACAAGGCAGAGAGAGAAAAGAGAGAACAGGAGAGGGCATGTTGTGTGAAGTTTCTGGGTCCCGTCGGCAGTGTCCGTGCACACGTGGGCCCCACGTGTAAGGAATGAGAAGGGAGAGCTCTAGCTCATTCCCTGGACAGCACACTAACCCATTTAATTCAAGGGTCAAGTCATCTCAAGATTTTTCCAAACTTTTTGACTAAGCTGATGAGTAAGTCTACTAGTTTCAGTAAAATTTTGGAGTTAAAATTATTTACCATTTATTTATAATAAATCTGACAATGAATGCTGTACAGAAAATCAAATTTAGTTTTTGAATTGATTAAGGGACTAAATCAACGTATTAAATTTTGAAATTTTTAATGAAGGTTTGGTTCCAAACAATGGACCTATCATAAAAATGTAAACATTAAATTCTCATTATTTAATTCTCCATAAATCTTTTATTGATTTCTGCAGAATTTCAAATTTGCCTAAAATAAATGCTAAATCATAGCAAAATTGCTTATTAATTTTTGAAACTTTTTGTGGATGAAGATAATATGTCTGAGGTCTTATGGTAAAAATTCCAAAGTCTAGAGTGCTCCACATTTATCTCTAAAAATCTGACATTGATCTGGACAGCAATGGAATTTGCTAATTAAATTATTTTCTTTACTTCTAAATGCATTCACATGGTCTTTTGACTAGCTAGAAATATCTTCTAGGATTTGGCCAGGTTATACAAAGATTTTTACCATGGTAATTTCATTTCTTACTATTTTACTATTTTCTCTTTTCTTTTCTTTTCTTTCTTCCATTATTCATTTCAACAATTAATTCAACCAATAGATCTAAAATCAATAAATGCACATAAAATCAAGAAATGCAACACAAAAATGATTTCACATTTTTAATATTTGATTTTTATTACTTTATAAATTTGAGGATGTTACAATCAGTTAGCGGTTTGGCCGCCTCCCCTTGGTCTTGGGACTCTTTTGTCGCTATTTCTATGATGTTTTGGACATGGTGTTTTCTCTCTCCTTAATTGAATAGGCAGAGCTCCTGCCATCAGTTTCGAAAAAAAAAATTCTATGCTATCAGAAAGCTTTCATGATATTATATGATTTGTGAAGTTTTAATGTCTGTGAACCAACTACCTGAACCAACTACCTGACAATTCACTTTGATGCTGAAATGTATTGCTTCTCATAGAAATGGAAGTAGAGTTCTTGCTTTGTTTCACAAAAGAACATTTTAATTATATGTGAGGGGGCCATTGTATGTATCACTTTATTTTGAGACTCCGTTGCAACGCACGGGCAACTTACTGTCATTTTAAAAGCCAAACCGTATGACTGTCGGTACAATATTAACAAGTTTTTTTTACTTTGTCCTCGCTAATGGGCCATTACTATTGGGTGGAGCCCACTTGAGCCATTGGTCATGTCTGGCTTGTGATTTTAAAAAGCCGACGGACCCCATTTTTTCTTCTTCTTTTGTGATAGTTAGAGCCTGTTTGTTTCAGCTTTTGATTTTGGATATTGGTCCTAAAAGCTGAATAAAAAACAAACAGCCTGATTCTAGAATCCGATTCTCGCAATCCAACCCACCCATTTACACTAGAATCCACAATCCACTTCATATGTGCTTTTGGATTCTAGCTTTTGGAGAATCAACTTCTCAATAACCACAATCCAGAATCAATTTTTAGATAATCAAAAGCTAAAACTGGTACGGTTCCAGATTCTAGTGGAAACGAAAACGGTTCCAAATTCTTAGTAAAAACGCTTCAAGTAGAATCAGAATCACTATCTGAAAACCGTTTGGCTAGTTGTCTAGATTCTGTGAATCGGGGTGGAACAGGGTTGAGGGCGATTCAGCCCCGGCGTGGAAAAAAAAGAAACGTTCCGAGGAGAGTCGTTCCGAGCTTTAGCACGTTTGGCTGAGTTTCTCTTAGATTCTAGTAGAAACAGCTCGGTTCCAAGTTGCCAAACGGGGTCTTAGATTATATCTTGGTTAGAGGAGTTTTTAGATTATATAAGCAGCAACGACGTGATGTGATCCATTAAACTGGGCAACCATTGGGTTTATTGTACCTAGCACATGAATGGAGGATGATTCACTAGACTACAGAAAATGTTTCTTTCACCGTTCACCCACTGAACTCGTGCATGCCTGCAGAATTTCACACACCACGCTCATGAACTGATCCTTCTTTTCCTGTGATGCAAATGGTTAGATGGATGTTTGAATAGAGAAATACAATTATACGTTGGTAAAACAAATCATGTTTCGTAGCCTAGAGGATAGGCTTGCTGGCTAATAAGAGGTTCTGGGTCCGAACCGTTTATTGGACACAAACATGTGAATGCTTTTTTGGGTTTCAACAGTTTATACAAAAAAGAATTTTATTATTTTCATATTGAGTACATGACCAAGATATTTTTTTATAATTAACCAGTCAAATCTAAAAAACTTCTCGAACCAAGATATAACCTAAAAAAAGATGCCAAGTATTTTGATTTCAAAAAATTATACACAAATAAATTTATTATCTTTCTACTCAAGGTAAATTTTGTACCCCGTCAGTAAATGCTAACATTGGCCGAGTGTAAAATATCCACCCATGGTAAATTCTTTACCGTCGGCAAAGGCTTGCACTTGCCGAGTGTTTTGTGTACACACTCGGTAAATGTGTTCCCCCGTCGGACATTTCATGCAATAGCCGAGTGTGAGCTTTCTACACATGGTAAATTTTGTACCCCATCGGTAAATGCTGACATTGGCCGAGCATAAAATATCCACTCATGGTAAATTCTTTACACCGTCGGTAAATACTTGGCCTCGCCTAGTGTTTTCTACCCCTCGGTAAATGTCCTTCCCCGTCGACATGAAGGAGTGCTGGCGGTTTTGTCTCGACGGTTCCTTCATTGGCACCTTCTCATCGTGTCTTAACGGTTTGTGCTTATCTCTAATTCTAAATTCTAATCTAATCTAAACTAATAATCTAAACTAATAAAAGAATGAGTTTACCCCTTCGTCTGACCTGCTCTTGAGCTTCCCTTCTCCACGATGCGCTTTCAAGTATTCAACAACCGCTCCTCCGTAAACTGCCCCCTTCCTTCCCTCAACTGCTCACCACGTTCGAAATCCCTAATCCTAACCTCTCAACCGATCAAAGTAGACCTCTCCCCAGTGGTGGCTGTGGAGGGGACAGGGATGGGGTGGCAATGCAGGCGTTACGGCGAGAGCTGGCGCCGCTGAACTGGGCAACGGTGGACCACTACTCGTGGCATGGCATCACATGCGTGGGAGCCGAGGGCGCGGTCATCGCAATCGAGGCTACTTCTCGGCGGCCGGTGGGCTCCGCAAGCTAGCATGGCTCGACCTCTCCTTCAACGTGCTCAGCGGTGGCGTCCTCGCGGTGCTCGGTTGCCTCGAGTTCCTCGGTTCGTGCCGCGGGAGTCGGCGTGGGAGTGGTTCGACTACCTCGACAAGCGCATCCCGTGGACGTGCCCCACCATCCACATCTTCGGCCGCTTGAACATCTAAGTCGGTGCCATCTCCATTTACCATTTCTTGCGCATCTCCATTTCCAATTTCTTGCGCTTTGTTCGGCTAAGCCTTGGGGTTCTTGGTGTTAACATTGTTGGATTCTAATTATTGCGCACAAAATTGGTAGCTCTGCTGTTGTTTGGGTAAGAAATAAGTGCTAATCTTGCAGAAAAAAGAAAAGTCTATTGGGCTTGGTGCACGATTGGTGTTTATCAATGGAAAAATCAGATCTTGCGATGGTGGCTTGGAACTTGGATCATAGGTGTGGTTCAGCGGTTTGCCCATGATTTAGGTAGTGAATATGTGTTGTTTGGGGCAAGCAGTACAATATGTAATGGTGGGTTTAGCTGTAACAAAACTGGTTATGTAAAGCGATCAAGGTTGTTGCCATGTGGGATTGTGTCTTGAGTAGAGGTGGGCATCTGGGCCGTGCCTTCATGGGCCGGCCCGAAGCACGGCCATTTGGCCCGGTCCATAGCCCGGCCCGGCACGAAGTGGGCCATGCCGGGCCGGCACGGTACTGTTCATCGGGCCGTGCCGGGCTGGGAAACCTGGCACGGTGGGCCGCCCAGCACGGCACGGCGGATTGGGTCGTGCCCGGGCCGGCACGGCCTAGCGGCGGCACGGCAGACCGGAGGCGACACGGAGGTCGGCGGCGGCAGACGGCGCTTGTGGGTGGCTAGAGCCGAGAGAGCGAGGCGGCGGGCGAGGCGAAGTGCGGCCGTCGGGCGGTCGTGGCGGGAGGCCGAGGCCGTCGGGCGAGTGGCGGCCGTCGGGCGCTTCGGCGGAGCGCTATTGTGGCGGCGAAGTGGGGTGGCGGGCGGCAGCGCGAGCGCGCTGCTGGCGCCAAGCGGCGCTGGGCGCTGGCTGGCGCTGGGCGTCGGCGCTGGCGTTAGGCGTGCTGCGTGGCGCGTGGGGCTGGGGCTGTCCGCTGCCGCCCAGTGGCCGACAGGGAGGCAGGGTAGGGCGCTAGGGGCCAGGGGGCAGGGCGCTAGGGGCTCTAGGGCCCAGGGGCAGGGGGCCAGCCAGAGGCGCGTCCGTGAGTGCGAGAGAGAGAGAGGGGGGAAAGGACATAGAGAGAGGGCCTCGTCCGTGACTGTGAGTGGGAGAGAGAGAGGGGGGAAAGGAGAGAGGGAGAGAGAGGGAGAGAGGGAAACGAATATTTACCGGGAATTTTGATTCAAAGTATAAGATTCGTTTCAACTTTTAATATGAAATGACAACGATGTGATGCGACATAAAGCAGTCTGATTCTCGTGCAGCCGCGCTTGCATTTCAATTTTCAAACTATCATTTACCGCTAATTGCTATAAATTCTATCCGAAAGCTTTCATTCTTCAACATCCCGCTCGCTCTCTTTGTGTTTTTGCCCAGAACATCCTGCTCGCTCACTCTTTTTTCTCTCCAAGGAAAAAAATATTTCACAAGAGCAAGAGCAGGAGAACACGTCCTCGCTCTCCAAGTCCCACTCGCCGAGATGACGAGATCGATCCGCGCCAACTCTCCCCCAGCATGGGAGACTACGGCATGGATGACCGTCATCTGGACGGTACGCACGGCATCGAGGATGCCTCGTACATTCCGGGTGCGCCGAACTCCGACGGCGCCGCATCGGTGTATCCGGGACGGGCGTCGGTATCGGCACCGAGCTCGGATGCCGCGACATCGATGCAACCGCAACCGGGACGGGCGTCCATATCCGGCACTCGACGGGCGTGGTGTTGGCAACACATGGACAGAACCGTCGAAACTGTAGACGGAAGTGAGGTGGTATCTGCTATTTGCAAATACTGTCAAACTAAATTATCTGCACGTGCATCTGCTGGAACAGGTCATCTGAAGAGACACGCGGAGGCATGCTTGAAGAAGATATCGGCAGGACAGAGGGCGGGCGAGGGCGTCCAGACGCAGCTCAACTTCAACACCGACGGTTCGGTAAGTACATGGTTATACAACGCCGATGTAGCTAGAGACGAAATTGCACGGTACATAGTTAAGAGGATCTTCCACTTAGAATGGGCGAGAGCTCTAGTTTTGAAAGAATGGTGCAACGTGGTTTTTGTCCACAATACCAACATGTTAGTAGAAGAACAACTACACGTGATATTTATAAAATGTTTTAAAAAAACTAGATATATTAAAACAGACTTTCTTGGTAACTAGTTATTCTTTTGCCTTAACATCGGATATATGGACTTCTCAACATCAAAGAATGGCTTATATTAGTGTTGTTGCGCATTACTTAGACGAGAACTACTTACTAAACAAAAGAGTCATAGGGTTTAAGCCAATCTCCGAGTCACACACCGGAGAGGCTATCGCTAACCATATACTCGAGGTTATTAACGACTTTAAAATAGAAGGTAGAATTATTTCTATCACTCTTGATAATGCATCGGCTAACACGACGGCTATAAATTATCTCTCACCGCATCTAGAAACTTATATTGGAGGTTTTGTACTCCACCAGAGATGCGCATGCCATATTATTAATCTCATTATGCAGACGGGTTTGACTGTAATGGGACCTAGTTTGGAAAACATACGCAAAGCTATCTATTTCATTATTGCTTCGCCCGTAAGGTTTGCACAATTCTCAGATTATTGCAAGGCCAATAGTAAGGTTCCAAAAAAAATTAACCTTGATATGAAGGTTAGGTGGAACTCAACGTATATTATGTTGGACAATTGCAAGGGCTATGAGCATATTATCACTGTCTTCGTCAATTGCAATAATGGTGAGTCGTTGGTTACTGAATCGGATTGGCACATTGCCAGTTATTTTCGTGATTTTTTAGGAACTTTTTACAATGCATCCAAAAATTTATCCGGTATGTATTACCCAACTTCTTGCTTAGTTATCGAGTGGCTTTGGACTATTGCTAATTCTTTTAAAGAAAATAGAGATAAATATATTTTACAACCCATTATAGAACCAATGGAGAAAAAATATTTAAAATATTTTCAAGCTATTCCACATCTTTACTGCTTTGCTACTATTTTGGATCCTCGGAGAAAATTATCTGACTTGCAGGGCGCCTTCCACGGAATAGGTGAGGCATTCGATCTTGATTTCTCCGAGGCCTATACTCATGTTTATAACGAGTTTTTCAGTATTTTCGACAAATATTATGACAAGTTTGGCACTAGAAGTGAAGCAAGAAGATCTACTTCAACAACGCAACAAGCACGAGGCAGCTCTACCGCTTCAAATATTTGGAAGAAGCTAAAAGGCAAGGCATCCAGCTCTTCCCAATCGCCGACCAGGTCGACGTGGAATCCACGAGTAGAACTCAACCACTACCTCGACACGCCTTTTGTGGAGACCGACCTTGACGTGGACGAGGATAATCAACTCAACTTGCTCTTGTGGTGGAAGAATAACGAACGTATTTACCCCGTGCTATCCCATTTTGCACGGGATGTACTTACTGTTCCGGTGTCCACTGTCTCGTCGGAAGCCACTTTCAGTTTGGTGGGAAGGGTACTTGAGCCGAGGAGGTCGTCTCTTCGGCCTGAGTTGGTTGAGGCAATTACATGCTTAAAGGACTAGGAGCGTGCAGAAGATAGGACACAACATGAGCCCGAGGATCCGGAGATTACGAAGGCAGTTGCTGACTTCGACAATCTCAACCTCGAGTAGTTTACGTATTAATGTATGTTTACGTAGTTACTGTACTCTTTTCCTTACCGAGGGTACCCCACACCGGGGTGTAAGGTTTTTAACGAGGCAGTAATTTTGTACATATTCACGATTGAATAAAATTTAATATTTACCCCCAACATTTGTCTTCATTGCCTCAGCTCCGTGCGTCTCTGTGTTCTTTTCTCTCATTGCAATAGTGCAAATGGGCCGGGCCTGGGCCGGCACGGCACGAAGCGCAAATGGGCCGGGCTTAGGCTCGTCAAAAGCTAGTTGGGCCGGCACGGCACGAAGCGGTAGGCACGACGGGCCGACGTGGCACGACACGGTTCCGGCCCGGCACGGCACGACGCCCACCTCTAGTCTTGAGGTTTGAAACCTACACATTTATTTTTGAGAAGTACCGTGTCTATCTAGACTGCATGCGATTCTTGTAGACTGGACTGGCACTGAAAGGAGAATTAGACACTGTGTTATGTCCCTAACGCTACTAGCCCTATAAGATCATCAACATTGCTCATGGCTGGACTCTGCGAGCTCCTCTGATGGGCCGTGTTAGTTTATTTTCACTCTTAGCTCTGGTCTTTCCTGGCCGATTGTTTTTGTGTTTTGTAAGGGTGATTCTATTCTAGCTCTCCAGTGCTATTCTCTTTCAATGACAAGAGTCACATTGATAATATAACCCTTGTGAAAGCTTCTAGCCCAAGTATCTGATCCTTACTACACCATAGCCTCGAGATACATGCAATGTCGCAGACAAATGGCTAACGTATTTGAAGTACAGAGGCCATCAACCTCACGCACATTCTTGAGATGAATTCCCTGTGCTCAAGGATATCTTGAACGCAATAAGAGATGTGCCAAAGTGATTCTTTACATTGCTATTAATCGGCAGAAACAAGCTCACATTAGGAGTACTAGGTACGATTGCGCGCGTTGCCGCGCCGTGCGAAATTTGATCCAAGTTTTTATCTTAGAAAGATCTAAGCATTTTTTTTGTTCGTTTGTTTTTTTTAAAAAAAAAATGCGCTAGGTAGGAACCGTCGACGAATTTGTGCAACAACGGGCCTTTGGCCAAAAAAAAATGAATAATAAATTTTTCAAAAAATATTAGATTTCGAGTTGACGAAAAAATTATAGATGCCGAGTTTAACACCCTATGCGTTCACCGAGTAATAATACATGTTTTGAAAAATCTTAGACATCGTTACAGAAAATATTAGATTTCGAGTTGTAAAAAAAATTATAGATGCCGAGTTTAACACCCTATGCGTTCAACGGGTAAAACATGTTCCGAAAAATATTAGAGCTGCCAACCTTCTTTCGTCGAGTTTAACGCTCTATGCATTGACCGAGTAATAATACACGTTCCGAGAAATATTAGAGATCGGGTTGTGGAAAACTCTAGATATTAGAGATCAGGTTGGGGAAAAAAAAGACTAAAGATAGAGATGTACACATATTTCTGTTGCCGAAAATATTTTTTTTGAGGAAAACGGAGAAAGGACCTGGACGTAAGTTGCGGGGACCTATTTGTTATATTTTTGGACCTGATCGCTATTCTGAAAAATTAGAAAAGGGCTCGGTCAAGATTTGTATTTAGCAGAGGACTTTTCCGTAAAGTAACTAACCGAGGGACCTAAACGCAAATTGAAAACGATTTTCTTGTTCTCACAAATAATCGCAAAGGACTTTTTGTAATTTTTTGAGGACCAATCCGTAATTTACAGAAAATGAGAGGGCTTTTTTGCAAAATCTCCATGGCATGACGTGGCCGCTCGGCCGGCCGGCATTCCCTTCCCCTATAATAGGGGTGATATTTGAAAAGTATTCAGTAATTTGCATTTGAAGTGGAGAATATCCACATCCAGCCTTTCCAGTGATTTGCTGCTTTGTGTATGTGTTTGCACCAAAATTCGGCATGTATTGAAATCGGTCTAAAAAGAAGTATCCATACGGAAAAGAATCGGTAAACGACTCGGAAAAGGAATCCGTTTCTGTAAAAGGAAGGGAAATCGGATAAGAGGCCGATACGGGTAAATACACCGTATCCATGTGCGACTCGGATCGGCCAGGCGTATTATAAAAGGGGGTGGACGCCAAGCAAAGAAAATCAATCAATTCCAACAACACCTACTTTTTACAGCCTTTTCTTTTACATTGTTTTAGCCTCATAGATCTCTCTGCAAGTCGACGGAATCAACATAGCTGCGCATCGCCGATTGTTGATTTTAGCCGATTTCACCCAGGTTTGATTTGCTTCGTTTTGTTGCGCATCGCCTTCTCGAAGCCGATTTTACCTTGTATCCGGATCAACTGTAATCGGTTGATCTAGTTATCTCCTAATCGGCTCTTGCCGACTAGCGAAAAGCCGATAGATCTTTGTTTATCGGCTGTGATCAAATTACAAATTCTACCTTGTCGATTTCAGGTCAAATCGACTGGCACGCTCTGCAAACCCGGCGTTTGTCTTGTGTGTTTGAGGCTAGAAACCCTACCTCAAGTTTTTAGCGCGAACATATTTTGGCACGCCCAGTGGGACCAACAAAAGGAATGTCGTCAACCGACAAGCCCGCGGTCACCGCCGATATCAACACTGATGCTATAATCGCGCCTCAGATGGCCGATTTAACCCCTGAGCAACGGAAAGAAATCGAAGATCGAAAGGCAGCTCTGGAGGAAATGATGCTACGATGCTTCCAGAAAACACGCCGTGGCGTTACTCAAAAGATTGCACTCCCAAGCATCAATCCTATCGGAGATTCAACATCTGAATCGGTAAGCCGATACGCACCCGCTCAAGCTGATTTATCAAGTATGATCGAGCAATCTGTCCATCACGCATTGATTAACCAATCATCGGCTCTAGTATCTACTTTGAAGCCGATGATAGAAAATAGTGTAAAAACGATTGCTCAAGAATTAGCTGCGTCTGGAAGCCTGCTAGATCCACCACAAACCATCCCTACGTACCCAGTATATTCCATAGCACCCAACACCAACACAGTAAACGTGTCGGCTCAAGCACCTATCATGACGCCGGCTCAACCTACTGTTTTGAAACCAAGCATACAGAGAGATGGGTTCGCACACTACCATGGGCACACGGATGGAGCCAAGATAGGCGCATCGAATCAATCAAGTGCGCCCTCCAATAACATCGGGTTATCGGCTTATCAGCCGATCGAAATGGGACAGGTTCCACAGTCACGAGGGGCCACCACCATGAAACAAGCACCATATAGGGTGGTGCCATACGTCGAACCTTTCGCGCCCATACCCGATGCATTAGGTTTTAATCACAATTAGGACGCAGCACCAAGACCTCCTGAGGTGCGAGTTGGACAAAGACCCGAGTTTGCACTCGGGGGGCAGGGCGCAAACAATGAGAATTGGCCATGTCCGGTTGCACCACAAGCCGACAATGTTAATTGGGCAGAACAAATTGCCAATGTTTTGAGGGAACAGTTCGGTTTACAACCCAGAGGGAGAGTGATCGGCTACAGGAAGCCGTACCCCGATTACATAGACCGAATGCCATACCCCCACAACTTTAGGATACCAGACTTTGCTAAATTCTCAGGTGATGATGCTGTTACTACAATTGAGCATATCGGACGGTTTATGGCTCAATGTGGGGAGGCTGCACAGTCCGATGGATTAAAAATTAGATTATTCCCTTTATCATTGTCTGGCACTGCATTCACTTGGTT
This sequence comes from Rhipidocladum racemiflorum, assembly GCA_036346355.1. Taxonomy (NCBI): domain Eukaryota; kingdom Viridiplantae; phylum Streptophyta; class Magnoliopsida; order Poales; family Poaceae; genus Rhipidocladum; species Rhipidocladum racemiflorum. The sequence goes on from CM070592.1 coordinate 27,540,127, forward strand.
CACAAATCTACCTCCAAATTCAGTTCATATATGGAACGATTTAGAAAGCCGATTCCATGAATACTTCTTTTCGGGAACTATGGAGCTTAGGATTTCTGATCTTAGTTCAGTCCGACAGAAGTACGGCGAATCGGTCTCTGATTATATCAAGAGATTTCGGGGCATACGGAATAGGTGCTACAGTGTAACATTACCCGATGATCAATTGGCCGATCTAGCGTTCCAAGGATTAATCCCTCCATTGAAAGAGAAACTATCGGGCCAGGAGTTCCCCGACTTAGGCCACCTACTCCATCGCGTATCGGCACATGAAAGCCGATATGCAGAAAGCAAAGGGTTTAAAGATAGGTTTAAGACAAACGGCAATGAAAAGGCCAAAGTTAACATGGTAGATTACGATTCGGGCGACACCTCTGACGACGAAGCAGAAGTGAACATAGCCGAGTGGGCCAAAGGTTCCAAAAAGCCACTCGTATGCTCTCTGCTTAGGCCGACAAAGAATAAAGCGGAAGTCAAGTACTCGTATGATGTGTCAAAGTGTGACAAAATATTTGATTTATTACTACAAGAAAAACTCATAAGGTTACCAGAAGGGCACATCATACCATCGGCCGAAGAAATTAAAAAGCGAAGGTATTGCAAATGGCATCATTCGTTCTCCCATAACACTAACGATTGCAATATTTTTCGACAACAGATTCAATCGGCCATCGCCGATGGCAGGTTAAAGTTTGCAGAAGAACCGGCTATGCAGATAGATATGGGCCCTTTTCAGGTCAACATGGTTCAATGTTCACGAAAAGAAAAGAGGCCTGCGGAAAGAGGATAAGCCGACTAAGGGACTTATATCACGAGACGAGACAGTGCAGATCACTATCGGTTCTATACAAATAGAAGCCGATAAAAACGGGCGAAACTCGAGAACGGTAAAACCAAGAGGGGACTTAGAGGTCGGTAAATGGTATCGAGCTGAGAGGGCTCCGAGAAAAGCCGATTTCAAACCAAAGCCGACCTTCTCGCAACTCCTGGGGAAATATGAAAGGGTAAGTCGAAGGTATAGCCCTCAGCAGCACCAGGGTTTTCCTCGATCAAGTCAAAGGAGGGACGAACGTTGGCGGCCAGATGTGCCACATCGGCCGATTCTGAAAGAAGAGAAACATCGGCAATGTCCTTTTGGCGATTTCTTTGGGGAAAGAGGGATGACCTTACCAACAGTTGTATCTTGTCCTATGCAACACTCGTCTATATATCGGCCAAACCAATCTATAAAAGACAGGTTGTCCAGACCGATACACGATCGTCCGGAAGTAAGGAGCAAAAGGCCGATCTATGAAAGGTTGTCAACATCAGAACAAGGCGAATCCTCCCAAAATCAGGAATTATCGGCTAACGCAAGAAGGATGGAATCCGACAGCGAAATGGGCAATTTAGCTGGAAAGATAAGAAAGCCGATAGAACCCAAACCTAGATGGTGCCCTTCGGGTCTCAGCAAGTCGCAACGCAGGAGGCTTCAGCGATTAAAAACACAAGAAGAAAGGGAAGCCGAAAAGGAGAGTGAGAGGGATCGGATGTTTAATAAGTTAAGACCGGTACCGATTTTGAAAAAGGAGTGGAGAAAGAAGGAACAGATCGATAGTGATTCAGATCAATCGGTTGAATCCAGTTCTCCGATGATCCGAGATGATACGCCGCCGATGGATATAAACATGGTATTCACCTTACCTGCCGAATTCAGAACCGAAGAATCGGCTGAAGAAGTGTTCGCCCAATTACGCCTCGGAGCACCAGACGCTGTGTTTGAAAAACCACAAGACATGCATCGGCATTTGAAACCATTGTATCTAAAAGGATACATTAATGGCCGACCAATATCCCGTATGCTGGTCGATGGCGGGGCGACGGTCAATCTGATGCCGTTAAGTACTTTCAGAAAATTGGGAAAAGCCGATGAAGACTTAATCAAAACCAACATGGTGCTAAACGACTTCACCGGAGACCCAACTGAGGCTAAAGGCGTAATGGTGTCAGAACTGACAGTCGGTAATAAAACTTTGCCGACTGCGTTTTTTGTGATTGAAGCCAAAGGCAATTACAGCGTACTCCTTGAGCGGGACTGGATTCATGCTAACTGTTGCATACCATCAACTATGCACCAGAAACTGGTGCAGTGGAACGATGATACAGTAGAAGTCGTACCAGCCGACACATCGGCTCATATCGCCATGGCTAGCCCTGACACCAATTGGCCACACGAAGAGGCTGAATGCATATCAGGAAAAGCCTTGGACAATTGCGATTTTATCTGTATTGAGAAATCAGGATTCAGGCCGATCAGCGTTAAACCCAATACGTTTGATCGGACAGACGAAGTGATAAGAAGATGGAGCGCGAGACAATAGCAAAACTGCAGCAAAAGGTAAGGAGCTATCGGCAGGAAGAATACGAAGAAGCTGTTGAAGATTTTGAAGAAGAAAGAAAGGGGTTAGGATTTACTTCTGCCGATTTGCTTGAGGAAATCAATATTGGTGAAGGGGATAGCAAAAGACCAACGTTTGTAAGTGCTAAATTAGAACCCAGTTATAAAGCAAAGTTGGTCGAAATACTCAAGGAATATAAGGATTGCTTTGCGTGGGAGTATTATGAAATGCCAGGTTTAAGCCGACAGCTAGTTGAACATCGGCTACCTATAAAACCTGGATATCGGCCGTTCAAACAGTACCCTAGGCGGTTTAACCCTACGTTGTATGACGCTATAAAGGAAGAAGTAGGACGATTGCTAGAGGCGAAGTTTATCCGGCCATGCCGATACGCTGAGTGGGTCTCAAACATCGTCCCTGTGAAGAAGAAAAACGGCAAACTTAGGGTATGTGTCGATTTTAGGGATTTGAACAAAGCTACGCCAAAAGACGAGTACCCGATGCCCATAGCCGATATGCTTATCGATGCTGCATCTGGGAATAAAATCATAAGTTTTTTGGACGGGAACGCCGGATACAATCAGATATTCATGGCCGAAGCCGATATATCCAAAACGGCTTTCAGATGTCCGGGGGCTTTAGGGCTATATGAATGGAAAGTTATGACCTTCGGTTTAAAAAATGCCGGTGCTACTTATCAACGTGCTATGAACCATATTTTCCATGATTTGATCGGCAATACTGTGGAAATATACATTGACGACGTAGTGGTAAAATCCAAAGAAGACTGGCAACATTTAGCCGATCTGGGAAAAATGTTCGAAAGTACAAGGTTACATGGGTTAAAAATGAACCCTCTCAAATGTGCTTTCGGAGTATCGGCTGGACAATTTCTTGGGTTCACGGTGCATGAAGGAGGGATTGAAGTAAACCCAACCAAGGTGAAAGCCATAGCCGATACTAAACCACCGACAAGTAAAAAGGAGCTGCAGGTGTTGATCGGGAAAATCAATTACTTGCGACGTTTTATCTCAAACTTGTCAGGACGTATTCGGGCCTTCACACCGCTGCTGAAAATTAAAGATAACCAAGAGTTTAAGTGGGAAGCCGATCAGCAAAGGGCCTTCGACGACATAAAAGGTTATCTGATGAGTCCACCAGTATTGGCCGCACCGAAACACGGTATACCTTTTAGACTATATATATCGGCTGAAGGTGATTCGATTGGAGCAGTTTTAACACAAGAAGCCGATAAGAAGGAACGAGCAATATATTACTTAAGCCGACGTCTTCTAGATACAGAAACTAGGTATCCTTTAGTAGAAAAGTTATGCTTGTCATTATACTTTGCCTGCACCAAGTTAAGACATTATATGCTGGCTTCCAAATGCGTTATAATATGCAAAACCGATGTAGTTAAATACATATTATCGGCGCCCATCCTGCGGGGTCGGCTCGGTAAATGGGCATATGCCTTAACAGAGTTTGAGTTATCCTATGAATCGGCTAAATCTGTGAAAGGGCAAGCTGTGGCCGATTTTATCACAGGGAGTGAAACATTAGGAACAACTAGTATAACTCCTTGGCAATTGTATTTTGATGGGTCTGTTTGCCGAGAAGGCGAAGGCATTGGCGTGATATTAGTTTCACCCAGAAAGCAGGAGTATGACTTCATGTATCGGCTAAATAGCCGATGTTCAAATAATCAAGCAGAATACGAAGCATTACTAAGGGGTCTACAATTGTTAGATAGTATCGGAGTGAGAGACGTCCAAGCTTTTGGGGATTCGATGTTAATTGTACAGCAAGTCAGAGGGGAATACCGATGCAATGATGATGCACTAACCCAGTACTTGCATCAATGCCTCCAGATCATCGAGATGTTCACTACATTTTCCATAGAACATATCCCCAGAGAAGCTAATAATAAAGCAAACCGATTGGCACAATGTGCATCAGGGTACAAGGTTGAAAGCCGACAGGGACCAATCGAGCTAAACGTTTGGCCGGTTTTATGTGTTCACCCTGTCGACTGGAGAACAGAGATAAGGGATTATTTGGCAGATCCAACCAAGCCGACCGAACAAAAGATCAGGCGCAAAGCACTCAAATATGTTCTACTAGAAGACGAATTGTACTTTAGGACTATGGAAGGTTTATTATTAAGATGTCTGGGAACCGAGGAAGCCAAAGTGGCGATGGGTGAAGTTCATGAAGGCATTTGTGGGTCACATCAATCGGCTCATAAGATGAAATGGATACTGAGACGAACTGGATATTTTTGGCCGACGATGTTAGAAGACTGCTTCAAATATTATAAAGGGTGCCAAACATGTCAAAAGTTTGGTAACATACAGTCAGCACCAGCATCGGTTTTACATCCAATCATCAAGCCATGGCCATTTAGAGGATGGGGTATAGACATAATCGGCCAGATATTTCCTCCATCAAGCAAAGGGCATAAATTTATTCTTGCAGCCACAGATTATTTCTCAAAATGGGTTGAGGCTGTACCACTCAAGAAGGTTACCAGCAAAGAGCTAATCGAGTTTGTAAATGAACACATCATCCATCGGTTTGGAATTCCGCAGACAGTAACTACTGATCAAGGGACTGTGTTCATGTCCAACGAGTTCAAAGGTTTTGCGGAAAGTCTTGGGATAAAATTACTCAACTCCTCCCCTTATTACGCTCAGGCCAACGGACAAGCCGAGTCGTCGAATAAGACATTGATAAAACTAATAAAAAGAAGAATTGAGGAAGAACCAAGGAAATGGCATTCAATACTATCAGAAGCTTTATGGGCTTATCGGCTATCTCAGCACGGATCAACTAAATTGTCACCTTTTCAGTTGGTATACGGACAGGAAGCCGTTTTACCCGTTGAAATCAACATCGGCTCAATAAGGCTACACGAGCAAGATAAGGTATCAGCCGATGAATACAAGCAGGCGATGCTGGACAATCTAGATGATTTGACTGAACTAAGGCTGATCGCATTGGATCGGCTTAAAAGGAACAAAGAGAGGGTTGCCAGGTCGTACGATAAAAAAGTGATTTTTAAATCATTCAACCAAGCCGATTTAGTATGGAAAACCGTGTTGCCGATTGGGTTTAAAGATAACCGATTCGGCAAATGGTCTCCAACGTGGGAAGGACCCTATAAGATCAATCGGCCGGTTGACGGGAACTCGTATATATTGGAAACCTTAGAAGGGTTCGTCCTACCTAAAGCGATCAACGGAAAATATCTGAAGGCATATCACCCGAGCATATGGGTCGGTTCCTAACTACAGAGGAAGACATCAGGATCGATGACAAGCACATTCATATAAAATCGGTCATACAGCCGACCAAGTCAGTTTAAAACACATTAAAAATTTACAGAATCAACCGATCAAGCAAAAGTTCAAAAGACGTCATCTCAAGTAGTAATATTACAAAAATTGGCCAACTGATCAGTAAATCAAAGTTTAGTGTAGTCCTGACCCGGCCAGATGGGCTCCCAAAGCCGATAGAGCCGCTGCCGCCCTACCAATGGTAGCTTGGATGCTGTCTATCAGATGTTGGTCGGCTACTGCATCACCCGGGACTGGAGCTATCTTGGCTGACTGGTTCTTGACTTGGGCGAAAACCTCGCCGATTTGCCGCCTCTGGACGGCTAGTGAAGACGTCGAGTTGGTGATGCTGAGCTGACATTCCGCAAGTTCTTTTGTGACGAGAGCCAATTGTTCCTCAAGTTTGGCCTTGGACGACTCCAGCTCTTGAGCCCTGCTCTTGGTCATTTTGAGTGTAGCTGTGCCTTGGTCAAATGTACTCTTTCGAGATTTGGCATCAGCTATGAGTTTGTCCAAGGTCTCTTGGTCGGCTTGTTGGGCTTTCCTCTGTTCAACTCTTTGCTTGGCTGACTCCACGTCTAGCCGACGAGCGTCCAAGTGGCAGACCTCAAGCAGTGCATTCATGGCGGCAGAAGGGAGATCGGCTTGCATGGCCGCCATGGCGTCCCTCAGAGGTTGCGTGTTAGCCAGTAGAGCCGCCTCTGGTTGCATCACCTCATCCAGAAGACGGTTAAGTCGCTCCTGCATACCCGGCGTAGCGGTAACAGCAGCCGATGCTGGAGCAGAGGCCGCTATTATGCGTTGGATGTCGGCCGGGTAGTCATCGGTGGCCACGATCTCCGGATCATCAAGCTCGTCCAAGGAAAAGCCTAGAAGGTCGGCTAAATCCATCGACGGAGTCAGGCCAGGAGCAGGGTTTGGAGGTGACAAAGCAGATGGCAGAGCAGGAGCCGCAGCCGGCAAGATAAGCACGTCGGTTTGAGTCTTCTCTGCATCGGCTTCCAGCAATTGAACAGAGGGGGTTTCCTAAAAAATATTCACGATAAGAACAAGGAAGACAAATATGAGTCAAGAATAAGGATCGAAGCTAACCGCAGTAGCCGATCCGGTTGGAGATGCTGCTGCATCACGGCCCGCAGGCTTTGGGGATCGCCTAATGACAACTCTACGGCTTTTCTTCTCTGGAAAAAAACGAACATGGATTTAGCCGACAGCAAGCATGAGACTTCATTTGGTGGGAAATGAAAATGGACGTACTTTTGGTGCGCTGGACGGCAAGATCAGACAATGATGGGCTATTGACCCCCAACGTGCCAGAGGATAAACCGGCAAGCGGGGTCGACGACCTTGGCCGTTTTGAGCGATCGTCGGCCGATGCGGCTTGCGCTGGAGTTGATCTTTTGCTAGTCTGAAAAATGAAAGAAATGGTTAAGTCGATGAAAATCTTATTCCAATAAAACATCAAAATGAAAATACCTCTAAGGAAGAGTTAGCATCGCTCGAACTCGAGCTAGACCCATCAACGGTCTCCGTCGGCTCTCGAAAGCCAGGAAGAAAAGAGGACAGGACCTCGGGAATAGTGCGCCTCCGCAAGAGAGCCTCGGCTATGGAAGCCCACCATGTGGTAAATTGGCCCGATCGACGCGTGTTTAACACGAGAAAAGGCAAGTCTACCACATGGAGTTCATCGGCTAGCTCAATAATGAGGTCCGCCTCAGAGTTAGTTACTTTGTTTCGTGGTTTAATCATACTAAGCAAAGGAAAACAAGGAATGGTTTGTCCGAAACCCAGCTGGCGTGCATAAACTGAAGGATGATAGAATTCATAGGTCGGCTGAAATGTTCTGTTTCGAGTACTTAAGCCGACATGAAGGATGCAAGGAGAAATCAGCAAGGGAAGCAGATCAAGAGTGGATTGGGGCATTAGAGAGCTATCGGAGTTTAAGCGAAGAAAAGAAGGCCACGGGAGATCGGCTAATTGGCTATACGAAAAGAAATCTCTACGGTTAAAAGAGGCTTGGTTAAGTTGTAGGAAAAAGGACAAGTATTTATGGAAGCCGGCAGGAGAGAATTTTTGTTCATCGGATGAACACATGATGAATTTTTCGCACTGGGATCGGCTGATTTGGAACACGAGGACGGCACCCTCAGGAAAGTCTTCCGTTGGGAAAGCCGATTCTTCCGAAGGGTCCGGGATAATGAGGCGGCCAAAAACGCAGTAAAGCCAAATCTGGATAAACCAAAGAGGGCCGCCGACATTACCGATTTACATAGGAACCATTGCCGGTGAAAAGCCGACTCGATGATGTGCATCATATGGTATCTGGCGCCCGAAGGACTTCCTAAAGCTAGCCGATGACCCTTAACTAGCTGTTCGACATAAATTGATAGACTTGGGTTGGTCCTAGGAAGCGCCACGAGAAGAGGAATCGGTCTAACCATAAGTTGATAAATGCTACGTGTTCTTCATCCGATCTGGGGCCGGTCATTTTGTTGTTATTTTGGATATATCTAGACCAGCCCTCTCCCTTTTTTCTGGTCAATTTGTACTGAGGTTTCCCACTAAAAGCCGATATCTGTTCTCCATCAGGCCTAAGACAGCATAGTTCAGCCATGTCTAAAAGGGTTGGGCCGATGGGACCGGTTGGGAAAAAGAAGGCGTTAAAGGAGTCCGACCAGAAATAACAGGCAGCAGCTACTAAAGATTCGTTGGGCTCCGGAGCAGCTAAGGACATGGGGATACACTCGGCAATACCCATACCTTCCCACTCTGCATTCTTTTGGGCCGATACTCTAATGTACCAGGACCTCCAGCCTTTGAGAGCTGTCGGCCAAGCCCTAAAGCTTTTGGACCACTCGTTGATGTTGTAACCAGGAGCCGATAAAGGAAGTCTAGGGATTTCGTCTCCAATAACAGTATCGGATTCTATGGTTCCTATAGGACCTAGGAAGTATTGATGATCGCTATCTGGGATCGGAACAAGTACCTGAGATGCGTCCATTTCGGCCGATGCTATGAGAGGAAGGGTTGAAGCGGAGGAAAGCCGATTTCAGGATTAACGAGAGCACGCCAGGGTGAAAATGACTGCAGGGGGGGCCTCATATTTATACCTCGGTGAAAAAGGTGAAAAGGCGGGAACAGTTGCTGCATTGAAAACGCACCGAGAGCATTGCGGCGCCATTAATGGGGGAGTTACCGAGGTGAATCCTGAACGACAAGCCGATCACGGAAAAGACGAAGGAATTTTTGAAAGATAACAAGTTACCTTTCAAAAATGGGGGGCATATGTTTGCACCAAAATTCGGCATGTATTGAAATCGGTCTAAAAAGAAGTATCCATACGGAAAAGAATCGGTAAACGACTCGGAAAAGGAATCCGTTTCTGTAAAAGGAAGGGAAATCGGATAAGAGGCCGATACGGGTAAATACACCGTATCCATGTGCGACTCGGATCGGCCAGGCGTATTATAAAAGGGGGTGGACGCCAAGCAAAGAAAATCAATCAATTCCAACAACACCTACTTTTTACAGCCTTTTCTTTTACATTGTTTTAGCCTCATAGATCTCTCTGCAAGTCGACGGAATCAACATAGCTGCGCATCGCCGATTGTTGATTTTAGCCGATTTCACCCAGGTTTGATTTGCTTCGTTTTGTTGCGCATCGCCTTCTCGAAGCCGATTTTACCTTGTATCCGGATCAACTGTAATCGGTTGATCTAGTTATCTCCTAATCGGCTCTTGCCGACTAGCGAAAAGCCGATAGATCTTTGTTTATCGGCTGTGATCAAATTACAAATTCTACCTTGTCGATTTCAGGTCAAATCGACTGGCACGCTCTGCAAACCCGGCGTTTGTCTTGTGTGTTTGAGGCTAGAAACCCTACCTCAAGTTTTTAGCGCGAACAGTATGTTCATTGGTTCATGAAACCCTGAATGGGAGCTACTTTAACAGCTTGCTCCTAAACAGATACAAGACCGGTTCAGACTACGTACGTTTCATGGCAAGCTGATGATGAGCCACTCTATGGACCTACCCCGGAGATAGCATCGGTCACGTTTGGACGCGAACACCAGTTCTTGCTAAGGAAGAAACCTACCAAATGACAAGCAGTGCCGTCTCCAGAAATTTGGGAGCCCAGAGCAAAATGCAAATTGAGACTCTAAAATTTAAAAAATTCATATGTATTATAAATAAGGCATACTTTCAAACAATTATATAACTTTAATATGTTTTTTTTACAAAATTTAGAAACATATCAAATAGCAATGCTAAAAGAGTTAAGATAGTACTGACCTCATGTTCTACTAAAAAGCATCATCCGCCTATTATTTTTTCAAATAAAATCTTCAATTATATCTTCATAATTAATCTTCTCGAAAACATCATTTTCAAGTGCTATCATCGCCAACCTATTGAGTCTTTCTTGTGTCTTTCAAGTGCTATCATTTTCAAATACTATGCGAGCAAATAAACTAATCAATGTGATTAGACTGCGGGCGTTGCTAATGACCTTGAACTCTGATTTAGGGGCCTAGTAATTTTGGGGGCCCTGTGCCGATGCCTAGATGGCACGTGGCCATCAACGGCCCAGATGACAAGGTATGCAGTACACAAAGTAAAAGGACTAAACTTTATGGCATTCCCAAAGGAGTCCTACAAAATTCATTGTCCAAAATATAAGGTAAGCTTGGCTTACTTTCAAGTTTCAAATAGTCCTTTTACTCAGTTGAGTGTTTCACTATGGTATTGCTCCTACATTGATAAGATGGCCCAAAACAGAAAAAAGAATGATGAATTCCCAAGTAAAAATCCTGATTTTCATTTGAGCATATTCTGTATGTCAGAGGAAAGTGCATAGATTATAACGCCAAGGCGAATTGTTGAACTGAAAAGCTTATGGATGCCACTATTGCAGTTTTGTGGTTGGAGCTATAGTAAAAATTATAGTGTCGAGATAATCTAAATTTATAGAGATATGATCCTTTCTTTTTTTATATAAAAAAAGAAAAGATGGAAAAATGGACTCTGCATGTGGTTCCATAATCCTAATAGTTTAATTCATAAAAAGAGGACCTTCAAAGTCATTAATTGACATTCAAGTCTGTTCTAGTAAATCGAAGCTTATAGTGAAAATTTAATAAAATCCATATGGCATTTCACTACTTTAGAGAGAATTTTTATGCGGTCAGTAACAGACGAATTACTAATAAACAGCAATCAATGACAAGAATACAAACACTGATATAGCTGGCAACAACAACTAATAATCACACTACAATTCCTGAAATTATTGTGATGCATTGTCCAATTTTGGAAAGAAACACAATATATTTTAATGTTTCTTTGGCTATGATTGCTCTGTAGTTAGTTTTAATCATTACTCATGCAACAAACTATTTGTGACTGGGTCTTTTTGGTCTAGGAGATACTTAGAAAATTAGGGTCCATGACCGATCTATAATGTTTCGAGAAGGCAAACTATTTGTGATTGGTACAGATATAACGTTTAGACAAGCCAAGATCTCATTTTTCCTAAATTAGTGTACTCCTCCAGTTCAACCTAAACGACCCAAAGAGGTGGAAATAACCCATTGATTGAAAGAGTTGGAAATGTGGCATTATTACATTACTACTGTTGCAGTAATTGCACCAAACCTTTACCCTTCATTAGCACATAGAACTAGGAAAAGAATCAAGGGCAGGAGCAAGAATAGAATTTCCGCCTCAAATCCCAAAATTCAAGCGCTGCATTAGAGGAATCGGTGCCCATCTACTCCCAAAAATCCCTCAATACCCCAACACAAACCCAACCATAAATCCCCAAGAATTCATAATGCCATGTATTTGCACAATCATATATTAACAAACTGAACCGCTTAATTCTAAAATTCCATTATATATTAGTGGGTAAAATTTCAAACTCTAAATCATGAATTGCAGAAGGCTGAGAGAACTTCCAGTACTGTTAGGGAGGTGAATTTTAGAAATCAAGGCACTAAGGGGTGTCATTCAGCACATCATCTCAAAAATCTTCGGTCCGAAGATTTGATCAGTCATACCAGACCACTCCATCATCTAAGCTCCAAACTGCTCCTACACTTTCAATGATCTCGCACAATACCAATTTCATTGAGAAATTTCTACAAACAGCGTGAGCACAAACATGTATCCAACATGGATGTACTCTCACAGGCATCAGAGTTGTAGTTACCTGCCGATTAGGATCCTTGGACAGCTCGGCCGAAAGGAAGGCAATCGCCATGAAGTAGTCATCTCAAGAGATGTACCTGCAACAACAAAAGCCACAAATCCTCAGCCGAACTTAACAAGAGATGCAACCCAGTTACGCGGGGAAACAAACAGGACAAGTTAATATCGAGTTATCAGCATTCAGCAAGGTTCCTCGCAAAAAAAAAGCAAGCACCTGTGGGGGAGCCGGAGGGCGTAGAGGCAGATGGCTTTCGCGAAATGACACCGTGCACTCTAATTTCATCGTGGAATGATATTTTCGGCATTTTTTTAATGTTTTCTTCCATTTTCCTCTATTTCCTTGTCCATTTTCTTTCATTTTAGACATGAAATGACCAAATTACCCCTCTCTTCTTCTTCTACCTCTGTCTCTCTCCTTCCCTCCCGTCTCTCTCCTCCTCCCTTCTTGCTCCACAGCGCACGGCCTCTGCTGCGTATGGAGGCACGCCGCCACACTCGCCGTTCGCGCTCATCCTCCCAGCGACCAGCGCGAGCTCCTCCTCTGTCATCTCTCCCCCGGCGGCGCCGCCGGGTAGCTTCTTGCCGCGGCCCCCGCCGCCGGGAGCCGAGCCGTCCCGCACTCTGCGGCTCCTCTCCCACCACCGTTGCGGCCTCGCCGGAGGGATCCGGTTGGGAGGAGAGGCAGGAGCCCATGGCGGCCAATGGGAGATGGAGATTTGGGCTAAAAAAAATGTTATTTTTAGTTTTTTTTTAAGTGCGGTTTGGTTGGGTATTAGTAGTTTAATTGATTTTTAATATCATGGTGTTTCTCCTTTTGGGTGGTGGAATCCTAGGATGGGAGAAAATTTTAATCTATTTTTTTATAGCTTTGTGTGGTGCGAGGCAGGGGCATTTTCGTCCCGTCACCAGCCGAATCGGGGGATAATATAAAAAATGCCCAAAAAAGGCCGAAAATGTCATTCCACGATGAAATTAGAGTGCACGGTGTCATTTTACGAAAGGCAGGCTAATTTAATGTCGTTCTGTCCGAGATAGTCCAATTGAGTGTCATTCATTCAATTTTCCCGCGGGGTGCGGACAGGGAGGTCACGGGGAGGGAGGCAACGTGGGTGCGGGGAGGGCATGGGGTGAGTGGGAAGTGGTCTATCATACGGGAAGGGGCGCGTGATAATGGGCTGAGTTGGGCCTTGATACTGTGGATGATCCACAGGAGAAGAGTAAACTCCTCCTTTTTATAGTTAATATAAGATAAGATATTTACTGCAAGTGATGATATACTCCCTCCGGTTTGGTAATATCTGTCGTTTTGGACATAGTGATGGTCAAACTTCCGAAACTTTGACTATCGATATATTTTTAAATATTTAAATTGGATACATGAAAATTATATGTGTAGACTTGTCTCGAGAAGTACTTTCATAAAATTATAATTTTATTGGGTTTTATAAATATATTATAATAAAAATTAGCGGTCAAATTTGTTTTTTGAAGACCGTGTCGATGTCCAAAATGACAGATATTACCAAACCGGAGGGAGTAGATGCATGTTGGCTCAAGTCTATATAAAAATGAATAATGATGTTATAAAGGTTTAACTTATTTAGATGCTAATGTACACTTCTGGTGTCTTATAACTTCCTGCTTGCCTATGTACATGATGAGGGTGTGCTCATTTTGGCTTCCCTGTTGTGCAGGTTTCCAGGTGTTCTTCAATTGGTTTCCCATTTACTACTTTCACTTCCTCCCTGTTCCTTCTCTGCTCCTGGCCTCCATCCATTGCAATGTATGCATTGTAATTCCCTTTTACTTTACTTTCATTGCTTCTATACAGAAGACGATATTCATTATTTGACCATTTTGTCGGACCCGAAAATTGCGTTTTGACTTACACTATTTTCTTTCTATGGAAACAGAATAATCACATTGTGGCTTTCAAATTTCTTTTCAAGAGCCAGCTAAAGCAATGTCCGATGGTGCATCAGCTGCAACATGAAGATACAGAGTCATCTCTAGCAACTCAATTTTCTACGCAGATACGGATACTTTTATGATCAGGTCTAGACAGACATGGGTCTTAGAAAAATTACCATTGCTTCATTTTGAGGACGTTTGGTCATCATTTCTATCATATGGATTATGTGCACCAGTGTTTACCTAATCTTGGAGTATGTTACAAAAGGTGAACTTTAAAAGATGAAATGTTTGATCAATTTTAGAATACTTGCTATTGCTACGAGCACTCTCAGGATACTTGGTGCTCCAGTAAAGGATACGAGCTTAAATTCTGCTGGTGCATTTACCAAGAATATTAACTATAAAGATGTTTTTTTAGTCCTAGGTGTCTTCTGTTTGTATTCAAGTTGGACAAGAAACAACATGACTACTGAATTGTGGACATTTTTTTTTCAATTTGATTTATTTACTAGCTTGCACATATATGTGTATAAAAGAAAATTGATATTTTATTTTATGATTTGAGACCATGCTTGATGACATGTACCATCCTCTTAACTGATAAAACTGAGACTACGAAGGTATTAGCCTATTATGTATATTATATGTAAATACAATATATTGTAATATTGTTATTATGAATGTTAATAATCATATCCAATTTACTATTGTATCACTAATTTTGCAAATTTTTATATATAGATCGCTTTGGACGCATATTCATGTATTTTTGGGGATGCTTTTCCATTAGTGAGGTACTTCGCATTCTTACTATGCTTCTCTTTTACTCATGTATGAATGTCAATTACACAAGACTATATTTGCCATGTCTCAATTTTCCTTAGTCCTTTGAGCCCGCTCTCTATTTTCATCCTGACTTAGCCACTTTCTTTGATGCGATTCAAGCATATATGTAGTAGAAAATAATGGAACCGGGACATCAGGTTCGATGTCCTATTGATCTAAAAACAATAAAAGGAAACAAGAAAGTGCTTCTAACATAGAGAATAGTGCACAATTTTGGAATATGTTCACACCATTCCATGGTATAACTACTATCAATTTGCCTTTTTGCATAAGCTTGTTGGTATTCCTTTTTTTCTTTTGCCATGCCATTTGGTATCACCATGCAACACTACTTTGAGATGTTCTGATGGTGATAAATTAACCAAAATTGAACTAATTGGTTTTGGGATAAAACTAGAAGTACTCTATGAATTGTAGGTTTCTTCATTAGACATATATATTTGATGGCCCGGCCTGCTGTTTCTTGTATTTATTTGCTCAACAGTTTTGTAGAATCCCAATAGAATAGCTGGTCTGTATGGTTTACAAGAAAGTGTTGAGATTCTCTTCCCTTTTGCCTCCCAATTTCCAACTGTGGCAAACTGAAGCATTGATGGAATAATCGGTCATGCAAAATTGGAAGGTGAGCAACTAGAGGTAGGACCTGTAGCATATTTTCTTGCTCATTTTACAAAATTTTGACCTCTCCAGGTAAAATGTGCGAGTCAACTAAACAATAGTGGAGTTGTATGACATAATTGTATGGTCTAATCATGGATTCCATTGTATGCTTGCTTTGAACATTAGTGGGATTATGTGCACAATTTTTTTAGCCATGGTAACTACTGCATTTCACACATAATTGGTCTTTTGACTCTGATGATAATTTTCAGTACGAGCCCTAGCTAGATGTTCCCGTTCATGTCTTGGAAGGAATTGTAGCTTCGAAACATGTTGTGTTGACGAAATATCCGCTCGATATTGATTTATATGCTTTACATGATGAGTAATTGAGCATGCATTAATCAGAATAATTTGGTACAAATTATGTGTTTTCGCTGCAACGCACGGATATTCTACTAGTTTAGTTTTTGTAAAAGAGGAAAGAAAGGAAAGCTGGGTTTGTTGTGCTCCATTTAGCATGGCCCATGGGCTGTTCAGTACACGTTGGGCCTTGTTCGTCGAAGGAATTTCAGAGAAAACCCACGGACAGTCCAAATCCGTCATTTCCAAATCCGCGCTCTAGGTGTACATAGCTAGAGATGTGTGCTGCCTGTGCACGGCGTACCGAGAGCTCCTTGCTTCCGGCCGGCATATTGCGCCGGCCAGCTTCTGGTTCTGGCGCTCGCTAGCGCGCGGCGGCGCGGCCGGGACGTGCGTCTTCGGTGGGCACCTGGCGAAGAGCCCGAACGTTGACGAAGTTGGACATGCTGGGCCAACCCGCCGAGCCCGAACCCGACCACCAGCAACCACGTCATCCCGCTCCGGCTCGGCAGGAAGAGCGGCGGCTTCTCCGCCGCGTTCTGTTGCGATGCATCCACAGGTTAGCACCAGAGAAACCAGCATTTTAAACAGTGTAGGTTGATATGGATCGAGAGACGTACGGTATGTAGGACGTGACAGTTTGCGTGTATGTTCGCGCCGAGCTAATTAATGCCTAGTTGCGCGCCCTTAATTTCCGGTGTGCCGAGATAAGTTCCCCGGCCGGCCGGAGAAAGAAGGGACAGCGCATTGATCAGGTGACATAACCAAGATATTGCTGATGAGCGCATCATGGTATTGCTGAATGAGCAAAGCTTAGTTTCAAAGCTGAAAACAGAAGATGATCAATGTACCAGCAGATTCGGACGTCTGGTATCTGGACAATGGTGCCAGGAACCATGCACATGACTAGGCAGGTGCTTGAAGAGCCTCGGTTTTGAAAAATGTCCACAAGAACATGCCCTGTACAAGAGAATTGGTGAGGTAGGATGATTAGCGTGTACGTGCATGGCTTGATTGTCTGCTGTTGCAATGCACAAGCCATTGATGAACTCAAGGGACAAATAAAGGAGTTTGAAATATTTTGAAATAAAGCCTTATAATTTAAGGCAAACCATTAATGGGAGGCAGGAATATGCGATCTTCAAACCAGAAGAGTTACATTTTTGGAACCGGTCATGAAAAGTCAAAGCCTTCTAAAATTTTCATGTAAATGTGTTCGACACAAAATATTTCAGAGTTTTTAATGATATCGAATGATTTTTTTTTTCTAAATATATAGCGGAGTGTTCCATCGCATGAGCTTTTGATTTACCTTAAATTATAAGGTTCTATGCTCCAATGAAACCATCAAGAATATATGATCCTGCAATCCACCAAGTCTCATATGACCTTGTATCAGAATCGATTGCCAGCATGTAACGCAAGGTAGCATGCATTAAGATAACCTGGCGCTGCACCCAAGTTTGAAAGAAGCAGGTGCAATATCAGGATTGAAACAACCTCAAATTCAAAAGAATTTGTTTGCTTTTGTTTGTGTTTGCATTTGGATTCGGTTTTGGAAATTGGAATCTGAGTTGGAATTCAAACCTTGTTTTGGGCCAAATCCTTTGCTCTTGGGCCTTGCGGCCTGCTCTCGTTCGGCCCATGCGGCCCGCTCCCGTGCGGCCTGCTCCCTTGCTCCCGTTCGGCCTGTGGCCAGCCCGGCCCAGCGCGCCGCCGCCGCCTCCGCCTCCGGCGCGCTCGCCGCGCCCGTGCCGCGCGCCGGCTCCCGCCGCCCGCAAGCCGTCTGGCGTCGCCGCCCGCCTCCTCTGCCCCCGCGTGGTCTCCCGACCGCGCCGGCGCCTCGCCGCCTTGCCCCGTCCTCGCCCCGACCGGCCGCCTCCTCCCGCCGCCTCGCGCCGCCCGCGAGCGCCGCGTCCGCCGCCTCGCCCGGCCGCTGCCTCCTCGGCTCCGGCTATAAAAGCCAGCTCCTCCCCCGCCTCTCAACTCGCCCCGCCTCCTCCCCTCAGTGGTGAGCTCCCTCCCTCTCCCCTTGCCTCGCCCCACCCAACTCCGGCCGCCGCCGCGCCGTTCCGCGCCGCCGCCGGCCTCGCCCTCCCCTGTTTTCCCCTGTTTCCCCTAACCCTAACCCGTGCCCGTGCCCACTGACGAGCGGGCCCCGCTCGTCAGCCCCCTCCCTCGCCCTGGCCGATGGCCCCGCCCCCACCCGTCAGCCTCCCTCCCCTCGCCGCCCGGTGGCCGCCCTTTTCCCCGCTCGCGCCGTCTTTGGCCGAGCCAGCCGACTCACAGCGCCGCAGACGCTTCGCCGTGGGCGTGGCCCGATGGCGTCGATTCGGCCCGTTCCGGCCGGAACAGTAAAAACCAATTTTCGGTTTTTAATTAATTAATTAATTCCGAAAATTCGTTTTAATTCCAAAAATAGCCAGAAAAATCCCGAAAAATCCCGGAAAATCCCAGAGCTCCACCAAATACATTTTCCGAACCGTCTCGACCCACTGAGTCCAGAAATGCTGTCCGTTCCCAAATCCGAAGTCCAGAAAATCCCCAAATCCCAGTTTTGCCCCCGTTCCTTTCCGACTCGATTTCCGGTTTTCCGTTTCAGTTTCCGTTTTCTTTTTCGGTTATTGTTTTGTCGTTTATTTATGATTGGTTGTCTTTTCGCGTTAGATTCGACCGTTGAGACGCCAGTGGAGCCGGAGCAGTCCCTGGAGTCGGAGCAGTTCCCGGAGCAGACGTCGGACCAAACGGGAGCGCAGTACGACTACTTCCTCGACGACTCATCCGATCCAGCTGCCGCGCAAGGCAAGCCGTACACCCTTTGATCATGTTGATCCTATCATGCCATGCTATAGTAGTAATTATTTTATATCGCATTACTTTACTGTATTTGAATAATGAAATCCAGTATTTTAGAATGACATGATATTAGATAATGCCGAATTGCTCATGGAACCTCCTTGAAATGTTGGAACCCTATTAATCCTTTGGAACCTAGTTAATTGCTTATTGCCATGAATAGGTTAGATAATACTGTTAGGTTAGTTAAAAACCTGGATTTAAAGAAAATCTTTGCGAATCTCCGATTCGGACTGTTTGTAAAAGTGCCGCAGTCAGGGGGACAGTATCGGATTAATCCCGGAGTGGATGAGATTCCGATCCCCGACTGTTGATTAATGCCTTGGTTGAGTGCGGTGGCTTGCTGCGAATGTGGAATGGGTTTGTGGATGAAGGCTTGGTCTTTGGCAAAAGTGTAAGGTTAATAATCCCCTTGAGCAAAGTAAATAACTTAGTTCCGCTCAACCACAGTCGGATGGTCGATGACCCGTATCCGACATGGCTCAGTAAGTTAGTCATTCCTGAGATAATAATTGGACTGTCTTGGCGGCTACCATTCTCTGGAAGAGAATGGGGACCGGGCCTTCCCGGCAGGGAAATGGACCGGAGGGGTGGAACGGGAATGGTCCAGAGTGACATTCTTGGTTCTCACAATGGTAGACGCTAATGGGGACCCTGAGTCCAAGGTAGCGGTACTATCGGTAAACAACTAAAGGACAGGAATGATTAAACGAAATGCTGTGATAGTCTAAACTGGGCCACATGCATTTAAGTTGCATGAAACTCGCGATTGGCATAAAGGTTATAGATATCCTGTGGGTAAAGCTGAGCCGCTCTGCAGAGTTAATCTTAATTGTAATCGATTACGCCGTACTTCCGGTTAATGAAGTTAAGTTGGAATCGGGGTTGATACCCGTAACTAAGCTCAAGTTACTGTTCTGGTATTTGTGAATGAATTGGTTAAGTGTTGTCAAACTTGTGAAATTCAAATTACTTACTTATTAGTTTGTGCTTCAAATGTAAAATGAATTATGAAATAAAACTGCATCCAGATACTAAACCCTATTCCCATCCTTTGGTTACCCCTACATATAGTATTCAGTGGTTCCGTACGACTTGTTGAGTACTCCCGTACTCATCCTTGCAAACCCCCGCCCTTTCAGAGTTCGAAGAAGCTGGAGCCTACCAGGAGGTCGTAGATGGCGATTTAGTCTGGTTCTAGGTCTTTGTCTTCGCTCAGGCCCTGCCTGTGGTTTCCTTCTTTTGGTAGTGTAAGTCTAGAAGCTTGGATGCTTCTCTTGTAAAAACCGGTCGTTAGACCAACTATATTGAATAAAAAGTGTTGAAAGTTGCTTTTGTCAGGCAATTGTACTCTTGTCTTCCAACAGTTAGTCTTCCTGGGTAACTGTTGTGAGTTTCCTTGCCCCTAAAAAGGCGGTCCGTCACAAGTGGTATCAGAGCCTAGGCTTGACCGTAGACTGAGACCTAAGTTGGCTTAAGGAGTCTTTTTCGAAAGATTATTTCAAACTACAAAATGAGTTTCGAAAACTGTAAGTATTATTCTTATAATCCTGTTTCTCTCCTCTCTCTGTTCCCACCTTTTCCTTAAGATTCACTTCTCTCCTTTAAAACTCACTTAAAACCTTTCCGCTCATCTAACTTAAAAAGATTCTCGTTTTGGCAGATGGTGCACCACGTCTACCCACTTCCCGAGGTTCCCGAAGGATGGGCTGGACTGCTGTGGAGAATGCTACAGCATGTTGGAGCTGATCAGATTGAGATCCCCGTTTTCCACACGGAGGAGCTTTTCCAGGGTGTCGTCCGCGTTGAGTGGAGAGCCTGGTTCAATCTGGATCCCCTGCCAAATAATCCAGATATTCCGCGTCATTTCCAAGGGCACCGCGTCCACGAGTCAGACGCTATCCAGGACTCTGCCCGTCGGGCAGTGAAGCACCTGCGTCGTCTCTTCGCCGCTGAGTTCGACCACAGTCGATTTCAGTTGATCCCCATGAAGGGGGATGCCCCCGGCACGGTGATCGTCTCTGTTCCAGAGGACGAGGCAGATCCGCGTGTCGATGAAGCTGCAGAACTCCTTGTCAACAAGGATTTCCTGTACACCAACCTTCTCATCGAAAGGTGATGATCTTGGCCGACAGTTGAGCAATGCCTGGATGGAGATCGACGAGCTTCGCGAGGAGATAGACCAGCTGCAGCCCCAGTACGAGCCCGGAGAAGAGATGTCTGTGGATGGTCCGTCAGCTGTGACTGACCTGTCCATGGCAGAAGATGTGGAAGAAGATCCAGAGGAGCGCATCATCTACATCTCCGACGACGATTGAAGATTCCAGTCTTAGAATAGGGCGTTAGTCCTAGAAGTTGGCTTTACCCTTTTGGAGTAGTCTTTTGTAATGTAAAATAGGTTGTTTCCTACCTTAGTATGACGGTATTGTAAACAATCTATGTATCAGTAAAATTAAGTTTCCTATCTCTGTATGTTGTTTGCTCTATTATCCTTATATCTTCGGCCCAATTCCACTAATTCTTTTCCATTTCGTCTCGCCTCTCACCTATTCTATCTCTCTCTACCCCATGTCTAAATCTTACTTATCTTCTGCTTTACCCAAAACCCTGCAGCAAGACCTAAAGACAGTCAGAATGGATCAAGGTGAAGGATCACAGTTCCAAGGTCATGAGAATGAGGCGGACTCAGCAAGAAACCCAGTTAACCTAGCCCAAGTACTGGCAGCCATGGAAAGAAACAGACATCAGTCAGAACAGAGGCAGAATCATATGATTGAGATGTTGATAGGTCAGATGGCTGCAAGACCACAGATGAACCCCCAAGGAAACAACTTTGGACATGATGGATTATTAGGTGGGTCACACTGGTCTGACTTCCAAAAGACCCGGCCCCCTATTTTCTCCGTGTCGACTGAGCCATTATCAGCAGATGATTGGCTCACGGTTATCCAAATGAAGTTGGAAACGGTACAGTGCACTGAGAAGGAGAAAGTGCTCTATGCCTCTCACCAACTGCAAGGACAAGCAGCAGCATGGTGGGTTAACTTTCAGACCCTAAAGGCAGGACAAGAGATTACATGGCAGATGTTTGAAGAAGCTTTCCGGAAGACACACATTCCAGCAGGTTTGATGGCCTCCAAGCGAAGGGAATTCCTGTCTCTCCATCAAGGAGGAAGGACAGTGATGGAATACCTACACCACTTCAACAACCTTTCTCGCTATGCACCCAAAGAAGTAGACACAGAAGAAAAGAAGATAGAAAGATTTTATGAAGGACTGCAGAAGAACCTCAAGTTCCATGTCTCAGCTGTGGAGTTCAAGGATTTTTCAGCCATGGTGGATAGGCTGATTGTGTCAGAAGAGACAAGGAATGACCTGGAAGATACCAGAAAGAGAAAGGCACAAAGAAGAACGGATGTCGTGACAAGTCAGTTCAAAGGAAGGACCTATACCTTCAACCCCAACGTCCCAAACAAGAGACAAGCAGTGGGAGGATCCCGACCTGTTCCGTCCAATGTTCAGCCCGGGAATGTTCGATGCTTTACCTGCAACGGGAACCATTACTCTAATATGTGTCCCAAGAAAGGTTCAGCCTGCTTCCATTGCGGACAGCCCGGACATTTCAGGCAGCAATGCCCAAAGAAGGACTTGCCGAGTGATGTGGCAAAAGCTCAGGCGTCAGCTTCCGCCAACAGACAGTCAGCACCTCGTCAACCTCAACCGCCCCATCAAGGTTATCTGAAGGCACCAGTTAAGACAGAAGGATACTCGAACAACTGCGGACCAAATCCGCCAAGGAACCCCCAAGGAAGAATCAACCATGTGTCAGCAGCAGAGGCAGCTGAAGCCACAGATGTTATCGTTGGTAAGTTTCCCGTCCAAACCAAGTTGGCCTTAACCCTCTTTGATCCCGGCGCAACCCATTCGTTCATTTCTTTGGCTTTTGCTTGCAAAAGTGGGTTGCCCTATTCTCCCTTGCCCTCTCCCTGTGTTTTCCACACCCCTGGAAGTCGATTGATGGCAAGATTAATTTGCGATGTCGAGGATAGAAATCCAAGGAATTGAGTTCAGAGCCAACCTGTTGTTGTTAGAGATGGATGGTCTAGATGTCATATTGGGAATGAACTGGTTATCTAGACACCATGCTCAGTTGGATTGTGCTCAGAAGACAGTGACACTCAGGAATGGTTATGGTCAGAAAGTGACAGTTCAGAATGATCCGAGGTTGATCAAGAGAAGTCAGAGCATCATCAATGCAGTTGCCCGTGGATTAGACAGCATACCCGTAGTTCGGGAGTACCCTGAAGTTTTTCCAGAAGAATTACCAGGGAAACCTCCGAACAGAGGCATAGAACTGGCAATAGAGTTAGTTCCTGGAACAGCTCCTATCCATAAGCGATCCCGTCCAATGTCGCCTTTGGAATTGAAGGAACTGAAGAAGCAATTGGATGAATTGCTGGACAAAGGATTTGTACGGCCAAGTATCTCGCCTTGGTCCGCGCAGGTCGTATTTGCCAGAAAGAAAGATGGAAGCAAGAGACTCTGCATAGATTACAGAGCTCTGAATGATGCAACAATCAAGAACAAGTACCCGTTACCCCGGATAGATGACCTGTTCGATCAGTTGAAAGGAGCCAAGATCTTTTCGAAGATAGACCTGAGAACAGGATATCATCAGCTGAAAGTCAGAGAACAAGACAGAGAGAAGACAACATTTGCTACTCGGTACGGATTATATGAGTTCACCGTGGTGCCATTTGGTCTCACAAATGCCCCGGCCTACTTTATGAACCTGATGAACCAAGTATGCATGGAGTTCTTGGACAAGTTCATCGTAGTGTTCATAGACGACATACTCATTTATTCCAAGACTGAAGAAGATCACGAGAAGCATCTGCATCTAATTCTGGGAAGGCTTAGAGAACATCAGCTATATGCAAAATTCTCTAAGTGTGATTTCTGGTTGAATGAAATCGCTTTCCTAGGACACATCATCACCAAGGATGGCGTGAAGATGGATCCCGAGAAGATCAGGACAGTGTTAGAATGGAAACAGCCTGTGTCAGTGACAGAAGTCAGAAGTTTTCTCGGATTGGCCGGATACTACAGAAGATTCATCGAAGGATTCTCCAAGATAGCGAAACCGATGACTCAGCTTCTCAAAAAGGACAGCCCCTACGTTTGGACTGAGAAGTGTGAGAAAAGTTTCCAGGAGCTGAAAACCAAGTTAACATCAGACCCAGTCCTCACTCTCCCAAACCCGGATAAGGACTTTCAGATTTACTGTGATGCTTCAAAGAGAGGATTGGGATGCGTGTTAATGCAGGAAGGAAAAGTGGTTGCGTATGCGTCACGACAACTCAGACCGCATGAAGAGAACTACCCAACCCATGATCTGGAGCTAGCCTCAGTAGTGCACGCGTTGAAGATTTGGAGACATTACCTGTTGGGGAACCGCTGTGAAGTGTTTTCAGATCACAAGAGCCTGAAGTACGTGTTCACCCAGCCCAATCTGAACATGAGACAGAGAAGATGGTTGGAATTGATTAAGGATTACGACCTAGAAATCCTTTATCATCCAGGAAAAGCTAATGTGGTAGCCGATGCGTTGAGCAGAAAAGCATGCCATCACTTAGCTCAAGTTGAGACTATCTCTCCCCAGCTGAAGTCAGAAGTACAGGAGTTGAACCTGCAGATAGTGTCAGAAGGAGCAGTATGTTTCCTAGAGATACAGTCAGATCTCCTGAAGCAGATCAAAGCAGCTCAGCAGACAGACGAAGAGATACTGGAATACAGAAAGTTGATGAAAGAAGTTAGCCCCTCAGAATTCTCGGAAGACAAGCAAGGCATACTACGATTCCGCGATCGTATATGCATTCCGAAGGATAAGGATATAAGAGGATTGATTTTGACAGAGGCTCACTCGTCGCAATTCTCAATACATCCTGGCAGTACAAAGATGTACCAAGACTTGAAGAAAGAATACTGGTGGAATGGAATGAAGAAAGAGATAGCCGAACACGTGGTGTGTTGTGACGTGTGTCGAAAAATCAAGATAGACCACCAGAAGACGGCAGGATTGTTGCAACCCCTTCCAGTGCCAGAATGGAAGTGGGAAGAGATTGGAATGGACTTTATCACTGGTTTTCCCAAGACTCAGCAAGGATATGATGCTATCTGGGTAATCATTGATAGACTGACCAAAGTAGCCCATTTCATCCCTATAAAGCAGACCGTTGGAAGAGACAAGTTGGCAGAGCTGTACCTAACCCAGATTGTCAGACTGCATGGGATACCCAAGAAGATCGTGTCAGATCGTGGAGCCCAGTTCACCTCTAAGTTCTGGAAAAGTCTGCATGAAGCTATGGGTACGGATCTGAATTTCAGTACAGCCTATCACCCTCAGACAGATGGTCAGACAGAAAGAGTCAACCAGATACTAGAGGATATGTTGAGAGCCTGCGCTCTAGCATATGGAGCCTCCTGGGCCAAGTGTTTGCCATTTGCGGAGTTCTCGTACAATAACAGTTACCAGACCAGTCTGGACATGTCACCGTTTGAAGCCCTGTATGGAAGGAAGTGCAGAACCCCGTTGAATTGGACCGAGACCGGAAAGAAACAACTTTTTGGACCTCAGCTAGTTCAGGATGCAGAAGCTCATGTGAGGATCATAAGGAAGAACCTGAGAACAGCTCAAGTCCGGCAGAAGAGTTATGCAGATACGAGAAGAAAAGATTTAAGTTATCATGTTGGAGACTTCGTTTATCTGAAAGTGACACCCTTCAAGCCGGTTCGCCGTTTTCAGATAAAAGGAAAGTTAGCTCCGAGGTATGTGGGACCATACCCCGTGACTGACAGAATCGGAGAAGTAGCCTACAAGTTGCAGTTAAGTCCAGAGTTATCAAGGGTACACAATGTCTTTCATGTGTCCCAGTTAAGGAAATGCCTCCGTCAGCCGTCAGAGCAAGTACAGTTGAAAGGGATAGACTTGAAAGAAGATTTGACATATCGTGAGGAACCGGTCAGAATTGTGGAGACAATGGAAAGGGAACTCAAGTTCAAGAATGTCAGGATCTGCCGAGTGCTATGGAAGAATCATACACTCGAGGAAACCACTTGGGAGAAGGAATCGGAATTGCAGCAGAATTTTCCCAACCTATTTTCCCAGGCGAAATGAATCTCGGGGACGAGATTCCATTTTAAGTGGGGTAGGTTGAAACAACCTCAAATTCAAAAGAATTTGTTTGCTTTTGTTTGTGTTTGCATTTGGATTCGGTTTTGGAAATTGGAATCTGAGTTGGAATTCAAACCTTGTTTTGGGCCAAATCCTTTGCTCTTGGGCCTTGCGGCCTGCTCTCGTTCGGCCCGTGCGGCCCGCTCCCGTGCGGCCTGCTCCCTTGCTCCCGTTCGGCCTGTGGCGGCCCGGCCAGCGCCGCCGCCGCCTCGCTTCTCGGCCTCGCCCGCGCCCGTCTGCCTGTAGCCGCTCCGCCCGCCCATAAGCCGTCTGGCGTCGCCGCCCGCCTCCTCTGCCCCCGCGTGGTCTCCCGACCGCGCCGGCGCCTCGCCGCCTTGCCCCGTCCTCGCCCCGACCGGCCGCCTCCTCCCGCCTCGCGCTTGCGCCGCGCGTCCGCCGCCTCGCCCGGCCGCTGCCTCCTCGGCTCCGGCTATAAAAGCCAGCTCCTCCCCCGCCTCTCAACTCGCCCCGCCTCCTCCCCTCACTGGTGAGCTCCCTCCCGCTCCCCTTGCCTCGCCCCACCCAACTCCGGCCGCGCCTGCTCGTTCAGCGCCGCCCGGCTGCCTCCCTGTTTTCCCTGTTTCTAACCCTAACGTGCAGTGCCCATCGACGAGCGGGCCCGCTCATCCCCTCCTCGCCCTGGCGATGGCCCCGCCCCACCGTCGGCCTCCCTCCTCGCCGGTGGCCCGCCCTTTTCCCCGCTCAGCGCGTCTGGCCGAGCCAGCCGACTCCCAGACGCAGACGCTTCGCCGTGGGCGTGGCCCGATGGCGGTCGGTTTCGGCCCGTTCCGGCCGGAACAGTAAAAACCAATTTTCGGTTTTTAATTAATTAATTAATTCCGAAAATTCGTTTTAATTCCAAAAATAGCCAGAAAAATCCCGAAAAATCCCGGAAAATCCCAGAGCTCCACCAAATACATTTTCCGAACCGTCTCGACCCACTGAGTCCAGAAATGCTGTCCGTTCCCAAATCCGAAGTCCAGAAAATCCCCAAATCCCAGTTTTGCCCCCGTTCCTTTCCGACTCGATTTCCGGTTTTCCGTTTCAGTTTCCGTTTTCTTTTTCGGTTATTGTTTTGTCGTTTATTTATGATTGGTTGTCTTTTCGCGTTAGATTCGACCGTTGAGACGCCCGGTGGAGCCGAGCGATCCTCGGAGTCGGAGCGATTCGGAAGCAGGCGTCGGACCAAACGAGGCGCTTGACGACTACTTCCTCGACGACTCATCCGATCCAGCTGCCGCGCAAGGCAAGCCGTACACCCTTTGATCATGTTGATCCTATCATGCCATGCTATAGTAGTAATTATTTTATATCGCATTACTTTACTGTATTTGAATAATGAAATCCAGTATTTTAGAATGACATGATATTAGATAATGCCGAATTGCTCATGGAACCTCCTTGAAATGTTGGAACCCTATTAATCCTTTGGAACCTAGTTAATTGCTTATTGCCATGAATAGGTTAGATAATACTGTTAGGTTAGTTAAAAACCTGGATTTAAAGAAAATGCTGCCGAATCTCCGATTCGGACTGTTTGTAAAAGTGCCGCAGTCAGGGGGACAGTATCGGATTAATCCCGGAGTGGATGAGATTCCGATCCCCGACTGTTGATTAATGCCTTGGTTGAGTGCGGTGGCGATGCTGCGAATGCGGAATGGGTTTGTGGATGAAGGCTTGGTCTTTGGCAAAAGTGTAAGGTTAATAATCCCCTTGAGCAAAGTAAATAACTTAGTTCCCGCTCAACCACAGGTCGGACTGGTCGATGACCCGTATCCGACATGGCTCAGTAAGTTAGTCATTCCTGAGATAATAATTGGACTGTCTTGGTGGCTACCATTCTCTGGAAGAGAATGGGGACCGGGCCTTCCCGGCAGGGAAATGGACCGGAGGGGTGGAACGGGAATGGTCCAGAGTGACATTCTTGGTTCTCACAACGGTAGACGCTAATGGGGACCCTGAGTCCAAGGTAGCGGTACTATCGGTAAACAACTAAAGGACAGGAATGATTAAACGAAATGCTGTGATAGTCTAAACTGGGCCACATGCATTTAAGTTGCATGAAACTCGCGATTGGCATAAAGGTTATAGATATCCTGTGGGTAAAGCTGAGCCGCTCTGCAGAGTTAATCTTAATTGTAATCGATTACGCCGTACTTCCGGTTAATGAAGTTAAGTTGGAATCGGGGTTGATACCCGTAACTAAGCTCAAGTTACTGTTCTGGTATTTGTGAATGAATTGGTTAAGTGTTGTCAAACTTGTGAAATTCAAATTACTTACTTATTAGTTTGTGCTTCAAATGTAAAATGAATTATGAAATAAAACTGCATCCAGATACTAAACCCTATTCCCATCCTTTGGTTACCCCTACATATAGTATTCAGTGGTTCCGTACGACTTGTTGAGTACTCCCGTACTCATCCTTGCAAACCCCCGCCCTTTCAGAGTTCGAAGAAGCTGGAGCCTACCAGGAGGTCGTAGATGGCGATTTAGTCTAGTTCTAGGTCTTTGTCTTCGCTCAGGCCCTGCCTGTGGTTTCCTTCTTTTGGTAGTGCAAGTCTAGAAGCTTGGATGCTTCTCTTGTAAAAACCGGTCGTTAGACCAACTATATTGAATAAAAAGTGTTGAAAGTTGCTTTTGTCAGGCAATTGTACTCTTGTCTTCCAACAGTTAGTCTTCCTGGGTAACTGTTGTGAGTTTCGCACTGCCCCTAAAAAGGCGGTCCGTCACAAGGATTAATTTCGAAGGCATTTTTATCCTCGCACTTTCATTCTCCTGTGAGCATATAATGAAGAAAATAAATGGAAGCTAAATAGGATGCTCAAATGTTGATAGATGCTTTGTTTCCAGAGAAACACATGCATGTTGCTTCGTAACCAAATAATCCATCAAAGATTTGATTTTTTGTTTTGCTTTTACCCCAACTGAACCCCAAAAAACTTTAGAACGCACAACCACATGATTCCATGAACCTCATATAAATTGATTATGAAATGAGAATCCTACACAAACAACTATTTACATGAAAATACTGCATACTAAGCGTTTATCTATGTGCAATATCTGGTTTCCACTATCACTTCTTTGAAAGAGGGGTTCGTGTAACTTTTCTTTCTGTGCACTATCTAGAGTCAAAAATCACCACGCTTGTAGAATAACAGGATTTTAAGTTATTTATTTTGCTCAAGAGGGTTTTAACCTTAATTTGCTAAAGATCAAGCCATACAACCACAAACCCACCTGGTACCTGCACGTACCAGTCATCAAACCGACCATGACATTAATCATCAACTGGCGATTGGACTCACATCCACCTCGTGGCTAGTACAATACTATCCCCTGACTGTAGCACTTTTATAAAACTCCGAGCCAGCGGCTCGCCACAATTTTCTCTCTTTTTAAAGAATTTTGAGTGAAACTAATTAGGTTAATATCTAACTACAGTTGTGTCGACGATGATTCTAGGGGATTTGTGCGGGATCTGAGCTTGATGGCAACACAGGATGCGAGGGCAATCTGTTTTTAGACAGGTTCGGGCTCTCTCGGAGGAGATAATACCCTAGTCCTGTGTTCTTGGATATATGAGCCTCTCTTTCTTGTTTCTCCCTCATCCCCTTATATACTGGGGGAAGGATACATGATAGATGGGCGCCACCGGGCCCTGAACATGGTGGCCTGGCCGACATGTACTTTGTCCTTATTGGCCCTGGCGCTCTACGTCTTGGAGAGGTGGTTATGCTTTCCCCGACCCACGCCTGCCGCCCTGTCAGGTTCCAGCATCCGCAGGCTCTGGCAGTGTCAGGCTGCATGCTTCGTTCTTGGCGGGTTGTTCGGGCGTGGCATAAGCTTCCAGAAGGATCGGGAGTTGCCTTGGGGAACAAGTCGAAAACCTCCTCCGGGCCGTCGTGGTGCTTACGGACTTTGGGCCTTCTACTCCGCCCGTCAAGCCCGGTCGGTGTAGGCCCCTCTTGCGGGACCCTGTCTCGACATCCCGGCTGACCCCAAGTGCTTTAGGATCGGATTTCCGTCTCTTATCCTGTCATAAGGATTATACGGGAAAAAAGATCGTAAATAACTTGTAGTGTGAAGCCACCGTGGTTGGTTAGCTCGTGGTCGAGTGGTACCCGCGCCCGTTTACGGTGCGTGGCAGCCGGCTTGTCGCTCGGCTGGCCCTCGGGGGGCGTACCATAGTCTTTTTGGCTCGTGGCCGAGTGGTACCCGCGCCCGTTTACGGTGCGCGGCAGCCGGCTTGTCGCTCGGCTGGCCCTCATGGGGTATACCATGGTCTTTTTGGCTCGTGGCCGAGTGGTACCCGCGCCCGTTTACGGTGCGCGGCAGCCGGCTTGTCGCTCGGCTGGCCCTCGGGGGGCGTACCATGGTCTTTTTGGCTCGTGGCCGAGTGGTACCCGCGCCCGTTTACGGTGCGCGGCAACCGGCTTGTCGCTCGGCTGGCCCTCATGGAGCATACCGTAGTCTTTTTGGCTCGGGGCCGAGCGGTACCCGCACCCGTTTGCGGTGTGTGGCGATTGGCTTGTGAGACCCAACCGACCCTCATGGGGCATACCTTGGTCATCCAGAGTAATGCCTGTGCCCGCTTACGGCGCACTGCTTCAGACCCTCATGGGGCGCACTCTCAAGACCGGTTTAGTGAAAATCCTCGCACGGCACCCAATCACGCTAAGAAGCAGTGACCAGCAATTGGCCCCAAATTATGGGGCATACCGCTTGGGGATGTTCGGAAAGTGCCCGGCCCCAAACTTCCGTGGCAGCCGGCGTTTAGGCCCATCATGGGGCGCACTTTATCCCAAACTTCGAACCAGACTTGACACCTGGTCGCGTTTTGCGCAACCCAGCTATCGGACCAACATGGGGCGTGCCCTAGATCTGGCCCAGAATCGAGCGCGAAGGTCCTTGTTTTTCCCGCCGTAAGGCGAAAATCAAGGCTTATTCCTTATAAATGAGGGAAAACTTACTGGGCGAAGATATCTTTGCCTTTCGCCCACCACGGTTGAGAAATCTTTGAGTCTCCTTTGGCGATTTGGGCGACCTAGGGTTCCAAGTTTCGCGCCCAAGATCCTCGGCGGTTCCTCCCACCAGGTCTCCTTCACCAAGATGTCTTCTTCTTCGGAACCCTTATCAGCGTCGGGGGGTGACGCCGACCCTGCGACCGCGGGGTGGGAGACCTCCATCACCACGACGTCCCGCTTGGAGGAGCTGGTCGCCGGCGCCTTCCTCATTGGAGTTGATCTCCGCCCGTCCGCGCAGGTGACCCTTACCCCACACCTCTGGAGAATGAGATTGTGGTGTTCGAGTCCTTCTTCTGGCGAGGATTTAGCGTTCCTGGGAGCGCCTTCTTCCGAGGGCTCCTTCATTTTTACGAAATCGAGCTGATCAATTTGAATCCCAATTCCATTCTTCACGTTGCAATCTTCGTTCAGCTTTGCGAGGCGTATCTTGGGATACGTCCTCATTTTGACTTGTTCCGCTCCCTCTTCTTGCTCAAACCTCATCCGAACCGAGCTGCTCCCAGCGTCATTGGGGGCGCCGGGCTCCAACTGCGAGAGGGCTTGAAGAAACAGTACTTCGTAATCCCCCTCAAGACTTCCCTCAAAGGTTGGAGGCGGGAGTGGTTCTATTGCGCCAATGTTGATCCTTTTCTCGCCCCTTTCGCTGGCCGCGCCCCTAAAGCTTCCCAATGCTGGAGCGATGCCCCGGATGGCGGCGGTTTGGATCAAGTCTCTGAAGCCCGGCATGGATCAACGATCTGAAGAACCGAGGGCTGACGGGCCCCGGGATCGCGATCAGCTTTGTGAAGCGCCGGGTGCAGCCCTTAAAGGAGAGAGTCCATTTGGCGTTCCAGTACAACGGGCCTCAGGATCCTACCCAGGAGGCAGACACGTCTTTGTCGAAGGAGGCATTGGCGGCGCGGGTAGTTGACCTCTTCGTGCCTGGCACTATGATCACCAACAGGGGCTGCCCTCGCAAATTTTCGGCAGATAGGCCTCCCCCTCCTGTGAGTGCACCGTTCTCTCGAAAGACTGTCCCATGATTTTTTGCCTGATGTGTGATTACGGCGAGTGCGATCGTTCCTTTTTCAGGAACGCGCGTCCTTCTTCTCTGACGCTCCGGTCGTCGGCCTCTCTCGGCTGAGGAATGCTCAGGCCAAGCGAGCGGCTGGCACCTCGGCCGATGAGCTGCGCCGGGAATCAGCGGAGGAAGCTGCTGGCCTTTCGTCAGCCGGGCCTTCGACCTCCGGCGCACCCGGATCACAAAGCACAGAGCCACAGCCTTCTGTCTCAGGGGCAGCCCCGGCCAGTCTTTGGTCCGCTCCCCTCCGAGTGGTGCTGGGACTCGGATGAGACCTAGGATGAAATTCAAGAAATCCAAGAGGTATTCTTTTGGGCGATCCTTGTCTTTTTGTTATTACCTGTGCTGAGGTGTTTTTCCTTTTTGCTGATTCAGGGCTCCTACTATGGACGTCCCGGTGGAGGGGTCTCCTGAAAAGGAGCCCCAGGCGCAGGCTTCCCCGAGGGGAGCCCCCGCCGCGTCGGCCAGGTCACCCTCGCCGTCGACTGCCGGGGCATCACCACCTGGTGCTGGCGGCCCGACCGTTGAACCATCAGGTGGTCCGTCCGCTGACGAGATTGACCTGGCACCGTCTCCCGAAGTGGAGGAGGTGCCTCGAGAGCCACCGCCGCTCGGTCCTCTGCCGAAGCCCCCGAATCGGACCGTATGGTGGGAGGGAGGTTCCGACTGGACCGGGATGGAAGAGGACGATGAGATGGAGAGAGCGGCTCGGACGGAGCTTTATGAGCTCACCGTCAGGTGTAGCACGCTCGTGAGGGTGAGTTTCTTGTCTTCAGTCTGTTGCTCGGCTTCTCCTCGAGATTACGCCTGTTACCTAGGACATGGGGGAGCGCTCGGAGCAAAGGTCGCAGTTTTTCCGGAAGGTGCTCCCGAAGCTCAAGGAGCACCAGAAGTATCAGGACAAGCTCAGCGAGATCAGCAGCGACAGATGGAAGGAGGTCCACGGGCTTCAGGACGAGTGTATGACGATTCGGGAGGAGAAAGCGAAGCTTGAGTATGCGCTTGAAGGTGAGATCCTCCCCTGGACTCGGTTTGGACATCTTTTTGGACAATTTGGAAAGGATGAAGACGCTTTTGTGTTTCAGAGTGCGATTCGACCATTGCTGAGCTGAGAGCCCGACTGGAGGCTTCAGAGAGTTCTAGCCTCGAAGCTCGAGTCGGTTTGGAGAGGATGCAGCGGGAGCTTAAGGGTAAATTTCTTTGACTTGGATTGAATGTACTTGGCGTCGGGTGTGTTTTTGATGGCAGTTCGGCTTTGTTGCAGAATGCAAGGAGAAGATGGCCGCTGCCGAACGAGGCAGGCCCGAGTGCTGGCGTCGCCTGCGAGCCAGTTCTGCACCTTCTGCGTATTGAAGGAGTTGAGCCGGGCCAGGGGGACGACGCTGTTCCGCTTCTCTCCGGAGGAGCCGACAGGATCAGAGCTTACGCCAAGGAGTCCGCGACCATGAGTGCGAACCAGGCATTGGCAGTGGTCAAGTCTCATTATCCGAGAGTTGACCTCGAAGCTGTGAAAGAAGGTTTTGCCTGTGATGAAGACAAAGCCAACGCGCTCCTCGAAGAGGTCTCCGGTACATCGCAAGCCTTGTTAGAGAATCTTGAATTCTGACTTCGATGTGAACCTTGATGCCGAGTGCTCGCCCTCCCCTCCTTGTTTGAAATATTGTGTTTTCTCACTTGAATATAATTTGTCTGTATCGTCCTCTGCTAAGTGGGCTCCAGACCTCTTTCACTCCTTCTCCTTTGTCTGAGTTGCTAGAATATAGGCCTACAGCCTTTTGGATCCCGTTGCGCCTTTCTGGGTGGGTTTCAGCCGACTGGTATGGCTTCTGAGCGCCAGGGTCTTGGCCCGTGGCCTTTACGCCCGGTTACGCTTTTCCGAGTGGCTGGAGTGCAGCTCTCGAGCGTCGGGACTTATGTTGTGGCCACGGCCTTTTGGCCCCCCGTTGCGCCTCTGGATGGCCTTCAGCCGACTGGTATGGCTCCCAAACGCCAGGGTGTTGGCCCGTGGCCTTCTCATCCTGGACACGTTTTTCCGAGAGGCTGAGTGGTTCAGCCCCCGGGTTTGCATCATCGCGTCTCAGTTCACAATAGCCCCCGGACTTCTCGCTTAACTGAGGGAAGTGAGCGGGAAGGCCGAATGAACTTGAACTGCTCGTGACACGTGTCTGGCGAGACGTCTGTTCATTTTATTCAACGTGCTGATCTTCTTTGGTGCTCCGAATAAATTGGCAGTCTTGTGGCGTCGCTTCGTCTTCTACGTTTTTAAATGGCGTCGCCTCGGCTTCGGAGCCATACTCAGCTTATAAATGGGACGTCACCGCCCTCGAGCGATCGTCCCTTTCTTCTTCCTCTTCTTACTCTTTCCCTCCCAGCCTTCCTCCATGGCTAGCATGAGGAGATTCGTTGGCCCCTACGCGGCATTCTTCCGCCAGCGATTCTTCGGGCTGTTCCATAACTGGGAGGAGGCGGAGTTTTGGGAGGATCTCGACTTCGCCACTCTAGAGGCGGAGGAGGAGGAAGGAGCCGCCAGCGACGCCGCCGCGGTGGCCACCTTGCTGGAGGTGGCCCCGGGGCTCCACGAGGTGGCGGAGATCATCATGGAGATGATCTGGCGCGAGCGCCGCGACGACCTGGCCATCAGGACCCTCGTCCGCCTCATACCACCCCTTTGGGTGGTTGAGGACGAGATCCTAGCGGCGCTGCGTCGCGCGCGTCGCGTCTGACCTCGACGACCTCTCTCTCGGGCCTCCCAGCGGCGGAAGCAGCAGCAGCAGCAGGATTGGCGGCAGGAGCCGCCCCTCCTCCCTTTTTTTTAGCGCGAGAAAAAGAAAAAGAAAGTTAGTAATGTAAATTACTAATACTAAGGAATAAAAAGTGGAATTCTTCCCAATCTATGCCGTCATATTTATTCCGAGTTTAGGGTTCCGCCTGATCAACTGTTCTAGTCAGTTGCTCCAGCGCCAGCAACGAGGCGTTGGGGCTCGAGCTTTTGACGGCTAGAAACTCACGATCAGGCGAATCTCGGTTAAATTCTGGCGCTGCAAATTGTAGTCCCCGAGTGGTTAGTGCTTTCAGGCTCTACCCTTTCCGTTATGCACGCTGGTATAAACCGCCGGAGTTTTGTGCTCATCGCGGTTTTTATTTCCGTGCGTTTTGTACCAGCGCGTCCAGGATTAGGCGCTACACCAGTCGGGTAATAACCACTCGGGACTATCATTACACAGTAGGGCTTCAGAAAATAAAATGGATCACCATTTTATTCAGTATGTGAGAGTCGGGTACATAACTTATGCGTAGAAGCGACGAAGCTGTTCGGCGTTCCAAGTATTCGCCAGAATCTCGCCGTCTTCACGTCTAAGTCGATAAGCGCCCGGCCGGACCGTCTTCTGCACAATGTATGGACCTTCCCAAATTGGAGAGAGCTTGTGCTCGCTTTTCTGGTTCCTCCTCAGGACCAGATCTCCTTCTGAAAAGGTTCTACTTCTGACATTGCGAGAGTGGTAACGCCGAAGTCCCTGGAGGTACTTAGCCGACTGGATGGCTGCAACGTTCTGAGCCTCCTCGAGTTGATCAAGCTCCACCATTCGGCTTCCCTCGGACTTGGCTTCGTTGTAGTTCCGAATCCTCGTGGATTCGAACCCTAGTTCGGTCGGCAGAACCGCCTCTGCACCATAGACAAGGAAAAAGGGTGTTTGGCCCGTTGCGCGGCTGGGAGTGGTTCTGAGTCCCCAGAGTACCGACGGTAACTCCTTTACCCATCGGGCAGCGTATGGTTTGAGGCGGTCGAAGATCCTGGCCTTGAGGCCTTGGAGGACCAGACCGTTAGCCCGCTCGACCTGCCCATTGCTTCGT
This sequence comes from Rhipidocladum racemiflorum, assembly GCA_036346355.1. Classification (NCBI taxonomy): domain Eukaryota; kingdom Viridiplantae; phylum Streptophyta; class Magnoliopsida; order Poales; family Poaceae; genus Rhipidocladum; species Rhipidocladum racemiflorum. Next base: position 27,575,845 of record CM070592.1, read on the forward strand.
GGGTGAGCCACCGAGGCGAAGCAGATCTTGATCCCGACGCCTTCGCACCATTCTTGGAATTCCTCACTCCTGAATTGGGTGCCGTTGTCCATGATGATCCGGTTGGGCACTCCGAATCTGACCACGATATCCTGGAAGAACTCCTTGGCCTTGACCGCAGTGATAGTGGCGACTGGTTTGGCTTCGATCCACTTGGTGAACTTTTCAATAGCTACGAAGAGGTAGGCGAAGCCACCTTGAGCCTTCTTGAGCGGGCCCACTAAATCGAGCCCCCAAACTGCGAAGGGCCAAGAGATGGGGATAGTTTGCAGCTCCTGCGCCGGCAAGTGTGTCCGCCTTGCATAGAACTGGCAGCCCTCGCAGGTTCGGACGATCTCCTTGGCATCCGTTACTGCCGTTGGCCAAAAGAAGCCCTGTCGGTAGGCTTTCCCAACCAAGGCGCTTGACGCCGCGGATGGCCACACATCCCGAGTGGATTTCTTGGAGCAGCTCTCTTCCCACTTGTCCCGAAATGCACCGCCTGAGGACACCTGAAGCACTCTTCCGGAAGAGCTCATCGCCCACCACCACATAAGATTTGGCTTGTCGGGAGACGCGCTCTGCCAGAGTGGTTGCTTCTGGAAGTTTGTCCTTCAGGAGATAATCAAGGTACGGGGCAGTCCAGTTGGGATTGATGAGCAAAACTCCGGTCCCGGGATCCCTACTCGGCTCTTGTCGTTTTGTAACGGTTGGCTCGTAAAGATCCTGGGCGAAGATACCACTCGGGATATCTGCCCGAGTGGCTCCCATTTTGGTCAACTCGTCGGCTGCCTCATTATTGCGGCGGAGGACATGAACCAGCTCCAGACCGTCAAACTTGCCTTCCAATTCTCGGACTTGCTGGCGGTATGCCGTCATAGTCTGGTCTACGCACGACCAGTCCTTCTGTACTTGGCTCACCACCAACTGGGAGTCGCCCCGAACCGCCAGCCGTCGGATTCCGAGTGATGTGGCGATGCAGAGCCCATGGATGAGAGCCTCGTACTCTGCGGCATTGTTCGAGGCCGGGAAGTGAATCCGAAGGACATACTTCAACCTGTCGCCCTTAGGCGAGACAATAAGAATTCCCGCCCCTGCTCCTCCAAGCATGAGAGATCCATCGAAGTGCATGGTCCAATATTCTGGCTCTTCTTCCGTGCGGGGGGCCTGGGATTCGGTCCACTCGGCCGCGAAGTCGGCCAAAGCCTGGGACTTGACGACGGTGCGTGGCTTGAACGAGACGTCGAAAGCTCCAAGCTCAGCTGCCCACTTTGAAATTCTTCCAGTAGCTTCTCGATTGTGGAGGACCTCTCCCACGGGGAAAGAAGTCACTACTGAAATCGAATGTTCTTGGAAATAATGCTTCAGCTTTCATGACGAGATCAAGATGGCGTACAGCAGCTTCTGAATTTGAGGATATCGCGTCTTGGCTTCGCCAAAGACTCACCGACAAAATAAACCGGGCGTTGCACGTAGAAGGTGTCCCGACTCTTCCCGCTCCACAACTATCACGGGCCGACTACATGAGTTGTGGCCGCTATGTAGAGCAGAGAGGTTCACCTGCACCGGCGAGACTAAAATCGGAGGGGTGGATAGGAACACCTTGAGCTCTTGAAGGCTTCTTTGTGCCTCCGCCGTCCATTCAAAGCGGTCCTGTTTCTTGAGGAGCTTGAAGAAAGGCATTCCCCGAGCTCCTAACCGGGAGATAAACCTGCCGAGGGCTACCATGCACCCAGTAAGCTTTTGGACTTCTTTTTGGTTGGCAGGCGGGGCCATCCTTATGATGGCCCCGATTTTCTCCGGGTTGGGCTCGATCCCGCGACGAGAAACAATGAACCCGAGTAGTTTCCCGGAGGAAACTCCGAAAACACACTTCTCAGGGTTTAGCCTCATCTGGAACGCCCTCAGACTTGTGAACGTCTCGACTAGATCAGAGGTGAGGCTGTCTTCTGCCTTGGTTTTAACCACTATATCATCCACATAAGCTTCCACATTGCGTCCAAGCTGATGGTGAAAACACCGTTGTATCGCGCGCTAATAAGTCGCGCCAGCATTCTTCAGCCCAAACGGCATGGTGATGTAGCAATATGCTCCGAACGGGGTGATAAACGAGGTCTTCTCGCAATCCTCCTCCCGAAGCCGGATTTGATGATAGCCTGAGTAAGCGTCCAGAAAACTAAGTAGTTGGGATCCAGCAGTGGAGTCTACCACCTGATCAATACGGGGGAGACCAAAGGGATCTTTCGGGCAAGCCTTGTTGAGGTCGGTGTAATCGACACACATGCGCCATCTTTTATTCTTCTTCTGGACAAGTACAGGGTTTGCCAACCAGTCGGAATGATACACTTCTTTGATGAAGCCTGCGGCTAGCAGCTTTGTAATCTCCTCCCTGATGGCTTGTCGGCGGTCTTGGGCGAATCGTCGCAGCCTTTGCTTGACTGGCCTGGCCGATTGGTCTACATTCAATGCGTGCTCGATCACCTCCCTGGGAACTCCGGGCATGTCCGACGGCTTCCAGGCGGAGACGTCTCTATTTGCCCGCAGGAAAGTGACGAGCGCGTCCTCCTATTTGTCCCCGAGCCCTGTCCCGATCAAGGCGGTCCGCGACGGGTCGGACGGGTCGAGGAGGATTCTTTTGGTACCTTCTTCGGGGCCGATCCCGGGGTTTCGCGCTTTGCGGGTGGGGACGCTGCCTTCCGGCTTCTCGGAATCCGCTTCCAACCGGATTCCCTCCCGACCCGCTCGCGACTCCAGGGACTCGGCCATCTCGCAGCTTTCCTTGTCACAGAAAAAGATCGCTTCATGTCACCGCGTGAAGCGATGATACCACTCGGCCCGGCATCTTCAATGTCAAGTACGTGTAATGGGTGCGCCATGAACTTGGCCAGCTGGTCTCCCAAGATGGCATGATAGGTCATTGCAAAATCTGCCACCTCGAAGCCAAGGTTCTTCGTCCGGTAGTTCTCTCGCTACCGAAAGTGACCGGCAGAGTGATTTGTCCGAGTGGTGTCGCTGAAGTTCCCGGTATGACACCGTGGAAAGGCGACGATCCGCGCTTCAACTCTGACCTTGGAATCCCCATATCGTCAAGGGTTTTGACAAAGAGGACATTGAGCCCGCTCCCACCGTCGATCAACACCCTCTTGAGCTTGATGCCACGGACGACGGGCGCCAAGACAAGAGGATACCTGCCGGGGAACGGGACATGATCTGGGTGATCCGAGCGGTCGTAGGTTATCGCGACCTCGGACCAGCGTACATATTGGGGCGTTTCCGGCCGCACTGTGTAGATGTCCCGGGCGGTGAGCTTTTGCTTCCGCTTGGACTCATATGCAGCTGAGCCCCCGAATATGTAGTTGAGCTCGAGATCGGCTTCCTGATAGTCCTCCTCGGCTTCGGGGGGAGGTGGCTTGTTGGCGGCGTGTCCACTCGGACCTTGTCCAGCCTGCTTCTTGCTCTCGCGGGCGAACCACTTTAGGGTGAAGCAGTCCTTGGCCGCATGCCTCCCCTTCGGATGGAAAGGGCAAAGTGAGTTCATAACTTTATCATATCCATCCTCCTTGAGGGCGTGAGGGTGAGTTGGTGCAGCGGCGCCACGGCTCTTCACCCTTGCGCTTCTTTTCCTTCCGCCGGGGGGGTTCAGCCTGATCCTTTCCTTCGTCACGCCGTTCCGCCAAAGCCTCGGAGGCCGAAGCGTAACGGTCCGCTAGGGCGAACAGCTCCCGGACCGACGTTGGTGGCTTCCGGGACATCTTCTTGATGAGGTCGAGGTCGCTGACTCCCTTCTGGAAGGCAGCTATCACAATCGCATCAGTGACATCCCGAACGGTGCTTTTCCTATGCATGAAGCGCTTGACGAACCCCCAGAGGGATTCGTTCCTCCTTTGGTGTAGCTGATACAGGTCCCAAGGGGTGCCTGGGCGCTCGTAAGTGCCTTGGAAATTTGAAATGAACTGCTCACACAGATCTCCCCAGGAATCTATAGAGTTCGCCGGGAGTCCGGTGAGCCATGCTTGGGCCAGGGGCGAGAGGGTAACCGGTAAGTAGTTCGCCATTACTTTCTGATCCCCCCCGGCGGCCCTGACTGCCAGAGCATAAACTTGTAGCCAGGCCTCCGGGTCCCTCTCACCGTCGAACCTAGTGATGCCTTTAGGATTAAATCCATCAGGCCAAACCACTCGGCGTAGGTGAGGGGTAAACACGCGAACCCCTTCAATGACCCCACGACACCCTCCGGGTGGTGATCGACGCGGAGGGGATCGCGCTTGGCGTACTTCGCGATCTCGCGGAAGGATGACGTAGCGTTCATATTCGTCGGCTTGACGGCGTTGTTCCTCCCTTTCTCGGTCGCGGCGCCTGGCGTCGAGGTCTGAACGGAGGTCGCGGTTGATGCTGTGTCGCAAGTCGTCGCCGCGGGGTAGAACATGGTGTGTCTGGCGGGCTTCCCGACCTGACCGGCTGCTGGCCGTCTGGGTCCTCACCGGACCACGTGATAGCTCCTTTGCCGGCTGGTCGGTCTGGGCCTGCTGGATGGCTGCCGCCGTCACCATGGCCTTTACTTGGGCCATGATCGGGGCAACTGGATCACCCGCTCCCAGCATAGGGGTCAGGGTATCCAGGAGTGTCTTGGAGGCGACAATATTCTGCTGTGGGGTACGAAAAACAGCTTGGTCCCCCATCTTAGCTTGCAGAATGTCTTCATTGACAGCCCGGGCGCGATCCCGGAAAGTACGCGCCCGCGCGTCAGGTTCAGTTGCTCGGCCACCTTCCAAGTCGGCGGCGGTCGAGGTGTCGAGGCACTGCTGCGAATCCGCCCACGAGCCCTCGATTACGCAGACTCTACGGAAATTCCAGCAGCTCTCTAAGCTTTCTTCTGACTCGGCCGCTGAGCTGGGTGAGCCTGAAGAAGATAAATCCAGGTGCTCGGAGGTGCCGAGTGGTTTGGCAGCAAGAACCCCCACAATTCGTACCTCGGCGTCCTCGAGTCCGACTCCCAGGCCGGAACGGACCTTTGGATCCCCACTCGGCACTTCCGAGCACGAGACAGGGGGACCCTTTGATCGGCGCGGAAGTTGTGACGATGGCTCGCCGGAAACCTCACCGCGCTGCAGCACGGTTCCCTTAGAGAGGGAAAGGCTCCCGAGGTCGTTGGAGATGAAGGTCAGGCTTCCGAAACGGTAGACCTGGCCCGGGAAGAAGACTGTGGAGGCTCCGCTCGTCGTAGCCATCAAGCTTGACGAAGATCTTGACACAAGCCCCTACCTGGCGCGCCAACTGTCGACGATCGGTTTCGCCGGCAATGAGATTTGTGATTCTAGGGGATTTATGCGGGATCTGAGCTTGATGGCAACACAGGATGCGAGGGCAATCTGTTTTTAGACAGGTTCGGGCTCTCTCGGAGGAGATAATACCCTAGTCCTGTGTTCTTGGATATATGAGCCTCTCTTTCTTGTTTCTCCCTCCTCCCCTTATATACTGGGGGAAGGATACATGATAGATGGGCGCCACCGGGCCCTGAACATGGTGGCCTGGCCGACATGTACTTTGTCCTTATTGGCCCTGGCGCTCTACGTCTTGGAGAGGTGGTTATGCTTTCCCCGACCCACGCCTGCCGCCCTGTCAGGTTCCAGCATCTGCAGGCTCTGGCAGTGTCAGGCTGCATGCTTCGTTCTTGGCGGGTTGTTCGGGCGTGGCGCGAAGCTTCCCCGAAGGATCGGGAGTAGCCTTGGGGAACAAGTCGAAAACCTCCTCCGGGCCCGTCGTGGTGCTTCTGGACTTTGGGCCTTCTACTCCGCCCGTCAAGCCCAGTCGGGTGTAGGCCCCTCTTGCGGGACCCCTGTCTCTGACATCCCACAAGTTGCATAATTAATATCTAGGGCTAATCAAGGTTTTAACAAGGTTCAACAATGTCAAGGAGGTTTTAAGAACAATTCGGCATTAACTAAGTATCAAGTCATTCTAACATATCGATTTTCAATACTTCAACATACCATTAAAATAATGCAGTAGAAAATAAAATACTACAATATAATGAATAATTGGGTTCAACATGTTCAAAGACGTGTGGTTTACCTTGCTGGGCTAGGGGGTCATATAGGGCGTAGTCGACGTAGTCGTACTTCGCTTCCGTCTGGTCCGGCTCCTGCTCTGGGTACTGCTGATGCTCCTCGAACTGCTCAACGGCTAGATCTAGCGCGAAAGAACGAATGACGATAAATAAACAAAAAAAAACAGGGGATGGAAACGAAAATGGAAACCGAAAAAACGGGCCGACAGAGAGTCAGAGGGCAAAACGGTCATTCGGAAATTTTAGGAGCTTCGGATGGCGGAACGAAGATCATTTTTGGAATCAGTGGGTCGAAACAGTCAAGAATATGTATTTTGGGATTTTGGAGGCTTTTCAATAATTTTCTGGGGGTTTTCCAGAATTAGACAGATTTTTCGGATTAAAATAAATCCGAAGAAAAAGGAAAAAGGCTAGGCCGCAAAGTGCCTGGCCAATTCGGCCCATGGCGGCTTGTGCGCGTGCGGAGACAGCGCTGGGTTGGCCCACGCGAGCGAGCCGGTTGACAGGAGGGCCCAGGCGATGTGTGAGACTAGCGGTAGGGCTGGCTTGGCACAACGGTTATGGTTCCTGGACGAGGCTGGGGCGACGGCGGTGCTGGGAGCTCACGGCGGCGGCGAGGCTGGCCGGAGCCGAGGGAGAGGAAAGGGGGAGAGAGGGGAGCTCACTCGAGCGAGCTGGGCGAGGCGGGGCGAGTTGGAGGCGAGGGATCGAGCGGCTTTTATAGATGCTCGGCGAGAGGAGAGAGGCGGTGGGAGACCGTGCGCGGCGATGGTACTTACGGTGAGCGGCGAGCGGGCGCAAGGATGGCCTGATCGGGCAGAGCAGGGGGCGCGCGAGCGGCGTACGCGGGCCGCTCGCGGGCGGGTGGCCGGTCAGGCAGGGGCCAAGTGCCGAAAAATTTTAAATTCTTTTGAAATTTTTGGGCTATTTCAAGCTTGTTCGGTGTGAAACCCTCTCTTTTATACTACAGTATAACATAAAAGAAAGGTTCTAATGCGCATACTGTGCTAGTCCCATGATCAGTAGCTAGCACGCACAAACACAATTTGGAAACACAGCCATATAAGTTACATATTTTATTACAGCGGAAGTATCGATACCAGATGACCATTGAGGTCAACAAAAATATAACAGAAGAATCAGATGACTTGCAGTGTGCCACATAACCCGCAAGCAACTGACAAGGTAAATGTAACACCCCAAAATTTTGCTTTTCTTGAATTCATGTGTGATTTGGCACTTTGGTGAATTTTTGGAATTTTCTGGAATTTATTTGGATTTATTTGGAATTTATTTGAATTTATCCCATTTTGAAATAATTAAAGAATTTAATTTTGCAAATAAAATTTTGTTGGAAATATTTTATTTGAGTCCAAAATGATCCAAAATATTTTCCAGAATTTTTCTGGAATTTTTCTGAGTCATTTGCTATTTTTAATGAATTAAATGAATTACTGGGAATTATTTTAAATATTAAATCGCTGGAAATCCAACTCGGGTCAAGTACTGTTCATCCGACCGAGCCCGAGTCAGACTCGAGTTCGAGTCCGACCCGAGCCACGTGACTCGACCAAACCCACTCCTAAACCTAATCAATCCCAACCGTTGGATCAAGATCCAACGGCTGAGATCCGCCCGTACCGGTTCGAGCCGTATCCGGCCCGGATCCGATCGCGCCGTGCGATCGTGGCCGTTGATCGCGCCACATGGACGGCTGAGCGTCGTCGTCTCCGCCGAGTCCGAGCCGGACTCCGCCGCCGCGCCCGCCGCCGTGTAGAATTAGGTTTCCGTCTAGGGCACGAACGCCGAGGCTATTTAAAGCGTGAGACGTCCCCCGAGGTTGCCCTCATCCTTGCGCACCCGTTCCCCCGAGCCATCTCGCCTGAGCCGCCGCCGTTGAGCCGCAATCGCTCGCCGGAGTTGTCTCTTCCCTCCGCCGCGGTTTGCGCCGTTTTCCGTCGCCGTCCGTCGTCTTCCGCCGAGAAGGAGCCCAGATCCGGAGTCCTCGCGTCGAGACGCACCCGAAGAGACCCTTCATCTCGCCGGAGCAACCCCGAAACGCCGTCGGGCTCGTCGTCGTCTTCGTCTCCGGTCAAGCCAGCGCCGCCGTGTGCCATCGTTGTCCGCGAGCTCGGAGGACCGTCAGATCCAGATCGGACGGTTGAGGTGAGTTCACGTGTTCCAAACCCGATTAGATCTGGACCGTTGGATCAAGATCCAACGGTTCACAAACGCCACGTGCCGTAGCAGTGCTATTATAGGATTAGATCTGGACCGTCCGATCTAGATCGAACGGCCCACGATCATCGAGTAGTTTTAACGTGTTAACCCTGGATCCAATCCGCGCCGTTGATTTTCAAACCAACGGTCGTGATTGCGCCACGTGTCGGGGAGATGGACCGACGCGGTCAGCGCCGTACGCGTGTGAGCGCGTGTCTCTGACACGCGGGCCCCGCATGTCAGAGGGCCCACACGTCAGCCGTGTTTGCGTGAGACCCGCGACCGGCAGTGTGGGTCCCACATGTCAGTCTCACGTGGAGCCGTGGACCGGGTCCACCGTGGACCGAACCGCGCCGTGAGCTGAGCCCATTAGCCGGCGGACGTCAGCCAGCCAATCAGGAGCTGCCACGTGTCCATGCTGACGCAATAATTAATTTCCGAAAAAGAAAATGATTTATTAATTCGAATTAAAGATTTCAAATTTAGATTCAAACTTCAAACGCTTATAACTTTTGTGTTTCAACTCCGATTTGAGTGATTCAAATTTCTAAATTTGTATAAAATTGAGATCTACCTAAATATGAATTTTATTTAATTTTTGGACTAAAGTTTTTCTCTGTAAAATTATTTAATTGATTATTTGAACTTCAAATAATCATAACTTTTGCGTTTTAACTCCAAATTTGACGATTCCAGTTTCTAAAAATCCACAAAATTATGTTCTTTCTGTTTATGGATTTTATTTGGAGTTTTGGGAACTTTTTGCCTATTGTTTATTTGTGTATTTGCTATTTGCACGCTTTACGAGTAGACGTTGAGGTGCCGGAAGGATTCGAGGGAGAAGTATTGACTCAGGATCCAACTCAAGACCAAGAGCAAGTACTTTTTGAAGGCAAGTTGTGCTTTGACCATGTTGATCCTATTTCGAAATCTATTTTGATTTAAACTATTGCATGCTAGTTCAATTGGAAAAATACTTGGTTTAAACATGGGGGTTAGATAAGTACCAATTTGCTGTATGACACCTTGATTATTTAAGTATGTGCCATGACCCTTTGTCACCCTAGTTGTGGATTACTAGTTGGACATTATTAAATTGCCAACATGGGTTTAGACCGTTGTAGTATCTTTGCTTAGACACGCTTTCGTGCTCATAACATGATTTTGGATAATCAAATGTTAATATTGACTTAATGATATATTGAACCTGTTTTGGAAAAGTATCATGTGATGTTGATGGCACGTGGTGCATGGTAATCAACTGGGGTTTGATAAACAGTTTTCGACCGGGGCATGTGGCAAGAGTAATCAGGTGGGCCAGTTGTGGCATTGGGGATGTTGATTTGGTTTTTCGGGTAGTCTTGCCCTGGTTACCCTAAGGACTTAACCTTGCAAGCCTTTGAACTGGGTCTAACGTGCAACCACATGTCCGGAATGGGACGGACCTAGTTGACTAAGTTGCTAATAACGTACCTGTGGGACCTCAGGAGGTCAACTACACCCTTTGTGTAAGTTGTACGGGGGAGCGTACCGGGGCTGAGGCCAGGTACCCATCTAACGGTTGATTGGCCTAGACTTCGCCTTAGCGAAGGGAAGGGTTAGTGCGCAATAACCGGGGAGGACCACTTGTATTGTTAGAGGTTTCCGAAAGACTTTGTTACGGGAACTCGCCTTTGTGGTGTCTGACTGTATCTTGTGGGTAAAGTGCATAACCTCTGCAGAGTTTAGAATCTATTCGAATAGCCGTGTCCGCGGTATTGGACATCGCTCGGGAATTACAGTCAAGGGTTAGATTTTCTCAAAATAACTTTGGTTTGAAAGTTGGGTTGGTTTAAATGATGGAAATGTGGTTTAGGATGGGGAAAATGTTTATTAAACTTCTTGAAAAGTTATTTATGCTTTACTTATTTCTACTGCTTTCGAATCTACTTATATTACTTGTCAAATGTCAAGCATCGCAAATATACCTTGAGCTATTCCTTTGTACCAAGCCATGCATATAGTATATTAGTTTGCATTCTGTGCATGACTTGCTGAGTACCAAGTACTCACCCTTGCCTCAACACAACACCAGTTGAAGAGGAGACTACGCCAGCTTTGGAGGAGGAACTCCAAGAGGATCCGTCTACTTAGGGAAGCGAGCCCAGTCAGTTGCCTGTGGTATACTGGATGGCGCCACGAAGTTATTTGATTCTTTTCCGCTGCTATTATTTCTCTCTGAATAAGTTTTGCCTTGCAAGGCGCATATTTGTAACTTGGCTATAAGGTCGAGTAACCAGTTTGATTATTTAAATAAAGTACTTTTATGGTATCGATTGGTATGATTGTGATATTTACCGATGTTAAGACTGTGTGCACTAGCGCGTTCCTGGACTAGTGCTGAATACACAGAGGGTCCGGATTTGCAAATTCGGGGTCCCGACAGAGGTGGTATCAGAGCCATACTTGACTGTAGGCTCAACCCTAGCTAGAATGGTCGTAGTGAGGATAAAACCTATTTTCTAAAAGCTAAAAATTTGTCAAGATAAGAAATGACATCTCGACTTATCCCCTTCTCTCTTTTCTTGTCTCTTGCTGAAATTTTCCCTTACCTTGTCACAATTTAAAAATTCCGAGTTCTTACGTAAGGCACTCTTGTGACAGATGGAGGAAGAGTTCAACTACGTTGATCTGGGAGTTGGTCATGCTGCGGAACTTTGGCACATGCTACAAACTCTCGGAGATTTTGAAAAGCCGCAATACCAAGTGGAAGTGATCAGGCAAGCAGGATTGATCAAGGCTTGTGATGTGAGGATTGAGGTACCTGCCAGGAAAAGGGGCCCAGGCAATCGCCCGATACACTGCACTGCCAGGAGATCTACAATGCAGATGGGTATTCAAGAAGTATCCCGACGAGCAATGCGGCACATTACCAGTATCTACGCCAGGGAGTTGGAGAGCACGGTGTTCCGTTATCATCCGCGCAGCGATAACCTTCTTGACCCGAAGACGATTCAGGATGAGGATGCCACGGTTACACAGTTGGCACGATTTGTCGTCGCCCAGGAGGATGTACTAGATAGTACAAGTAAGGAGCTACAGAAGGCCCGCAAGGAAATCACGACAGAAAAGAACAGATGGCGGGAAGCTCAAGAGTATGTGGCACACCTTCTACGAAGGATTGACGAGTTGGAGATGACCTTGTACGGACCAGACCCAGAGCCGGTACTCGAACTACACGAGCCAGATCCAGAGGAGTCAGATCTCGATGAGGACACTGCTTCTTCGACTACCACAGATGACATAGTCGCTGGACATGGCGATCGTTTCGCGCCTATGCCACAGCACCCGTACCCAGGCCGTGGAGGTTTTCTCGATGAGTGAGCGTAGGTTCTATAGTGAGACTCCTTCGCCGAGTCGCGTCATAGAATAAAGAGTCACCCGTTAGGCGTTAGACTCCAGGGTTAGTTCGATTTGGATTTGCTTTGTTTGCTGAGTGTGCAGTATGTGTTGCAAGGCCCTTAGGCATTGTAAGCAACCATACCAAGTTATTAATAATAAAGTTGGACCTTAAGGTTACACCTTTCGCCCCGAATAAGTCCCATATTACTTGTCTATTCTTGCTTCCCTCTCATCTCTAAACCTAGAGCAAATCGACAGATGGTGAACACCCGTGGAAATTTTGGAAGCAATGGGAGCGGTTCTCGCCCAGCAGAAAACCCCAATGATGGAGCACCAGCACCGCCACTGGATATGCAGAATTTCGGAGCTTTTCTCGCTGCCCAGACTCAGTTGATGCATGCTATGATGCAACAAATGCAGCACGTCACTGCTCAGGCCACAGCCAATCAAGTTAATCAGGGACCACGCCAGAGCACAAGACTGTCAGAGTTCATGAGGACTCACCCACCCACTTTCTCTGGGAATGCCAATCCATTGGAGGCCGATGATTGGTTAAGATCAATCGAGAGGAAGCTACACATAGCTCAATGCCTAGGAAATGAGAAGGTACTCTACGCTTCTCATCAGCTGGAAGGAACAGCCGCCGAATGGTGGGAGAACTTCTGTGCCACGCAAGAGAACCCTCAAGATATCACTTGGGAGGAGTTCACAGCTGCATTCCGACAGTATCACGTGCCTGAAGGAATCATGGACCTTAAGAAGGAGGAGTTCAGAGCACTGAAGCAAGGTAATCAGCCAGTGGCCGACTACCTGAACAAGTTCACACAGCTAGCACGCTACGCACCTGAGGATGTAGCGACGGATAAATCCAGACAGTCTCGTTTTATGAAGGGACTTAACTCAGGATTGCAAGTAGGGCTGATCACCCACACCTTTCCAGATTTCCAAGAGTTGGTGAATAAGGCGCTTATTCTTGAGGACAAGCGCAAGGAACTGGATGAGAACAGGAAGCGCAGGATGCAACAGCAAGGATCGCGCCAGGAAACGCAACAGCGTCTGAGAGTTGCACCAAATCAATTCTTCAGATTCCAACCACAGAATGCAACAAGGACGCCACCCCCAAAGACCAAGACTGTCAATCGTAACTACTGCACTCACTTCGCTAGAAACGCTTACCTGTGCAACAAATAGGAATGGAGGCGCCGCTACAATCGCAACGAGCCAGACACTTTGCCAACAGCTTGTCCGAAGAAGACAGCAGAGCGACCCTGGGCCGCTTTAACCTAGGAACCACCCCAGCTAGGGCGTCGGCACCAGGAGCCACACCAGGCCGTGGTGGTGAGAGGCCGAGTCAACCATGTCACCGCAGATGCCTGCGAGAATGCTACGGACGTCGTCTTGGGTAAGTTACTTGCTAACTCGACTGCACCTGCTTGATTTTGTTTGACTCTGGAGCTTCGCATTCGTTTGTTTCGCAAGGCTTTGCTACTAGAAATGATTTGAGGATTGCAAGACTTAAGTGCATGCTTTTAGTTCAAACCCCTGGTTCCGAACTCCGAACGAAAGTAGGATGTTCCGGGGTGAGAATACTAATAGATGGAATAGAGTTCTTAGCGAACCTTATTATTCTGGAGACCCAGACCTTAGACGTCATATTGGGAATGGATTGGTTATCCAAGCACAAGGCCGTATTGGATTGTGGACGAAGGACTATCTCAGTTGAGAGCCCGTGTGGGAAGAAAGTGGAATTTCAAGCCACCGCAGTTAGAGACGGACAGTTGATGGTTAACAGTACCAAGGCAATCAGCATAGAGGATGTCCCAGTAGTGAACGAGTACCCAGATGTTTTTCCTGAAGATCTACCTGGTATGCCGCCGGACAGGGACATAGAGTTTGTGATAGAGCTTGTACCTGGTACAGCACCGATAGCAAAGAGACCCTATCGGATGTCCACCGAGGAGTTGGTAGAAATGAAGAAACAGCTAGAAGAGTTAATGGAGAAAGGATTTATCAGACCGAGTTCGTCGCCGTGGGGAGCACCAGTTTTGTTTGTCAAGAAGAAGGACGGGAGTTTCAGGATGTGCATTGACTACCGTGCACTCAACGAAGTCACCGTGAAGAATAAGTATCCGCTACCCAGGATTGATGATTTGTTTGATCAGTTGAGAGGAGCCGGAGTTTTCTCCAAGATTGATCTGAGATCGGGATACCATCAGTTGAAGATCCGATCAGAGGATATATCGAAGACTGCATTCTCGTCAAGATATGGACATTACGAGTTCTGATTATGTCCTTTGGGTCGACAAATGCGCCACTTATTTCATGAATATGATGAATAAGGTTTTCATGGAATATTTTGACAATTTTGTCGTCGTTTTCATTGATGATTTCCTATTCTACTCCAAGACAGAGTGAACATGCCGAACACTTGAGGCGAAGTTTTGGAAAAGCCGAGGAACGGCAACTCTTCGCCAAGTTCAGCAAGTGTGATTTACGGAAGGACAAAGTGGAGTTCCTTGGACATGTAATGACCGCATGAAGGAGTCGCCGTAGATCCAAGCAAAGTAGAAGCCGTGTTACATTGGGAGCGTAGAAGACTGTGACCTGCATTCGGAGTTTCCTTGGAATGGCAGGATACTACCGCCGTTTCATCGAAGGCTTCTCGACAATTGCGAAACCTCTTACGCAACTGCTGAAGAAGGAAAAGAAGTTTGCATGGACGCCAGAATGTGAGAAAGGATTTCAGGAGCTGAAGGAGCGATTGACATCAGCACCGGTGTTAGTTCTACCGGACGTTGCTCAAAGCTTCGATATTTATTGTGACGCATCGCGCCAAGGACTTGGATGTGTGCTGATGCAGAATGGAAAGGTCGTCGCTTATGCATCAAGGCAGTTGAGGCCGCATGAGGAAAATTATCCGACACATGACCTAGAGTTAGCTGCCGTAGTGCATGCCTTGAAGATATGGCGTCACTATCTGATCGGAAACAGATGTGAAGTGTATACGGATCATAAGAGCCTTAAGTACATATTCACCCAGTCGGATCTGAATATGAGGCAAAGGAGATGGCTAGAGTTGATCAAGGACTACAATGTTGGGATCCATTACCATCCCGGGAAGGCCAATATGGTTGCCGATGCCCTGAGTCGGAAAAGCCATACCGTGAGTATGTTGCTAGCCACAGATCAAGATGAGTTATGTGAGGAGTTTCAGAAAATGAAGATTGAGGTAGTACCTAGCGGATTCTTGGCCGCATTAGAAGTAAAACCTACCCTAGAGGATCAGATTCGAGAAGGACAGAAGGATGATGACAAGATCCGTAGGATTAAGTCCATCAAGGAAGAAGGCAAGGCAGAAGACTTCAAGTTGGATGAGCAGGGCACGTTATGGATGAAGGATCGCATTTGTGTGCCTAACAAAAAGGAGTTAAAGCAACTGATTTTGGAAGAAGCCCATGACTCCAAATACTCAATTCACCCTGGAAGCGCCAAGATGTATCAGGATCTGAAGGAGAGATTCTGGTGGCCGAGTATGAAACGTGAAGTTGCCGAGCACATTGCATTGTGCGACGTATGTCAGAGAGTCAAGGCAATGCATCAGAGACCAGCAGGATTGCTACAGCCGCTGAAAATACCTGAGTGGAAGTGGGAGGAAATCGGAATGGATTTCATTACCGGTTTACCGAAGACTCAAGGAGGTTATGACTCCATATGGGTTATAGTGGATCGCTTGACTAAAGTAGCCCATTTTATTCCCGTGAAGACTACTTACTCGGGAGATAAATTAGCAGAATTGTACATGATCAGGATTGTCTGTTTGCACGGAGTGCCAAAGAGAATTGTATCGGACAGAGGTACCCAATTTACCTCAAGGTTCTGGAATAAGTTGCATGAAGCCATGGGAACCCGTTTGAACTTCAGTACAGCTTATCATCCACAGACGGATGGACAGACCGAAAGAGTCAACCAGATTCTGGAGGATATGTTGAGAGCTTGTGCATTGGCTTATGCTACCTCTTGGGATAAGAGTTTGCCGTATGCCGAGTTCAGTTACAACAATAGTTATCAGGCTAGTTTACAGATGTCACCTTTTGAGGCACTGTATGGTCGACCCTGTCGGACGCCATTGAATTGGAATGAGACCGGCGAGCGCCGTGTCTTTGGGCCTGATATTCTTCAAGAGGCTGAGAAGCAGATCGCCATGATTAGGGAAAGGTTGAAGATAGCCCAATCTCGACAGAAGAGTTATGCTGACAATCGTCGCCGAGACTTGAGTTTTGAACCAGAAGACTTTGTTTACCTCAGAGTTACGCCTCTCAGGGGAGTTAAGAGGTTCCATGCTAAAGGGAAACTCGCACCCCGTTATGTTGGACCATTTAAGATTTTGAGTCGCAGAGGCGAAGTTGCTTACCAGCTGGAGTTGCCACAGTCGTTGGCAGGAGTGCATGATGTATTCCATGTGTCCCAGTTAAAGAAGTGTCTCCGAGTTCACGAGAGCAGACCGCTAGAGTCAATCGAGTTGCAAGAGGATTTGACTTATAAGGAGCATCCCGTGAGGATTCTAGGCGCAATGGATCGAGAAACTAGAAACAAGTCAACCCGTTTCTGTAGAGTTCAGTGGAGCAACCATGAAGAAAGCGAAGCGACTTGGGAGCGCGAAGAGGATTTGAAGAAAGAATTTCCAAACCTATTCCTTTAGTAAGCCCTGAATCTCGGGGATGAGATTCTGTTAAGGGGGGGAGGTTTGTAACACCCCAAAATTTTGCTTTTCTTGAATTCATGTGTGATTTGGCACTTTGGTGAATTTTTGGAATTTTCTGGAATTTATTTGGATTTATTTGGAATTTATTTGAATTTATCCCATTTTGAAATAATTAAAGAATTTAATTTTGCAAATAAAATTTTGTTGGAAATATTTTATTTGAGTCCAAAATGATCCAAAATATTTTCCAGAATTTTTCTGGAATTTTTCTGAGTCATTTGCTATTTTTAATGAATTAAATGAATTACTGGGAATTATTTTAAATATTAAATCGCTGGAAATCCAACTCGGGTCAAGTACTGTTCATCCGACCGAGCCCGAGTCAGACTCGAGTTCGAGTCCGACCCGAGCCACGTGACTCGACCAAACCCACTCCTAAACCTAATCAATCCCAACCGTTGGATCAAGATCCAACGGCTGAGATCCGCCCGTACCGGTTCGAGCCGTATCCGGCCCGGATCCGATCGCGCCGTGCAATCGTGGCCGTTGATCGCACCACGTGGACGGCTGAGCGTCGTCGTCTCCGCCGAGTCCGAGCCGGACTCCGCCGCCGCGCCCGCCGCCGTATAGAATTAGGTTTCCGTCTAGGGCACGAACGCCGAGGCTATTTAAAGCGTGAGACGTCCCCCGAGGTTGCCCTCATCCTTGCGCACCCGTTCCCCCGAGCCATCTCGCCTGAGCCGCCGCCGTTGAGCCGCAATCACTCGCCGGAGTTGTCTCTTCCCTCCGCCGCGGTTTGCGCCGTTTTCCGTCGCCGTCCGTCGTCTTCCGCCGAGAAGGAGCCCAGATCCGGAGTCCTCGCGTCGAGACGCACCCGAAGAGACCCTTCATCTCGCCGGAGCAACCCCGAAACGCCGTCGGGCTCGTCGTCGTCTTCGTCTCCGGTCAAGCCAGCGCCGCCGTGTGCCATCGTTGTCCGCGAGCTCGGAGGACCGTCAGATCCAGATCGGACGGTTGAGGTGAGTTCACGTGTTCCAAACCCGATTAGATCTGGACCGTTGGATCAAGATCCAACGGTTCACAAACGCCACGTGCCGTAGCAGTGCTATTATAGGATTAGATCTGGACCGTCCGATCTAGATCGAACGGCCCACGATCATCGAGTAGTTTTAACGTGTTAACCCTGGATCCAATCCGCGCCGTTGATTTTCAAACCAACGGTCGTGATTGCGCCACGTGTCGGGGAGATGGACCGACGCGGTCAGCGCCGTACGCGTGTGAGCGCGTGTCTCTGACACGCGGGCCCCGCATGTCAGAGGGCCCACACGTCAGCCGTGTTTGCGTGAGACCCCGCACTGACAGGTGGGTCCCACATGTCAGTCTCACGTGGAGCCGTGGACCGGGTCCACCGTGGACCGAACCGCGCCGTGAGCTGAGCCCATGAGCCGGCGGACGTCAGCCAGCCAATCAGGAGCTGCCACGTGTCCATGCTGACGCAATAATTAATTTCCGAAAAAGAAAATGATTTATTAATTCGAATTAAAGATTTCAAATTTAGATTCAAACTTCAAACGCTTATAACTTTTGCGTTTCAACTCCGATTTGAGTGATTCAAATTTCTAAATTTGTATAAAATTGAGATCTACCTAAATATGAATTTTATTTAATTTTTGAACTAAAGTTTTTCTCTGTAAAATTATTTAATTGATTATTTGAACTTCAAATAATCATAACTTTTGCGTTTTAACTCCAAATTTGACGATTCCAGTTTCTAAAAATCCACAAAATTAAGTTCTTTCTGTTTATGGATTTTATTTGGAGTTTTGGGAACTTTTTGCCTATTGTTTATTTGTGTATTTGCTATTTGCATGCTTTACGAGTAGACGTTGAGGTGCCGGAAGGATTCGAGGGAGAAGTATTGACTCAGGATCCAACTCAAGACCAAGAGCAAGTACTTTTTGAAGGCAAGTTGTGCTTTGACCATGTTGATCCTATTTCGAAATCTATTTTGATTTAAACTATTGCATGCTAGTTCAATTGGAAAAATACTTGGTTTAAACATGGGGGTTAGATAAGTACCAATTTGCTGTATGACACCTTGATTATTTAAGTATGTGCCATGACCCTTTGTCACCCTAGTTGTGGATTACTAGTTGGACATTATTAAATTGCCAACATGGGTTTAGACCGTTGTAGTATACTGCTTAGACCTGCTACGTGCTCATAACATGATTTTGGATAATCAAATGTTAATATTGACTTAATGATATATTGAACCAGTTTTGGAAAAGTATCATGTGATGTTGATGGCACGTGGTGCATGGTAATCAACTGGGGTTTGATAAACAGTTTTCGACCGGGGCATGTGGCAAGAGTAATCAGGTGGGCCAGTTGTGGCATTGGGGATGTTGATTTGGTTTTTCGGGTAGTCTTGCCCTGGTTACCCTAAGGACTTAACCTTGCAAGCCTTTGAACTGGGTCTAACGTGCAACCACATGTCCGGAATGGGACGGACCTAGTTGACTAAGTTGCTAATAACGTACCTGTGGGACCTCAGGAGGTCAACTACACCCTTTGTGTAAGTTGTACGGGGGAGCGTACCGGGGCTGAGGCCAGGTACCCATCTAACGGTTGATTGGCCTAGACTTCGCCTTAGCGAAGGGAAGGGTTAGTGCGCAATAACCGGGGAGGACCACTTGTATTGTTAGAGGTTTCCGAAAGACTTTGTTACGGGAACTCGCCTTTGTGGTGTCTGACTGTATCTTGTGGGTAAAGTGCATAACCTCTGCAGAGTTTAGAATCTATTCGAATAGCCATGTCCGCGGTATTGGACATCGCTCGGGAATTACAGTCAAGGGTTAGATTTTCTCAAAATAACTTTGGTTTGAAAGTTGGGTTGGTTTAAATGATGGAAATGTGGTTTAGGATGGGGAAAATGTTTATTA
This sequence comes from Rhipidocladum racemiflorum, assembly GCA_036346355.1. Taxonomy (NCBI): domain Eukaryota; kingdom Viridiplantae; phylum Streptophyta; class Magnoliopsida; order Poales; family Poaceae; genus Rhipidocladum; species Rhipidocladum racemiflorum. Next base: position 27,595,178 of record CM070592.1, read on the forward strand.
AACTTCTTGAAAAGTTATTTATGCTTTACTTATTTCTACTGCTTTCGAATCTACTTATATTACTTGTCAAATGCTGTTTACTGCAAATATACCTTGAGCTATTCCTTTGTACCAAGCCATGCATATAGTATATTAGTTTGCATTCTGTGCATGACTTGCTGAGTACCAAGTACTCACCCTTGCCTCAACACAACACCAGTTGAAGAGGAGACTACGCCAGCTTTGGAGGAGGAACTCCAAGAGGATCCGTCTACTTAGGGAAGCGAGCCCAGTCAGTTGCCTGTGGTATACTGGATGGCGCCACGAAGTTATTTGATTCTTTTCCGCTGCTATTATTTCTCTCTGAATAAGTTTTGCCTTGCAAGGCGCATATTTGTAACTTGGCTATAAGGTCGAGTAACCAGTTTGATTATTTAAATAAAGTACTTTTATGGTATCGATTGGTATGATTGTGATATTTACCGATGTTAAGACTGTGTGCACTAGCGCGTTCCTGGACTAGTGCTGAATACACAGAGGGTCCGGATTTGCAAATTCGGGGTCCCGACAGTAAACCTTAGGCAGAATCATCGTTAACAACCCCGTTTTCCTGCGTCGAAGAATTGTCGAGGATTCCTGACTAAAAACAACAATGATAGCAAGGGTGAGTACATTGCGTACTCAGCAAGACTTGTAGTGTTTGCAAAATCTGGATTATATGCAAGCTGAATAGAAAGTGGATTTCTACGGTTGTTTTGCATAAAGCAGAGATTTGAATCGTAATTACTGAATAGTAAATGAAAGCGTAAATAAACTTAAAACAGTTTACTGAATAATTAAATTAACAAGTGATTAAGTGAAAGAATACGACTCACTCACGTTCCGTCGTGAGTAAGAAGTGAATAACTACTCACAGCCCTTCGTGAGTAAAATAACCCAATATACCAAATTCCTTTATGGTATCAAGATGAATTTAATCAAAGTTTGAATATCAAGTTCCTTTTTGTCAAAACTAAATCATCTAACTAGTGCCAGTTTTCCAAATTATCCATAACCGTGGATACGACTAATCGATTAGTTTTGACTCTGCAGAGTTGTACAGCTTTACCCATAAGGAATTCTCTCTCTTTATGGCAATGCATATAGACACACTTCCTTTGGTGTGCCACTAGAGAGATCGTACAGAGCCGTTACATTATTTAGACCTAGCCTTGCACCAGCCCGGTGACGTTTAATCCCAGTTATGACGGAAGCAAATAAAAAGGCGAAGTAATGTTGATCAGGAGCCATGGCTCAATAATAATATTAGTAACAGCCTCCAATCATAACCAAGCGTACACCGTTGCACAGGAATGCATTTACCCACAAAGAACATGTGGCAGCCCTGAACAAGCCAACCTAAATGGATTCAAGGCTTGTGCTACAACTGCCTACCAATGTGCAAAGCCATCTCTAAATAACTTAATAGGCTAAGGCCTGCCCATACCAGCCCTCATGGTTGTACGGTAAGACTTGGATCATGCAACACTATGTTCGATCCTTAAAGTGACATGGGCGATAACTTCTCCCTAGCTACGTACATGTTAAAACATGTACAACCGGCTATTGCCAATAATCACCCACATCAAATTCATACTTTTATTTTCAGTTTTATTTTTCATAGTTTCGAATAACCATTTGTAAACCATAAAGAAGGGGTCATGTATAAAAATGTACCCAGAGTTTTCTACAGCAGTGCTAAGCATGAATACTGTAATAACGAGTATTCCCAGTTTAATCAACCATGTCTAGGGTTTCAAAGGTTCGCATATTCAACATGATTGAGATATAATCCATCATCGAGGTGATAATTACCAGAAAACGTAAATAAGCAGTTTCATAGAACCTAAAGCATGCATGTAGGTTACTTGTGCACATTTTTAAGTAGTTATAAAACTGAGATCAAAGATGATCAAGGAATGCTTGCCTTGCTATTTACTGTTATTCGACGGAGTCGAAGTCGTCGATGTCGAAGACGTGATTTGAAGTGGTCGACGATAAAATCTCGGAACGTCGGATTCTACGCGTAGTTTGCCAAGAAACCCAACAAATAGCAAATAACACTTTTCAATAGCGGCAAGAGAAATCAAATATAAAATCAAATGAAATCAAGACAAAGTAAGCATGGGTCGCGGGTTAGGGTTTCGTGATCTTTATGTGTGCGTGTTAACTTAAAATGTTGTTATTAACAATATGGGTTAAATAGCACGCATCAGTTTATTCTTTAGGATTCATTTTATTTTACGAATTGGAGAAACTAAATTATCGATTTAAATATATTAAATTTCAAATTCAAGAAGTAAAACTCATTTGGATTAATAGAAGTATACATTGGTTACAAGTTTCTTAAACTACTATTCATAACATGCGTTGCCGATAACCATAACACTAGGGTCTTTGCTCTAATAGGATTCAGATGCAAAGCATGTTATAAAATAAATATTTTTCCAGAATACGGTGGTCCATATACTAAGGAGTAATTCTAGGCCATTCTTCTTAATATTCTCATTTAGACGAGATATTCTACGGGTTACCAAAAGGCTTAAATTTTAATAAGTTTATGCGACAACAATTCAGTTTCCATTTTGTGTTTCCGGATGCACCTTAAAGGATTACTTAATAATTCTTCGGGCATTAATAAATCTTATTCTCAGAGATGTCTTGAACCTGGTTTCGCAGTCTCAAAAAGATGACTGCAGTTATTATTATATGAATTTTTATGGCTAGAATCCTACTTACAAGTGGAATCTAACGCAAACTGGAATCAAGTGGGGTTTTTAGCTGAACTAGCTTCACTTGAGCACTACTGCTTTGGACTCATGGTGAAGCTTAGTATTTACTAATTATGCAAAACCCATACGAGGGCTTTAAACAGGCTCAACACAGACGTTTCTGAGAACTAATCATTAATCTGCTTGATCTTATATCTTTTGACATTTAAATCTGACATATACATACATATGGTTAACTTTTTGAGTCCATTAGGTTGAGCTTTTGATCTGAATAGGGGGTTGTTAGAATGCTAACTGTTTTAATTAACACTCTCATAGCTTCTAAAACTAACTAAAATCAGTTAGCACTGTTGGGATGAAAGTCTACATGATCTGATTATTTAGCCCAGTTGGAGTAATCAGGTTTACTGATGTTCCTTTGAATTGTAAGTTGAGTTTCAAAGATGGAACTTCAATCAAAGTGCTTACGTCCTCTTAGTTGCTTGGTTAGATTTAGAAAATATGAAGCTTTGCATGCAGCTAACCAGTTGGTTGAGTTTATAAAGGATCTGATAAAGTAACAGTTCACTGCTTATCAATAGTATACCAATTTTACTCCATATAACCCCGATTGTCTGCATGACACCTAAGGAGCTAGGATTTAGTTTTTACCTTAAGGATACAATGTATAGACCCATTAGTGTTAAAGATCATTTAGTTTGCAAATCACCATAAAATGCATATCATACAGAACTGACGCATTAGCATAAGGATCCATGATCAAGCAACACAAAACGGAAATCTTCTGGACAGGAAACAGGAACAACCAAGTTCGCAAGGAGGATGGAAAGCAGAGAAGTACATAAAGCTGAGCAATTTTTGACATTCAAATTGGAAGACAATTGAAGTATTCAAACATTTGGTTCTGACAATTAGCATACATGTATCCTGTAATGTGATTGGGATCAGGAATACTTTAGGTTCATTTAAGCTTAGTCCAACCAGAAATTATGATATTACTAGTAATTGAATTTATTCACTGATATTTGAATTGAAATTTTCAGGAAAGAAGTTAAGCCTTCTATCGCAGGCTCACATCAGACAACTGGGCTTCTAATCCCAATCGGTCTCCTACGCTAATCTTATAACCACAACACTACTCTACTTTGCAAACTTGGTATGAAGCTAGGCATATCGATACATCCAGGGTTATTTGAGAATATTTAAACACTGCTTAGACTAAGGTTTTAATATTTGATAATTAAGTATTTAATCAAACTGAGTGCAATTAACTTTTAATTTCTGATTAGTATGAACATAGTTGTCTCTACATGCTCTGAAGGTAAGGAACCAACAGAGAGGCATCTTTCACCTCTTTACCTTGGCTGGGATCAAACAGCAGAGATGAAAACCAAAAGAACAAACAGAGCACTGACTGAGCTCCTTGCTACAGCACCATGGTTAGGCCTTGAGTTTGACCAAACAATTAACTGCGCTCCTCCCCCTACCATAGGACCAAAAGGAGTTTAGCTGAGACCTACAATTTACTAAACGCTATTGAAACCGTGACCACCGGCCAGGGAGATAAACAAGGAGCAGAGCAACTTAGCTTCTTCAGGAGCGTCATGGCCAGTCTTTCAGGCAAGCAAGGCCGGCGGCGAGATAAGCTCTGGGAGCTGCAGGCGACAGTCGGAACGCTATTGTAGCTGAGACCTACAATTTACTAAACGCTATTGAAGATTGGTGAAGCTTTGATGGAGATTGGCTTGGCTGGGTGATGCAGAGCTTTTGCCGTGGCACGCATCGGAGCGACCAACACATGCACAGGAACGCGTGGGCTGCCTCCGGTGGCCGTGATGGCCGCTCGGTTTGGAGTGGGGACAAGGCAGTGGAGAAGTTGGTGGAGGCTGTTAGATTTTAATCTAAGTGCTGAGTTCTTAATCTCATCTAGCCTAAGTCATGATCACTAGTAAAGTAATGCGGAATCAGAACGTTAGATACTAACCCGGATTAGGTGACGCCATTAGAGTACTCGGCAGTAGTTAGAGTCAAGCCTTCTTAGTTCCGACGGAGAAGAAGAAGACCACCGTGAAGTTCACGATGACGGTAGTAGCCTTCGTCAACTTGGCGCTAGCTTTTAGATCGGTTAGATTTCAGGGATGAGGATGAACCCGTGTGTGTTGATATCGCACCCGAGAGCCGGCCTCTCCCTTCTATTTCTAGCGCCGGCTGACGGGACCACAACCAAGCGGTTGTTGCGCTCCCGATCAAAGCGCATACGTGATCAACAGTTTCAGATCCGATAATCTCGGATTCTGTTAGTCTGCTTGAGATCACTACTAACATTCTCCCACTTGATCGAAAGATTAATAACATAAGTCCATATTCAACAGAACGGTACACCAAGATAAAGTATTACAACGGTTAATAAAGTCACCGCTGAAAACCCCAGTATCTATAATATACTATTCCATTTCGACGGAATAATTACTTATTCTTAATGGGAGTTTGGTTTTATTCTTATGGTCCTCATTTCCAGAATCAGAGGCTTTCCAATAAACCCATGCCGGCAACATGCTCTCGAAAGAGACTGGGTGGTAAGCCTTTAGTAAGTGGATCCGCAAGCATAGATTTAGTACTTATATGCTTGATATCAATTGTCTGATCTTGGATTCTATCTTTCACAACATGATACTTAATGTCAATGTGTTTGGCAGCACCACTTGACTTGTTGTTACTCGAATAGAAAACTGCAGCCTTATTATCGCAGTATACTGTTAGTGGTTTAGATATACTGTCAACCACTCTTAGTCCGGGAATAAAGTTCTTTAGCCATACAGCCTGCCCAGTAGCCTCATAACATGCCACAAACTCAGCCTGCATCGTTGATGATGCAGTAAGTGATTGTTTGGAGCTTTTCCACGAAACAGCTCCTCCCGCAAGTGTGAAGATATAACCTGATGTGGATTTCTTAGTATCTACACAACCTGCAAAGTCAGCGTCTGAATAACCCACAACCTCAAGGTTATCATACTTCTTATATGTGAGCACGTAGTGCTTAGTGCCTTGCAAATAACGCAAGACTTTCTTAACGGCTTTCCAGTGGTCTAACCCTGGATTTGATTGATATCTGCCAAGCATCCCGGTTACGAATGCTAAATCAGGGCGAGTACAAACTTGAGCGTACATAATGCTTCCGACAGCTGAAGCGTAAGGAATCCCCTTCATCTGATCAGTTTCTAATTGATTCCTTGGACATTGGAATGTTCCAAATTTATCGCCCTTAACAATAGGAGCAGGCGTGACAGAGCAGTTATGCATATTATATCTTTTAAGCACTCTGTCAATATATGCCCTCTGGGATAAGCCTAATATCCCTTTGGACCTATCTCGGTGAATCTCAATGCCTAAAACGTAAGAGGCATCACCAAGATCCTTCATGTCAAAATTAGCTGAAAGAAATCTTTTGGTCTCATACAGCATATCCATATCGCTGCTAGCCAACAAGATATCATCCACATAAAGTACTAAGATAGTGAATTTGCTCCCCTTAATCTTAATGTATATACAATTGTCCACATCATTTTCCTTGAAACCGAAATTTCTTATGGTCTCATCGAACTTAAGATACCATTGTCTAGACGCCTGCTTTAGTCCATAGATGGATTTCTTAAGTCTGCATCCCATATGTTCCTTGCCTTCCACGACAAAACCTTCCGGTTGAGCCATGAAAACATCCTCATGCAAGTTACCATTAAGGAATGCAGTTTTGACATCCATCTGATGTAGCTCTAAATCGTAATGAGCAACAAGTGCCATGACAATTCTTAACGAATCTTTCTTCGAGACGGGAGAGAAAGTATCAATATAATCAATCCCCTCTCTTTGTGTAAACCCTTTTGCTACAAGCCTCGCCTTGAATCTTTCAACATTTCCTTTAGAGTCATGCTTAGTTTTGTAGACCCATCGACAGCCTACTGTTTTGACTCCATCAGGAATTTCTACTAGATCCCAGACGTCATTAATGCTCATAGACTTTATTTCATCCTGCATGGCCTCAAGCCACTTGGATGAATCCTTAGTCGTCATAGCCTCCTTAAATGATGTCGGGTCATCTACCTTCCCTATATCGCATACATCTTCATTCATGTATACAACATAATCATTAGGGATGGCTGATCTTCTTTCCCGCTGTGATCTCCTTAGTGGTTCATTAGTTATCACAGAAGGTAATTGAGGCTCATCATTAGGTGCTGTACTGTTGAAATCTAAATTCTCAGATGGGGACTCAACTCCAGGATTCTCAGCTGGAGGAATAACTGCATGAGGTACAGGAACAATAGTCTCTTGGATTATCGGCAATGGTACATAAGTCCGAACCTCCTCAAGATCTATTTTCCTAGCCTCTGAGCTCCCACTGATTTCATCATTCTCTAAGAATACAGCATGGCGGGTTTCCACAAACTTAGTGATATGATTTGGACAATAAAATCGATATCCCTTAGACCTTTCAGGATATCCAATAAAATGGCAACTTATTGTCTTAGGATCCAATTTTCCAAGATGTGGATTAAAGACTTTAGCTTCAGCAGGACAACCCCACACACACAAATACTTTAAACTCGGTTTCCTTCCAGTCCACAATTCATAAGGGGTTTTAGGGACTGATTTACTAGGAACTCGGTTAAGTATGTGTGCGGCTGTCTTTAATGCTTCCATCCACAGACTAACTAGTAAACTGGAGTAACTCATCATGCTACGCACCATATCCATAAGGGTGCGATTGCGCCTTTCTGCTACTCCATTTTGCTGAGGTTCACCAGGTGTGGAATATTGTGCTACTATGCCATTTTCTGAAAGGAACTTAGCGAAAGGACCTGGAATTTGTCCATAAGGAGCATGTCTCCCATAATATTCTCCACCACGATCTGATCTCACTACTTTGATCTTTAAGTTGAGCTGATTTTCTACTTCAGCCTTAAAGATTTTGAATTTATCGAGTGATTCAGATCGATCGCGAATGGGGAAAATATAACCATAACGGGAGAAATCGTCAGTGAACGTAATAAAGGAGTTATACCCATCAACTGAAGTCACAGGAAAAGGTCCACATATGTCAATGTGGATTAATTCTAAGACTCCTGTGCTTCGTGTGGCTCCTTTCTTAATCTGTTTTACATATTTCCCTTTAATGCAATCAATACAATGATCTGAGTCAGAGAAGTCTAGGGGTTGAAGTATCTCTTCCTTAATGAGACGCTCCATTCTCCCCTTCGAAATGTGGCCTAAACGACAATGCCACAATTTCGATGAAGTCTCATCACCTAGACTTCTCTTTCGCTTATTGGTGGCATCACACACATTCATTGACACAGGAAATTCAGAGAGATGAAGCATATAGAGTTCGTCTCGTCGAGTCGCGAGACCAACATTATTAGAATTAAAGTTTACAATGCATTTATTGTTCCCAAAGATACAAGTGTATCTATCATCATCTAATAAAGAAACTGAAATGAGGTTTCTCCTTATACTAGGCACATAAACGACATTATTCAAAAGAAGGATGAAGCCACTATCTAATACTAATGATAATGTGCCAACGGCTTCAACTTCAGCCTCCTTTCCATCAGCAACTCTAAGGCTTCGCTCCCCCTTTCTTACCGTCTTCATGGTAAGGAATCCCTGCAATGAATTGGAAACGTGCACAGTGGCACCTGAGTCAATCCACCAGGTATTAGGGGACAAATCAGCATAAAGGGTTTCATCAATAAAGGAAATTTCATCATTACCCTTTTTATCAAGCCATTTCATAAAGCCCGCGCATTCTTTCTGAATGTGCCCACTAGTTTTGCAAAAACGACAGATGGGCCCATCAGAAGTGGATGTAGCAATGGCTTTCTCCTTTTGCTTTGGCTTGCTTGATTCAGCCTTAGGGGAGAAATGCAGCTTCTTTTTGGACTTAGCCTCCCCTTGGAATTTTCTTTTTCCATGGCCAACATGGAAAACTTGGTCCTTTCTTTCAGCTTTAACCCTCTCTTCTTCTTGGACACACATAGCGATCAACTCGCTCATGGTCCACTGCTCCTTCTGAGTATTATAATTAATTTTGAATGCATTATACTCAGAAGGGAGAGAGGTCATAATAAAATGGACCAAGAACCCATCAGAAATGGCCATATCCATGCCCTTAAGTTTTGCAGCCATATCATTCATCATCATGATGTGCTCACGAACACTGCTAGAGCCATCATACTTACTCGTGAGCATCTTCATGATCAAAGTACTGGCATAAACTTTTGAGGAGCCCTTAAATTGCTCCTCGACTGAGGCCAAGTACTTCTTAACGTTGTCGGAATCAGGGATTGCTCCCCTTATCGCGACAGATATGGTGCTCTTTATGATCATCAAAGACATGCGGTTGGACCGCTCCCACTTTTCCGCTGTTAAATCATAGAGTTTCTTTTTCTCAGCGAAACTCTCATCTTCAGCGGAAGGAGGTACGGGAGCGTCCTCACGTAATGCATAGTCTATGTCCATAATACCAAGGACAATCTGAACTCTTTCCTTCCAAGAAGGAAAGTTCGTCCCTGTCAGCTGCTCAATGCCGTTCAAATAAGCGGCAACATTAGCGTTGTTCATGGCTGAATCAAGAAAATAAAATATAATCAGTAAACATTGGAGAAAATAAATGTCTTGCATGAAATTAACCCTACGTTGGTCTGATTAATAACATGCTAATGACAGAAAGGAATTGAATTAATTTATGGGTAACACATGGTCATATACAACGTTGGTCAGAATATGATCATGGTTATAACATAATCCCAGTTTTAATTAAATAGGTATGATACATAGTTATAATCAACTTTGGTCAGAATACAACTATGATCACAAAAATAATACCAAAACATTATTAAATCTCTAATCAATATTTCCCGTTGGTTCCATATCAATTAGAGACAATATACAGAAATGATCATCATAAATAATTAATTGCCGTATAGATTTATCAAAATGATCATAAAATTTATCAACAATAATGCCCAGGAAATTAAAATCAATATTTGCTACAATTAAAGGAGACATAATATAGCAATAATATTGAAATGAGATAATAAATTATTAACATAAACAGTAAAGGGCTCAATTCAGACAACTGAAAAATGCTGGCCCAAACGCGCATGTCGATCGGCGCCCAGGTCATCGAAGTTGGCCCAAAAGGGCATAGCCCACCGAGGCGCAGATCGAGCAAATTAAAATCGACAGACGGACTGGATCGAATCGAGGAAACAAACGGCTTGACGCGAGGGAAACCCTAACCATTTCCATTTCCCGATCCGAAGAACACACGCACGCTAGCCGACGGGCGCGACGCGCAACGGCGATCGCGGAGGCCGATCTGTGGACGGCGAGTGCGCGAGCGGCCGAAGCTACAGCGACGCGGGAGGCGGCGGGAAAATACCGCGATGAGGCTGAGGCGGCCACGGTGGTGCGCGAGGGCGGGCGGGCGGTGAGGCGGCGCATCGGCGCGCGCGCACGGAGCGGAGCAGGAGCCCGGCGAGGGAGCACAAGCGCGGACGAGCTAAGGTCACGCGCATCTCCGTCGACAACTAAGGTAAGTCCCAAACCCCTTAATGAATTGCTTGATTGATTTGGGATTTGGGATCTTAGGGTTTTGGGATTTCTGATTTTGGGTTTGCAATTTGGGGCTAGGGTTTTGAAACCGATCTTTTCCCCTCCTTCTAAGTGCTAACTGAGCCCAAAAGAACCCTAAATTAATCTCAATCGTGACCAATTAGCCCTAATTCGAGCCAAATTAGGTGCTAAACCGAGGAACAAGAAGGCTAAAACCGAACCGGGTTAAGGAGGAACATGAATAGGTTAGTATGGCTCTGATACCAAATGTTAGATTTTAATCTAAGTGCTGAGTTCTTAATCTCATCTAGCCTAAGTCATGATCACTAGTAAAGTAATGCGGAATCAGAACGTTAGATACTAACCTGGATTAGGTGACGCCATTAGAGTACTCGGCAGTAGTTAGAGTCAAGCCTTCTTAGTTCCGACGGAGAAGAAGAAGACCACCGTGAAGTTCACGATGACGGTAGTAGCCTTCGTCAACTTGGCGCTAGCTTTTAGATCGGTTAGATTTCAGGGATGAGGATGAACTCGTGTGTGTTGATATCGCACCCGAGAGCTGGCCTCTCCCTTCTATTTCTAGCGCCGGCTGACGGGACCACAACCAAGCGGTTGTTGCGCTCCCGATCAAAGCGCATACGTGATCAACAGTTTCAGATCCGATAATCTCGGATTCTGTTAGTCTGCTTGAGATCACTACTAACAGAGGCTTGTCCTGGTTCGGCTGATCCTGGTGTGTGCGTGGCGTAGCCTCACTGGAGAAGGATGGTGATGAAGCGGCTCGGTGGCAGTATGGGAGAAGAAAAAGAGTCACCGCGGCATCGTAAGGTGGTTCAGGCGCATGTACGGGGTGAGCTGGTACAAGCTTCGTGATGGCGTGGCGAGGAGCTCCTGACGAGCGTGCCAGGGCGCAGGGAAACAATAACAACAAAGAACGGAGGAAGACAGTGCATTCAAGGAATAGCGTGGCAGCGAATTGGCTTGACCAAAGGAAACGCAGAGGAGAAGGACAATGTTGGTTGCGTTCGGTCGGTGGTGTGACGGCCCTCCTTTTTAGGGACAGATCCGTACGCCTTGACAGCTACCCAGGATGATTAGCTGCCAGGAACCAAGCATGTTATTGCCAGGCAAAAGTCAAATTCCAATATTTTTATTCAATATAAGGCCTAACGGCCAGGGTTTTTACAGAAGAGGGCGCAACAGGGCCCGAATAACTTACAAGCAAAACACCGCACAGGCAGGCCTGAGCAAAAGACTAAGACCTCAAAACCAAATTGCCATCTACGCACTCCTGGAACGCTCCAGCTTCTTCAAACTCTGAGAGGGGGGGGTCGGGGTTGCAAGGGTGAGTACGGGAGTACTCAACAAGTCGTACGGAAAACACTGAATATTACATGCAAGGGTGTAGCACAATATTGGCACAAGGTTAAAGTATTTGTGGATGCAGTTTTATTTGTAACATCATTTTATATTTAAAACACAATCCATAATAATAGTAATCCAGGGGGGTTCCATTCACAAAGTCATCACCATTAAACCACATTCTCAAACATGCACCAAGATCTACTTGAGCTAGGTTACGGGATTCACCCCAATTAAACTTAGCTTCATTTACCGGAAGCACGGCGTATTCGAATACCATTTAATTCACTCTGCAGAGGTGTTCAGCTTTACCCACAAGATTCCACGATCGTTAATGCCAACTCGAGTTTAACACGCAACTTAAATGCGTGCGGCCGGATCGAGGTTATCATAGCTTTTCGTTGGACATTCCCTCTTTAGTCCCTATCCGGTAGAGTTTTGGTCCACATTAACCCGGGGTCCCCACTGGCCAGTGTGGAGTTCTTGGTCCCGCTTACTGTGGACACCTACCGTTGTGAACCCAGTGTCGACGATCTGTTTCGCCGGCAATAAGATTTGTGATTCTAGGGGATTTGTGCGGGATCTGAGCTTGATGGTAACACAGGATGCAGGGGCAATCTGTTTTAGACAGGTTCGGGCTCTCTCGGAGGAGATAATACCCTAGTCCTGTGTTCTTGGATATATCGTGTGTGTCTCTTTTTCTTGTTTCTCCCTCCTCCCCTTATATACTGGGGGAAGAATACATGATAGATGGGCGCCACCGGGCCCTGAACATGGTGGCCTGGACGACATGTCCCTTGTCCTTATCCGCCTTCACGCTCTACGTCCTGGAGAGGTGGTTATGCTTTCTCCGACCCACGCCTGCCGCCTTGTCGAGTTCCGGTCGCAGGTTCTCGCAAAGGTCGATCGCATGCTTCGTTCCTGGCGGGTTGTTAGGGCGGGGCGCGAAGCTTCCTTGAAGGATCAGGAGTTGTCTTGGGGAGCAAGTCGAAGGTCTCCTCTGGGCCCGTCGTGGTGCTTCTGGGCTTTGGGCTTTCTATTCCGCCTGTCAGGCCCAGTCGGGTGTAGGCCCCTCTTGCGGGACCCCTGTCTCTGACATCCCACAACAGCCCCCAAGTGCTTTAGGATCGACTTTCCGTCCCTTACCCTGTCATGAGGATTATGCGGGAGAGAGATCATAAAGAACTTGTAGTATGAAGCCACCGTGGTTGGTTAGCTCGTGGCCGAGTGGTACCCGCGCCCGTTTACGGTGCACGGCAACCGGCTTGTCGCTCGGCTGACCCTCATGGGGCATACCTTGGTCTTTTTGGCTCGTGGCCGAGTGGTACCGTGCGTTCGCTTACGGTGCACGGCAACCGGCTTGTCGCTTCACCGACCCTCATGGGGCATACGTTGGTCTTTTGGCTCGTGGCCGAGTGGTACCCGCGCCCGTTTACGGTGCGCGGCAACCGGCTTGTCGCTCGGCTGACCCTCATGGGGCATACCTTGGTCTTTTTGGCTCGTGGCCGAGTGGTACCCGCGCCCGGTTACGGTGCGCGGCAACCGGCTTGTCGCTCGGCTGACCCTCATGGGGCATACCTTGGTCTTTTTGGCTCGGGGCCGGGCGGTACCGCTTTTCTGATCTTGGCAACCGGCTTGTCGCTCGGCTGACCCTCATGGGGCATACCTTGGTCATACAGAGTAATGCCTGTGCCCGCTTACGGCGCACTGCTTTAGACCCTCATGGGGCGCATTCTCAAGACCGTGTTGGTTGTAGATCCTCCCGCGACACCCAATCGCATTGTGAGACAGCGACCAGCAATTGACCCCAAATTATGGGGTGTGCCGTCGGAGGATGTTCGAAAAGTGCCCAGCCCCAAGCTTCCGTGGCGGCCGGCGTTCAGGCCCATCGTGGGGCGCACTTTATCCCAAACTTTGGACCAGGTTTGACACTGCCGCGCTTTTGCGCGACGCAGCCTATTGGCCCGTCATGGGGCGTGCCTCGATCTCGCCCAGACTGAACAGGAGGGCCCTCGTTTCTTCCCACCGTAAGGTGGAAATTGGGGCCCATTTCTTATAAGTCGGAAGGACCCTCGTTGGAGCAACGGCCTCCTTGCACCTTCCCCACCACGGCTGCGAAACCTTCAAACCTCCTTTGGCGATTTAGGGTTTCTGGTTTCGCGCCCTTGGCTTGCGGCGGTTCTTCCCACCAGGTCTTCTTCTTCGCAATGTCTCCTTCCTCGTCATCGGAGGGTAGCGCCGACCCTGCGACGGCAGGGTGGGAGACTTCCATCACGACGACGTCCCGCTTGGAGGGGATGGTCGCCGCCGGCGTCCTCCCTCCGCTGGAGTTGATCTCCGCCCGTCCCGCCGCAGGTGACCCTTACCCCACACCTCTAGAGAATGAGATTGTGGTGTTTGAGTCCTTCTTCTGGCGGGGACTTAGCATTCCTGGGAGCGCCTTCTTCCGGGGGCTCCTCCACTTCTACAAAATCGAGTTGATCAATTTGAAACCCAACTCGATTCTTCACATTGCCATCTTCGTCCAGCTCTGCGAGGCGTATCTTGGGATACGTCCTCATTTGGATTTGTTCCGCTCCTTCTTCTTGCTGAAGCCTCATCCGAACCGGGCCGCTCCCAACGTCGTTGGGGCGCCGGCTCCACCATGGAGGGCTCGAAGAAGCAGTATTTTGTCGTTCCTCTCAAGACCTCCCTCAAAGGTTGGAGGCGGGAGTGGTTCTATTGCGCCAATGTTGATCCTTTCCTCGCCCCCTTTGCCGGCCGTGCTCCTAAAGCTTCCCGATGCTGGAGCGACGCCCCGGACGGAGGAGGTTTGGCGCAAATCCCCTAGCTTCTGGCATTGATTGACGATCTGAAGAACCGAGGGCTGACGGGTCCCGGGATCGCAATCAGTTTTGTGAAGCGCCGAGTGCAGCCCTTGAAGGAGAGAGTCCATTTGGGGTTCCAATACAACGGGCCTCTGGACCCCACGCGGGAGACGGATGTGTCCTTGTCGATGGAGGCGCTGGCAGCACGGGTAGTTGATCTCTTCGTGCCTGGCACAATAATCACCAACAGGGGCTGCCCTCATAAATTTTCGACGGCAAGGCCTCCCCCTCCTGTGAGTGCACTATTCTCTCGAAAGGCTGTTCCATGATTTCTTTGACTGATGTGTGATTCAAACAGGGTGCGATCGTTCCTTTTTTCAGGAACGCGCGTCCTTCCTTTCTGACGCTCCGGTTGTCGGCCTCTCTCGGCTGAAACACGCTCAGGCGAAGCGAGTGGCTGACACCTCGGTCGACGAGCTGCGCCGGGAGTCGGCGGAGGAGGTCGCCGGTCTTTCGTCAGCCGGGCCTTCGACCTCCGATGCTCCCGGATCACGAAGCACAGAGCCACAGCCTTCTGTCCCAGGGGTAGCCCCGGCTGCAGGCGCTAACTTCCCTTCGAGTGGTGCTGGGTCTCGGATGAGACCTGGGATGAAATTCAAGAAATCCAAAAGGTATTCTTTTGGGCAATCCTTGTCTTTTTGTTACTGCCTGTGCTGAGGTGTCTTCCCTTTTTGCTGATTCAGGACTCCTGCTATGGACGTCCCGGTGGAGGGGTCTCCTGAAAAGGAGTCCCAGGCGGAGGCTTCCCCAAGGGGAGCCCCCGCCGCATCGGCTAGGTCACCGTCGCCGCCGACTGCCGGGGCATCGCCACCGGGCGCCGGCGGCCCAACGGTCGAACCATCCGGTGGTCCGTCCGCCGACGAGATCGACCCGGCACCGTCTCCCGGAGTGGAGGAAGTGCCTCGAGAGCCACCGCCGCTCGGTCCTCTGCCGAAGCCCCCGAATCGGACCGTATGGTGGGAAGGGGGTTCCGACTGGAAAGGGATGGAAGAGGATGACGAGATGGAGAGAGCGGCTCGGACGGAGCTTTATGAGCTCACCGTCAGGTGTAGCACGCTCGTCAGGGTGAGCTTCTTGTCTTCAATCTGTTGCCTGCTGACTTCTCCCTGAGATTCTGCCCTATTACCTAGGACATGGGGGAGCGCTCGGAGCAAAGGTCGCGGTTTTTCCGGAAGGTGCTCCCGAAGCTCAAGGAGCAGAAGCAGTACCAGGACAAGCTCAGCGAGATCAGCGCGGACAGATGGAAAGAAGTCCACGGGCTTCAGGGTGAGTGTATGACGATCCGGGAGGAGAAGATGAAGCTTGAGCATATGCTTGAAGGTGAGATTCTCCCCTGGATTCGGTTTGGATGATTGGAGAGGATGATGACACTTGTGTTTCAGAGAGTGACTCGACTGTTGCTGAGCTGAGGGCCCGACTGGAGGCTTCAGAGAACTCTGGCCTCAAAGCTCGAGTCAGCTTGGAAAGGATGCAGCGGGAGCTAGAGGGTAAATTTCTTTGACTTGGGTTGACCACACTTGGAGTCGGGTGTGCCCCTGATGGCCGTTTGACTTTGTTGTAGAGTGCAAGGAGAAGATGGCCACCGCCGAACAGGGCCGGACTGAACTGCGCGTCGCCTGCGAGCCAGTCCTGCACCTTCTGCGTATTGAAGGAGTCACGCCGGGCCAGGGGGACGATGCTGTTCCACTTCTCTCGGGAGGAGCCAACAGGATCAGAGCTTACGCCAAAGAGTCCGCAGCAATGAGTGCGAACCAGGCATTAGCGGTGGTCAAGTCTCATTATCCGAGAGTTGACCTCGAAGCTGTGAAAGAAGGTTTTGCCTGTGATGAAGACAAGGCCAACGCGCTCCTCGAAGAGGTGTCCGGTGCATCGCAGGCCTTGTTGGAGAATCTAGAATTCTGACTTCGATGTGGGCCTTGATGCCGAGTGCTCGCCCTCCTTGTTTGAAATATTGTGTCTTCTTACTTCAATATGATTTGCCTGTATTGTCTTCCGCTGAGTGGTCTTCAGACCTGAATATAGGCCCGCAGCCTTTTGGATCCTGTTGCGCCTTTCCGGGTGAGTTTCAGCCGACTAGTATGGCTTCCAAACGCTAGGGCCTTGGCCCGTGGCTTTCTTGCCCCAGACACGCTTTTCCGAGAGGCTGGCGTGCAGCTCTCGAGCGTCGGGACTTACGTTGTGGCCACCTGGCTGAGTGGTTTAGCCCCCAGGCTTGCATCGCTTGCTAGCTCTCCAGCCCCCGGGCTTTTGCGCTTAATTTGGTATAATTAAGCGAGAAAGCCGAACGAGCTTGAACTGCTTACGACACGTGTCTGGTGAAATTCTCCTTGATTTTGTTCAAGGTGCTGGTCTTCTTCGGTATTTGCACTGCCGCTTTGTTTTTCGCGCTTCGTTGATTGCGAGGTGGCGCATTTGATTGCCTTTGGAGATGCTTCGATTTCCGGGGCTGGGGTGGCTTATAAATAGGGCGTCACCGCTGATGAGCGATCGCCCATTTCCCTTTTGCCTCGTCCCTCTTCTTCTCTTCCAGCATTCCTTCATGTCTAACACGAGGAAGTTCGTCGGCCCATACGCGGCATTCTTTCGCCAGCGGTTCTTTAGGATGTTGCACAGCTGGGAGGAGGCCGAAGCATGGGAGGAGCATGATTTTGCCATCCTGGAGGCGGAAGGAGAGGAGGGGGACGCGAGGGACGCCGCCGCCGTGGCCACCTTGCTGGAGGCCGCACTGGGGCTCCACGAGGTGGCGGAGGTCATCCTCGAGATGGTTGGTCGCGATCGCCGCGACGACCTTGCCGTCAGGACCCTCGTCCGCCTTATACCCCCCTTGTGGGTGGTTGAGGACGAGATTCTGGCGGCTTTGGGTCGCGTGGGTCGCGTCTAACCTCAACGATCTCGCCTCCGGGCCTCCCAAAGGCCAAGACCAAAGAAGACCAAAGACTAAAGACTAGTAGCAAGAAAGACCAAAGACCAAAGACCAGTAGCATCAGCAGCGATTTTTTTTTTAGCGCGAGAAAAAGAAAAAAAGAAAGTCAGTAATGTAAATTATTAACATTACGGAATGAAATGCGAAATTTTATCCAGTCCGTGCCATCATGTTTAATCCGAGTTTAGTGGTTCCGCCTGATCAACTTATTCTAGTCGGTTGCTCGATTACCCGAACGCAGGCGCTGGGGCTCGAGCTTTTGACGGTTAGAAATTCGCGATCAGGCGAATCTCGGTTAGATTCTGGTGCTGCGAATTGCAGTCCCCGAGTGGTTAGTGCTTTGTACCCGTTCCGTTGTGCGCGCTGGTGTAAACCGCCGAGGCTTTGTGCTCATCGCGGCTTGTTATTTCCGTGCACTCTATATTGGCACGACCAGGGTTAGGCACCACACCAGTTGGGTAATGACCACTCGGGGCTAGCATTACACAGAACTTCAGAAAATAAGACGGACCGCCATTTTATTTAATGTGTGAGAGTAGGATACATAACTCATGCGTAGAAGCGACGGAGTTGTTCGGCGTTCCAAGTATTCGCCAGAACCTCGCCGTCTTCTCGTCTGAGTCGATAAGCACCTGGCCGGATTGTCTTCTGCACAATGTACGGACCTTCCCAAATTGGAGAGAGCTTGTGCTCGCTTTTCTGGTTCCTCCGCAGGACCAGATCTCCTTCTGAAAAGGTTCTACTTCTGACGTTGCGAGAGTGGTAGCGCCGGAGTCCCTGGAGGTACTTAGCCGACTGGAGGGCTGCAACGTTCCGAGCCTCCTCGAGTTGATCAAGCTCCACCATTCGGCTTCCCTCGGACTCGGCTTCGTGGTAATTCCGAACCCTCGGGGATTCGAATCCCAGCTCGGTCGGCAGAACCGCCTCTGCGCCATAGACCAGGAAAAAGGGGGTTTGGCCAGTCGCTCGGCTGGGAGTGGTTCTGAGTCCCCAGAGTACCGACGGTAGCTCCTTCACCCATCGAGCAGCGTATGGTTTGAGGCGGTCGAAGATCCTGGCCTTGAGGCCTTGGAGGACCAGACCGTTAGCTCGCTCAACCTGCCCATTGCTTCGTGGGTGAGCCACCGAGGCGAAGCAGATCTTGATCCCGACGCCTTCGCACCATTCTTGGAATTCTTCACTCCTGAATTGGGTGCCGTTGTCCGTGATGATCCGGTTGGGCACTTCGAATCGACCACAATATCTGGAAGAACTCCTTGGCCTTAAGCTGCGGTGATAGTGACGACTGGCTTGGCTTCGATCCACTTGGTGAACTTGTCAATGGCCACGAAGAGGTAAGCGAAACCGCCTTGAGCCTTCTTGAGCGGGCCCACTAAGTCGAGCCCCCAGACTGCGAAAGGCCAAGAAATGGGTATAGTCTGTAGCTCCTGTGCCGGCAAGTGTGTCTGTCTTGCATAGAATTGGCAGCCCTCGCAGGTTCGAACTATCTCCTTGGCATCCGTTACCGCCGTTGGCCAGAAGAAACCCTGTCGGTAGGCTTTCCCAACCAAGGCGCTTGATGCCGCGTGATGGCCACACATCCCCGAGTGGATTTCTTGGAGCAGCTCTCTTCCCACTTGTCCCGGAATGCACCGCCTAAGGACACCCGAGGCACTTTTTCGGAAGAGCTCGTCGCCCACCACCACATAGGATTTGGCTTGTCGGGAGACGCGCTCTGCCAGAGTGGTTGCTTTCGGGAGTTTGTCCTTCAGGAGGTAATCAAGGTACGGGGTAGTCCAGTCTGGATCGATGAGCAGGACCCCGGTTCCAGGACCCTCGCTTGGCTTTTGCCGTTTTGTAACGGTTGGCTCGTGAAGATCCTGTACGAAGATATCACTTGGGACATCTGCCCGAGTGGCTCCCATCTTAGCCAGCTCGTCTGCTGCCTCATTATTGCGGCGGAGGACATGAACCAGCCTGGACCGTCAAACTTGCCTTCCAATTCTCGGACTTCTTTGGCGGTATGCCGCCATGTTACGATCCACGCACGACCAGTCCTACGTACTTGATTCACCACCAATCGGGAGTCGCCTCGAACCGCCAGGTAGTCGGATTTCGAGTGATGTGGCGATACGAAGCCCATGGATGAGGGCCTCGTACTCCGCGGCATTGTTTGAGGCCGGGAAGTGAATCCGAAGGACATACTTCAACCTGTCGCCCTTAGGCGAGATAAGGAGGATTCCCGCCCCTGCTCCCCCGAGCATGAGAGATCCGTCGAAGTGCATGACCCAATATTCCGGCTCTTCTTCCGTGCGGGGAGTCTGGGATTCGGTCCACTCGGCCGTGAAGTCAGCCAAAGCCTGGGACTTGACGGCGGTGCGCGGCTTGAACGAGATGTCGAAAGCTCCAAGCTCGGCTGCCCACTTTGAAATTCTTCCAAAGAGCTTCCCGATTACGGAGGACCTCTCCCACGGGAAAGAAGTGACTACTGAAATCGAATGTCCTTGGAAATAATGCTTCACTTAGTGGCGAGATCAAAATGGCGTCTGCAGCCTCGGATTTGAGGATATCTTGTCTTGGATTCGCCAAGATTACCGACAAAATAAACTGGGCGTTGCACGCCGTAGCGGTGTCCAGATTCCTCCCGCTCCACAACTATCACGGCACTTACTACATGAGATGTTGCCGCTATGTAGAGCATAAGAGGTTCACCTGGCGCCGGCGAGACTAAGACTGGGGGAGTGGAGAGAAACACCTTGAGTTCTTGAAGGCCTTTGTGCCTCTGCCGTCCAATCAAAGCGATCCTGCTTCTTAAGGAGCTTGAAGAAAGGCATTCCCCGGACTCCCAACCGTGAGATAAACCTGCCAAGCGCTACCATGCATCCGGTGAGCTTTTGGACCTCCTTTTGGCTGGTAGGCGGGGCCATTTTCATGATGGCTCCAATTTTCTCCGAGTTCGGCTCGATCCCACGATGAGAGACGATGAACCCGAGTAGTTTCCCGGAAGAAACTCCGAAAACACATTTCTCGGGGTTTAGCCTCATCTGGAACGCCCTTAGACTTGCGAACGTCTCGGCCAGGTCGGAGGTAAGGCTATCTCGTGTCTGCGTTTTAACTACCACATCATCCACATAAGCTTCCACATTGCGCCGGTGATGGTGAAAACACACAGCACGGGCGCTACCGGGTACGCTATGCGTCGGCATTCTTGAGCCCGAACGGCATGGTGATATAGCAATATGCTCCGAATGGAGTGATAAACGAAGTCTTCTCGCAGTCTTCCTTTCGAAGCCGGATTTGATGATAGCCTGAATAGGCGTCCAGAAAGCTGAGTAGCCGAGATCCGGCAGTGGAGTCTACCACCTGATCAATACAAGGGAGACCAAAGGGATCTTTCGGACAAGCCTTGTTGAGGTCGGTGTAATCAACACACATGTGCCAGCTTTTATTCTTCTTCTGGACGAGTACAGGGTTCGCCAACCAGTCGGGATGATACACTTCTTTGATGAAACCTGCGGCTAGCAGCTTTGTGATCTCCTCTCTGATGGCTTCTCGACGATCTTGAGCGAACCGTCGTAACCTTTGCTTGATGGGCCTGGCGGATTGGTTTACATTCAGTGCGTGCTCGATCACCTCCCTGGGGACCCCGGGCATGTCGGACGGCTTCCAGGCAAAGACGTCTTGGTTTGCCCGCAGAAAGGTGATGAGCGCGTCTTCCTATTCATCCCCGAGCCTTGTCCCGATCGAGACGGCTCGCGCTGGATCGGACGGGTCGAGGAGAATCCTTTTGGTGCCTTCCTCGGGGCTGATCCCGGAGTTCTGCGGCTTGCGGGTAGGGATATCGCCTTAGGCTTGTCGAAATCCGCCTCTTGACGAATCCTTTCCCGACCCGCGCCTCAGAGACTCGGCCATTTCGCAGCTCTCCTCGTCGCAAGAGAAAGATCGCTTAACATCGCGCGCAGTGATAATACCACTCGGACCGGCATTTTCAGCATCGATACGCGTAGTGGGGCACCGCCATGAACTTGGCCAGCTGGTCTCCCCAAGATGGCGTGATACGCTATCGCGAAGTCTGCCACCTCGAAGCTAAGGCTCGATCCGGTAGTTGTCCCTTGCGCCGAACGTGGATCGGTAGAGTGATTTGTCCGAGTGGTATCGCCGACGTTCGGGTATCACTCCATGAAAAGCGGCGACCGCGTTTGAGGTCAGACCGCGGGATCCCCATATCATCGAGTGTCTTCACGAAGAGGACGTTGAGCCCACTCCCACCGTCAATCAACACCCTTTTGAGCTTGATGCCGCGGACAACCGGCGCCAAGACCAGCGGGTATCTGCCGGGGAATGGGACGCGATCTGGGTCATCCGTGCGGTCGTAAGTTATTGCGACCTCGGACCACCGGACATATCGGGGGGTCTCCGGCTCTACTGCACAGATGTCCCGAGCGGTGAGCTTTTGCTTCCGCTTGGACTCATATGCGGCCGAACCCCCGAATATGTAGTTAAGCTCGAGGTCGACTTCCTGATAGTCTTCCTCAGCTTCAGGGAGAGGCGGTTTGCCGGCGGCGTGACCACTCGGACCTTGTCCAGCCTGCCTCTTGCTCTCGCGGGCGAACCTCTTTAGGGTGAAGCAGTCCTTGGCGGCATGCCTCCCCTTCGGATGGAAAGGGCAGGGTGAGTTCATAACCTTGTCATATCCATCCTCTTTGAGAGCGAGGATGAGTTGGTGCGGCGGCGCCACGGCTCTTCGCCCTTGCGCTTCTTTTCTTTCCGCCGAGGGGTTCAGATCGATCCTTCCCCATCACGCCCGTTCGCCAGAGCCTCGGAGGCTGAAGCGTAACGGTCCGCTAGGGCGAACAGCTCCCGGACCGACGTGGGTGGCTTCCGGGACATCTTCTTGATGAGGTCGGGGTC
This sequence comes from Rhipidocladum racemiflorum, assembly GCA_036346355.1. Classification (NCBI taxonomy): domain Eukaryota; kingdom Viridiplantae; phylum Streptophyta; class Magnoliopsida; order Poales; family Poaceae; genus Rhipidocladum; species Rhipidocladum racemiflorum. The sequence goes on from CM070592.1 coordinate 27,617,584, forward strand.
GCTGACTCCTTTCTGGAAGGCAGCTATCACAATCGCATCTGTGACGTCCCGAACGGTGCTTTTCCTGTTCATGAAGCGCTTGACGAACTCCCGAAGGGATTCGTTCCTCCTTTGGTGTAGCTGGTATAGGTCCCAAGGGGTGCCTGGGCGCTCGTAAGTGCCTTGGAAATTTGAGATGAACTGCTCACAAAGATCTCCCCAGGAATCTATAGAGTTCGCTGGAAGTCCGGTGAGCCATGCTTGGGCCAGGGGCGAGAGGGTAACCGGCAAGTAGTTTGCCATTACTTTCTGATCCCCCCCGGCGGCCCTGACTGCCAGAGCGTATACTTGTAGCCAAGCCTCCGGGTCCCTCTCACCATCGAACCTAGTGATGCCTTTAGGATTAAATCCATCAGGCCAAACCACTCGGCGTAGGTGAGGGGTAAACGCACGAACCCCTTCGATGACCCCGCCACACCCTCCGGGAGGTGATCGACGCGGAGGGGATCGCGCTTGGCGTACTTCGCGGCCTCGCGGAAGGATGCCGTAGCGCTCATATTCGTCGGCTTGACGGCGTTGTTCCTCCCTTTCTCGGTCGCGGCGCCTGGCGTCGAGGTCTGAACGGAGGTCGCGGCTGATGCTGTGTCGCAAGTCGTCTCTGCGGGGTAGAACATGATGTGTCTGGTGGGCTTCCCGACTGGCCATTCTGTTGCCTGGTCCTCGCCGGACCACGTGACAGCTCCTTCGCCGGCTGGTCGGTTTGGGCATGCTGGATAGCTGCCGCCGTCACCATGGCCTTTACTTGGGCCATGATCGGGGCAACTGGATCATCCGCCCCCAGCATGGGGGTCAGGGTATCCAGGAGTGTCTTGGTGGCGACGATATTCTGCTGTGGGGTACGAAAAACAGCCTGGTCCCCCATCTTGGCTTGCAGAATGTCTTCATTGACAGCCCGGGCGCGGTCCCGGAGAGTACGCGCCCGCGCGTCAGGTTCAGTCACTCGGCCTCCTTCCAAATCGGCGGCGACTGAGGTGTCGAAGCGCTGCTGCGAATCTGCCCGCGAGCCTTCGATTACACAGACTCTACGGAAATTCCAGCAGCTCTCTAGGCTTTCTTCTGACTCGGCCGCTGAGGTGGGTGAGTCTGGAGAAGATAAACCTAGGCGCTCGGGGGTGCCGAGTGGCTTGGCGGTGAGAACCCCCACCCTTCGTGCCTCGGCGTCCTCGAGCCCGACTCCGCGGCTGGAACGGGTCTTCGGATCCCCACTCGGTACTTTAGGGTACGAGACAGGGGGACCTTCCGATCGGCGCGGAAGTCGCGACGATGGATCGCCGGAAACCTCACCGCGCTGTAGCGCGGTTCCCTTAGAGAGAGAAAGGCTTCCGAGGTCGTTGGAGATGAAGGTCAGGCTTCCGAAACGGAAGACCTGGCCCGGGAAGAAGACTGTGGAGACTTCGCTCATCGCAGCCATCAAGCTTGACGAAGATGTTGACACAAGCCCCCTACCTGGCGTGCCAACTGTCGACGATCTGTTTCGCCGGCAATAAGATTTGTGATTCTAGGGGATTTGTGCGGGATCTGAGCTTGATGGTAACACAGGATGCGGGGGCAATCTGTTTTAGACAGGTTCGGGCTCTCTCGGAGGAGATAATACCCTAGTCCTGTGTTCTTGGATATATCGTGTGTGTCTCTTTTTCTTGTTTCTCCCTCCGCCCCTTATATACTGGGGGAAGAATACATGATAGATGGGCGCCACTGGGCCCTGAACATGGTGGCCTGGACGACATGTCCCTTGTCCTTATTCGCCTTCATGCTCTACGTCCTGGAGAGGTGGTTATGCTTTCTCCGACCCACGCCTGCCGCCTTGTCAGGTTCCAGCGTCCGCAGGTTCTGGCAGTGTCAGACTGCATGCTTCGTTCCTGGCGGGTTGTTAGGGCGGGGCGCGAAGCTTCCTTGAAGGATCAGGAGTTGTCTTGGGGAGCAAGTCGAAGGTCTCCTCTGGGCCCGTCGTGGTGCTTCTGGGCTTTGGGCTTTCTATTCCGCCTGTCAGGCCCAGTCGGGTGTAGGCCCCTCTTGCGGGACCCCTGTCTCTGACATCCCACACCCGGAATGCCACAGTTTCCTCGTGCACACTTCCGTTTCACCCCTCATAACCTTGGACCATCTCCCATACCCGGGAAGGTAACCCTGCTCCTATAGGTATTCCGAGGGAAAGTACAATGTACCGAGCTATGTTGAGTCAAGCCAACGAAGTTGACCGGCCCAACCTGTGGTTGAACGAGTTCTTAAGTTATTTACTTTGCTCAAGAGGAGTATTAACCTTACATTGCCAAAGACCAAGGCTTTTCCGATCCACAACCCCCTTCCGATACCCACGGTACCGGCCACCAGACAAACCAAAGCATTAATCATCAGCCGGGGATTGGAACTCATCCTCTCCGGGATTTATCCAATTCTGTCCCCCAAACCGTAGCACTTTTCCAAACATAACCGAACCAACGGTTCGGCAGCCTTTTATTTCCATTCTCAAAAGCATTTGACTAAACTAACAGGATAATAATAATTAATACCGGAATATTAATTAACCTAAGGTTACAAGGATGTAATTAGGTTCAATATTTTTCAAGGAAGTCTCATGAGCAAATCGGCATTAACTAAGAATCACGTCATTCTTAAAATAAACGGATTTGCAATATTTCAACATACAGTAAAGTAATGCGGTAGAAAATAGTAATTAACTATAATAAGGCATGAATAGGTTCAACATGATCAATGGTGTACGGCTTGCCTTGCTGGCGATCGGATCGGACGAAGTGTCGTCGATGCGGTCGAAATCGTCTCTTGGTCGGGTCCGGCTCCTGTTCCGGGAACTGCGGCGGCTCCTGGAATCGTCCAACGTCCGGATCTAACGCGAAGAGGACGAACGACAATAAAGAAAAGAAAAAACGAAAAGAAACTGAAACAAAAACGGAAACGAAAACCGGAACCGGGCCGAGAGAGAGAAAGGGAGGGCGATTTGGGCATTTTTGGAATTTTGGAGACTCCGGATTGAGGAATGGAGGGCATTTTTGGACTCAGTGGCTCGAAACGGTTCGGAAAAGTATTTTTGGGGCATTTTTGGACTCTCGGATAATTTTGGGTATTTTTGGGGTATATAAAAAAAAGGAATAAAGGATTTTAGGAAATTGAAATTCGAGAAAAGGAAAATGAAAAAGCTTCACTGTTCCTTTGTCGCACGAGGCCGGATCCGGCCCAGGAAAACGCACGTGCGGGGAGAAGGCCACTGGGCCGGCCCAAATCTGGCTACAGATCAAGGCGTAAGGGCCCGGAGGTCGGGCCAAGAGAGAGAGGGGAGGGGCTAGCGAGTGGGGCCGGGGCGCAGAGAGAGGGAAGGGGTGACTGGCGCGTGGGACCTGGCGCGGGGTGTGAGCGCGGGGGCTGGTGCGTGGGCTTCGCCCACTCGGGCGCGCGCGCGGGGGCGGCAGGGGCTAGGGTTAGGGCGGGCGGTGGCGGCGGGTGGAGCTCATGGCGCTTAGCGGCGGTGGCCGGGGTGGAGGGAGACGGCGGGGCGACGAAGAGGCGAGGGGGGGTTCACGGCTAGGGTTAGGGTTTGCGAGCGGGGAGGCGGCAGCTGGAGCTCGCGGCGGCGGCGGGGTGAGCGGGGCGGTGGGGCTCGGCTCCGCCGGAGCTGGAGGAGAGGGAGAGGGGAGGGCTCACCGGCGAGGAGAGGGAGGCGAGCGGGGCGAGCTCGAAAGGGGGAGGCGCCGGCTTTTATAGCTGCGGGAGAGAGAGGAAGCGGCGAGGGGAGCGTCACGGGCGCGGCAACGGCGACGGGACGGGACGGCAGCGGCGATGGGACAGGTCACGCGGCGTGGCAGCGCGTGATGCGGCGGGTGGCAGGCGGCGCGGCAGGCGGCGCAGGCGGCGAAAGCGATGGGTCACGCGGCGCTGCAGGGTCACGGCTGCGGCGGCGTCACGGGGTGGCAGGCTGGCGGCGCGGCAGCAGCGCAGCAGGCGGCGATGGGATGGTGCGGAGGGAGCAGCGGAGCCAGGCCGGCGTGCGGCGGAGGCGGCGGAGACGGCCGGCAAAACGGCCGGAAGGCCCAAAAAGGTAAAATGTCCCAAATCCATCTCAAAAACAAATTCAAATCCAAATTTGAATAACTTTGAATGAATTCATTTTGAATTTTTTTTGGGTTGTTTCAACCTACCCCACTTAAAACAAATCTCGTCCCCGAGATTTATTCCTCCTGGGCGAAAGGTTGCGAAACTACTGCTGCTAACCTGATTCCTTTTTCCAAGGTTTCCTTGAGTACGTGATTTTTCCACAATACTTGGCAAATTCTGATAGTCTAAAAATCCAAATCTGCTTTCCATGATTTCCAAGATCCTGACCGGTCTCTTATGGAGAATCGTACTGGGGATCCAAATCCTTTGGGTAGCGCTTGTCCTTACTGCTGATGGAAATGTCCTCTCTGAGGCATACTGTGAATTTCCAAACAAATCCTGAACCAACTGTAACTTGCATGCCATTCCTCTGATTCTGTCAGAATCTTCGTACAGTCCAGTCTATCCGGTCTTAACTCCTCATCTTTTATCCAAAATGGCGCGGGGTTTGATGATTGATATTTTTCTGACAAAATTCCCTTTCGGAGCCAGTGTAACCTTTCTGTTACATTGGAGCTTGCACTCAACTTATTGGTGGTGATCCTTTCACGGACTTCTGTATCCTGAATGAGGTGGGTCCCACTGCTGTTTAATCCTAGTCCTTTATTCTGTCCCAAGGGTTTAATATTTCCTTCCGTGATGTCTGGGCTGTCTTGGTAACCGAGGTGGTGTGGAGGCTTTTGTGGACAGCAATAGGTGGCCTAATTGGGTCCCAAGCGTTTAGAGCGTAGGTTCTCGACATTTTCTTCAGACTTTGGTCGTTTCTTCTCTGTTTGTCTACCTGGCTGAGGGTGGAGTACTGTGTCAAAGTTCAAACCTGTCCTTGTAGCCTTATTCAGACTTTCCCTGAACATTGAGCTAAACTAGCTCACAATCTGACTCAGGGGATTCTTTGAAGTCCGTCAATCTGGGTTGAATCTAATTCTTCTAACTGGTTCTTTCCAAAAGATCTTCCTGGTAGGTCAATCCATTAGTGATGTTCCATTTGTCGTCAATCCTTGCTGATTCTTTAGGTAACCTGGCGGCAAAGTCTTTTCTTTTCTCTCCTATTTCTATACCGGCACTGTAAGTGGTGGCGACAGTCTGGCTATTATTTTGGTGGTCCATCTTATCTTTCTGACATACTTTACATCCAAATCCAACCACGTGTTTATTCATTACTTTCTGTCAGTATTCCTTTCTTCAACACTGGTATATCCTTGCGTTTAGTAGAGCGTCGACCATTTGGGTGGGTGAATTTTGTCAAAATCAATCCTCTTATATCCTTGTCTCAATAAACCAGTCTGTCTTTCAAGGAAGCCTTCTGGCCTTTCTGACACTGTCTGGCGGTCTAACTGTCGCAACTCAGATTCTAGCTGGGAACGTGTCCTTTTCCTCAAATCATTTAATGGCGTTCCTTCTTGTGCAAACCTTAGCCATCATGTTTACTTTTCCTCTGGGTGATTCCGATTTTGAGGTTGAAACTCAAGTCCAATTATTTTCCTTTATTGCCTATTCGGACTCTGTTGTGTTCATCTGTAGGGCTGCCATTCTCGGGGTGCTGAGCTAAAGGTTGGTTATTTTTGGAATAATTCTTTGGCTAATTCCTTGTCCTATTATTCTCGGAAAACTTCTGACTCCTGTTATTGACATGGGTTGCTTTCATTCCATCATTACTTGGTTGTTGAGATCCATTTTTATTCCACTTCTCAGTGGTGATGTGTCATGGGAAGAAATCTTATTTAACTCAGTAGTCACTATTTTGTTCATCATTCGCACAGTTCATGTGTCAAAAACAACTGCTTTATTACCAATATATTGTTCAGACCTTACATTCTTGATAGATACAAGCTGATCCTAATCTCTATCCCTTGGATCTCCATATCCAAGTTGCCACATTCAATCTGGCTATTGGTCTACTTCCGGTTGTTTGGAATTTCCAGCAATTCCTTATTAACGGTACTTGTTGCGATTGTTGTTCCTTTGGCGGTGACATGATTGGACATCTTCGGTTGGTGTCTTTCATTTGTCCTATCTTGTATCTTATTCCTTGGGTATCTCTGCTTCTGCTGCTGCGGTGAACGGTTTACTAGCTGTCGGTTGGTGGAGGTGAGGGCCTATCAGTTGCGTCGTGGCTACCAGGGTCGATAGACTTTTCTTTGGGCAATTGCGTCTGAAATGTCCCATTTGTCTGCAATGATAGCATTTAGCCCACCTCGTGGGACAATTGAGGGCGAAGTGGTCTCCATTGCAGTTGTAGCACTTAACTGATTTGGGCTGAGGTTTCGCAGGTGTTGGTTGCTCTTTTTCTATTGAATGTTTCTTGTTAGAGAATCCTTGGGTGAGGACTGGGGTCCTTCCTCCGATCTGGGTGGGAGTCGGTATCCATGTCTGTTGAATTTTTCTCTTTCTCTTTTCCATCATTTTTAATTTATTCCTGGCTTCTTCGATTGCTATCCATTTGTCCATTACTGACGACATGTCCTTTATGGCTGAGGTGTGGAACCTCAAGCTTTTCTGTAATCCTTCCAAAAATTCTTTCATCCTACTAGCTTGAGTGTCCATCTCCCTGGGAATATCACTGGTAAAGTAGTCGGATTCATGCAGACATCCCATCGCTGTACTTTCCTCTTGTCTGTCCAGATTTTCTTGGGTGTGTCCTTGAGGTTTTTCAACTAGCCGTTCGAAAATTCTTTCCAATAACTGCGTATGGTGCCTTTCCGTTTGTTGTATGTTTCTTTCCATTATGGTCAGTAATTGAGCTAGGTTGACTGGGTGATTTACTGACTCTTCATTTCTGCTCGAGCTGTCATGCAGGAATTTTGATCCAAAATCTGCCATGGTCTCAATCTGACTTTCTTTTCGGTCTGCAGCAGGGTTTTGAGGAAAGCGAAAAAGACGAGTAAGAATTTAGGGCATGGGGTGAGAATAGCAAGAATAGACGGGGCTCAGATGAATTGAGGGAACCTTTGAATTAGACGGGGGTATATAGATAGTTTAAGCAATCAAAATCACAGAGATAGAGAACTTAGCAATTTTATAAGACATGGACCATGCAAAAACCGTTTTAAGGTTCGGCATAACCCATTTTACATTACAAAAACCTAAAACAAAGAAGGGTACAACTTCTACGACTAACGGTCTAATTACTGTTGACGGCATCATCCCCAAGCTGCTGGCGAAGATCGGCGGGGATTTTGAAATTTAGAAGGGCAGGCAAAACTTTAAAACAAGACCGGGAGGGATAAGAAGCTCTAAAGAAGATAAGGTAGCAGGGGAAGAAGGAGACAACAATAATACTTTTTTTTTTTTTTTGAAATTCATTTTGTTTGTACGCCGAAGATAATTTTGTAAAATTTTTCTATACCAACCTAAGGTCTTAATCTATGGTCAAGCCAAGGCTCTGATACCACTTGTGACGGCCCTCCTTTTTAGGGGCAGATCCGTACGCCTTGACAGCTACCCAGGATGATTAGCTGCCAGGAACCAAGCATGTTATTGCCAGGCAAAAGTCAAATTCCAACATTTTTATTCAATATAAGGCCTAACGGCCAGGGTTTTTACAGAAGAGGGCGCAACAGGGCCCGAATAACTTACAAGCAAAACACCGCACAGGCAGGCCTGAGCAAAAGACTAAGACCTCAAAACCAAATTGCCATCTACGCACTCCTGGAACGCTCCAGCTTCTTCAAACTCTGAGAGGGGGTCGGGGTTGCAAGGGTGAGTACGGGAGTACTCAACAAGTCGTACGGAAAACACTGAATATTACATGCAAGGGTGTAGCACAATATTGGCACAAGGTTAAAGTATTTGTGGATGCAGTTTTATTTGTAACATCATTTTATATTTAAAACGCAATCCATAATAATAGTAATCCAGGGGGGTTCCATTCACAAAGTCATCACCATTAAACCACATTCTCAAACATGCACCAAGATCTACTTGAGCTAGGTTACGGGATTCACCCCAATTAAACTTAGCTTCATTTACCGGAAGCACGGCGTATTCGAATACCATTTAATTCACTCTGCAGAGGTGTTCAGCTTTACCCACAAGATTCCACGATCGTTAATGCCAACTCGAGTTTAACACGCAACTTAAATGCGTGCGGCCGGATCGAGGTTATCATAGCTTTTCGTTGGACATTTCCCTCTTTAGTCCCTATCCGGTAGAGTTTTGGTCCACATTAACCCGGGGTCCCCACTGGCCAGTGTGGAGTTCTTGGTCCCGCTTACTGTGGACACCTACCGTTGTGAACCCGGAATGCCACAGTTTCCTCGTGCACACTTCCGTTTCACCCCTCATAACCTTGGACCATCTCCCATACCCGGGAAGGTAACCCTGCTCCTATAGGTATTCCGAGGGAAAGTACAATGTACCGAGCTATGTTGAGTCAAGCCAACGAAGTTGACCGGCCCAACCTGTGGTTGAACGAGTTCTTAAGTTATTTACTTTGCTCAAGAGGAGTATTAACCTTACATTGCCAAAGACCAAGGCTTTTCCGATCCACAACCCCCTTCCGATACCCACGGTACCGGCCACCAGACAAACCAAAGCATTAATCATCAGCCGGGGATTGGAACTCATCCTCTCCGGGATTTATCCAATTCTGTCCCCCAAACCGTAGCACTTTTCCAAACATAACCGAACCAACGGTTCGGCAGCCTTTTATTTCCATTCTCAAAAGCATTTGACTAAACTAACAGGATAATAATAATTAATACCGGAATATTAATTAACCTAAGGTTACAAGGATGTAATTAGGTTCAATATTTTTCAAGGAAGTCTCATGAGCAAATCGGCATTAACTAAGAATCACGTCATTCTTAAAATAAACGGATTTGCAATATTTCAACATACAGTAAAGTAATGCGGTAGAAAATAGTAATTAACTATAATAAGGCATGAATAGGTTCAACATGATCAATGGTGTACGGCTTGCCTTGCTGGCGATCGGATCGGACGAAGTGTCGTCGATGCGGTCGAAATCGTCTCTTGGTCGGGTCCGGCTCCTGTTCCGGGAACTGCGGCGGCTCCTGGAATCGTCCAACGTCCGGATCTAACGCGAAGAGGACGAACGACAATAAAGAAAAGAAAAAACGAAAAGAAACTGAAACAAAAACGGAAACGAAAACCGGAACCGGGCCGAGAGAGAGAAAGGGAGGGCGATTTGGGCATTTTTGGAATTTTGGAGACTCCGGATTGAGGAATGGAGGGCATTTTTGGACTCAGTGGCTCGAAACGGTTCGGAAAAGTATTTTTGGGGCATTTTTGGACTCTCGGATAATTTTGGGTATTTTTGGGGTATATAAAAAAAAGGAATAAAGGATTTTAGGAAATTGAAATTCGAGAAAAGGAAAATGAAAAAGCTTCACTGTTCCTTTGGGCCGCACGAGGCCGGATCCGGCCCAGGAAAACGCACGCGCGGGGAGGAGGCCACTGGGCCGGCCCAAATCTGCGGCCAAGTCGCACTGGCGTGCGGGCCCGGGAGGTCAGCGGCGAGAGAGAGAGGGGAGGGGCTGGCGAGTGGGGCCGGGGCGCAGAGAGAGGGAGGGGTGACTGGCGCGTGGGACCTGGCGAGGGGAGTGAGAGAGGGGGCTGGTGAGTGGGCTTAGCCCACTCGGGCGCGCGCGAGGGGGAGGCAGGGGCTAGGGTTAGGGCGGGCGGTGGCGGCGGGTGGAGCTCGCAGCGGCGGCGGCTTAGCGGCGGTGGCCGGGGTGGAGGGAGACGGCGGGGCGACGAAGAGGCGAGGGGGGGTTCACGGCTAGGGTTAGGGTTTGCGAGCGGGGAGGCGGCAGCTGGAGCTCGCGGCGGCGGCGGGGTGAGCGGGGCGGTGGGGCTCGGCTCCGCCGGAGCTGGAGGAGAGGGAGAGGGCGAAGGAGAGGGAGAGGGGAGGGCTCACCGGCGAGGAGAGGGAGGCGAGCGGGGCGAGCTCGAAAGGGGGAGGCGCCGGCTTTTATAGCCGCGGGAGAGAGAGGAAGCGGCGAGGGGAGCGTCACGGGCGCGGCAGCGGCGACGGGACGGGACGGCAGCGGCGATGGGACGGGTCACGCCAGCGCAGCGCGTGATGCGGGCGTGGTGGCAGCGGCGCGCAGCGGCGGCGCAGCGGCGAAGCGATGGGTCACGCGCGCAGTGGTCACGGCCGCGCGGCGTCACGGTGGCAGTCTTGGCGGCAGCGCGGAAGAAAGCGGCGATGGGATGGTGCGGAGGGAGCAGCGGAGCCAGGCCGGCGTGCGGCGGAGGCGGCGCCGGAGGCGGCGGAGACGGCCGGCAAAACGGCCGGAAGGCCCAAAAAGGTAAAATGTCCCAAATCCATCTCAAAAACAAATTCAAATCCAAATTTGAATCAAATTTGAATAACTTTGGATGAATTCATTTTGAAATTTTTTTTTTTTTTTTGGGTTGTTTCAGGTGGCAATTTGTCTTGGCGTATGCGTGGCCTCACCAGAAAGAACATAACACAAATGTAGCTTTTGACTGGGAAGAAGGGAGGCAGGGGACAGTGACTGCTCTTGGTCCTTCGGCTGGTTTTGGGAGAACGCCAGAGAGACGACAGAGAGGAAAAAGCAGAGGCTCACGACGTGGCTTGACCAGAGACAAGGCAATGCGGTGGGTGTAAGGAAGCAACAGCATGCAAACGGCTTGCTAGCAATCCACGTACAGAATTCATGCCCATCTAGTTTGTACATGGACACGATTTCAAATCGTCAGATTTGCATTATCATTTCATGGCCAGAAATGGTTCAAAAGATTTTGAGAATTTTTGAGTGGGTAGGTCAAGGTATGAAGTTTTAAATACACTTGGTTTCATTCCGTTTGGACGTGTAGAGTTCAAACTAAAATTCCTTAAAGTTTGTCTATTTTATATTTTTAATTGAATTTTTAGAGCTCTCGCATGCTATGCAAAAATTCAATAAAATTCGTATTTGACCATATCTTGAGTTCTAGTATTTTGTAGAATTATTTCCCATATTATGTTGTTTGAAAATTTTATGAGTTCCATTAGTACAGTCTTGTCTAAACATACAGTTTTGGAATCAAAGCCAAAAACAACAACGTTTTAAACGTATCACAATTTAGAACTCTCGCAGACCAGGCAAAGCATAGATAAAAAAAAAAAAAAAAAAAAAAAAAAAAAAAAAAACAACTCAAACCCTACTACCCATAAAAAGCTTCAGATGTGCCGACCAGGATATCAGCTCCTCAGGAATTTCATCATTCCCAGAACTTCTCTCAACCAAAAAGTCTTGAATCAAATCTGTCCGAGGCTTAATGGCAGTGGCGCATAAATCTTAAGCTCCAGGACCCTGCAGAATTTCATCAGACTTCCCATCATCCTCTCCTTGTATATCGGTCTCCAATTCTTTAACGAAGTAAGAACTCTTCTCCAAACTGTCTTCACACTCAACCAGTTCTGAAAATTGAAAGTTATATCATTTCTACTAATCCACACACTCCATAAAACAGCCACACAAATGGTATTCAATGCAGCATTTTTCTTATTACTTAGCCAAAATCTGGCCACAGATTCATAGTTATAACCAATATTCAACTCAAAAAAATCTCCAACTACGCTCCAAGTATTTCTAGCAACAACACAATCAAAGAATAAATGAATAATAGATTCAACCTCATCACAGAAACAACAATAAACACCTTTATCAATACCCCTTTTAATAAGATTGTCTCTAGTCATGATCTTATTGTGCGACGCGACATAAGCCAAAGGAAGAAATGAATTTTAGGGGGAACAATTAAACTCCAAACAGCAGGAATAAAAACCGGAAGCACACCCCTAAAATTAATAATTGCATACAAGGATTTAACCAAATAAATCCCATTACTATTATACTGCCAGATTAACGCATCCTCACTATCAACAAGATCAATGCTTTTTACTATTTCCATCAATTCAAACCATCTAATCATTAACCTTTCAGAAAAAGTTCTTCTAAAAGTACATTTACAGTTAATACCATCCCAAATGTCAGCTATGGTAGAGCTTTTCTCATTAACCAGGATATAAAGGTCCCAAAACTGAGTAGCAAGAGAGGACGAGCCATACCAAATATCTTCCCAAAACCTAATTTTCTTTCCGTTGCCAACACTCCATCTATAACCAAACTTAATAGCGTTCATAGCCCACAAGACCCCTTTCCAAAAAACAGAAACATGATCATGATCACAAACAAAAACATTAGGATCATTAGTTTTATACTTATACTCAATCAAAGTTTTCCAATGTCTATCATCACTGTTACACAATCTTTTGATCAGGAAGCTAGCAAACACAAATTGTATCAGGAGGGGATGAATGTTGGAAATGTGCGTAATATTTTTCCAAATTGTATCAGGAGACAAAAATCACATATAAATAGTGATGTACATAATAAATCTAACAGCAAGCTACACATTGTGCTTCCAAACGTATATATACCGAACGAACCCGAGTTGCGGGAGAACCGGATCGATCGACCTACCTCATGGTACTGAACGAACGAACGAATCCAATGGGACATTCGACTGTGCCATCGGCTCCTGCCAGGCTACCGGATGACGGAGCCCAAGAGCAGCTGGCCGGTGAAGTTGAACGCGAGCGAGCCCAGGAGCCCATCCAGAACTGCAAGCCACCTGATAAAGAACGCAGTGCAGTATTGCTTTAGCGATAAGGAGTCCACGGCATGCAAAACGCCTTTTTCACTGCCCCTCACGCGAAAAAGAAGGTTTGCGAACGGAGACAAGTTGGACGGTGGTTATCGAACGGAGACAAGTTGGACGGTGGTCATCGAACGGCGCGCGCGGCATGATCGCTTAATTAATTAAGTACCCCTCGTCTCGTCCGCGAGAAAAAAAAAGTGTTGGGCAGACCTTTTTTGTGACAATGCTATAGTTGCTAAAAAGGCCATCCATGTTATTACACAAATACACAACGCTTTGCTCTATCAAATTAAACGTATCTGCACTAAAAATGCTGGTTTTCTCCCTATTATTGAGGCCACAGATTCAGGGAATCCCAGCATTGGGCCACATCATATTGCTCTGTTTTATACAGGAGCACAGCCACCGTGTACTCCACAGGAACTCCTAGCATATGACCTTCTCAATCTTCTCCAATGCAATCCCATGAGTGAAGATTATATTCCAAGAACTGATGAGAAAACCTGGCTTAATACATAGCAACGCAATCCTACTTATGCTACAGCAACTTCGGGTTATTTCTATATGTTTTCGACATTCTATACCTTTATCTGACAAAAACAAACACTTATCTTAATCCATTTCATTGTTACATATGCAGGGCACGACCTGTGTATCAGGTTCCTCTTCAGGCAAGACACTCCTTGTTTACTATGACCAAAATGAATAACTTCAGCCAAGCATTTCAAGAACATCATATCAACGGTTATTTTTGGTGTACCATTATATATGGCTGTTTTGGTATTCTACTGCCATACCAACCTAATGATATTAACCCCTTCTCTGTAATCAAAACATAAGAGTTGTGTTATTAACTTATATTGTCCTCAGTTATTATCCGCTATGCGTTGTGTAATTACCTTATATTGTCCTCAGTTATTATCCGCTATGCGTTGTGTAATTACCTTATATTGTCCTCTGTTTTATTATCCACAGTGCATTGTATGTATATACATATAAAAAAAACCCCTCAATATATAATTACTTGCATTCCTGTCTGATCCTGTATCAGTTATCATCTACAGCATTTATTACTATCCGTCAGTTAGACGTTATGCAATCATTCAGTATCAAAATGCTCTTTGGCTTTTCATGAGGTTCTACCAAAAATCACCTCAACAAACCATCTTTTATACCATAAATTTTTAAACAATTTAATACAGTTAGGTCAATTCAGCATTACTATAGCTACCGAAGACCTATATGAATAGCAATTTTCCTTGCATTCATCAGGATCAATGCATAAACACGGATGCATCTCTCTTCATTACACTCTTTAATTTGATCTCATTCCTATGTTTCTTATTCATGGATTTCATGCTATGCGTAACATCACAGGCCAGCTCTACCAAATTACTCAACTTTATAACGTATAGCTCAGTGCTTTTACCCATTTGATTTTTACTGCTTTCGAATACAACGCATTACTTCTTAAATATATTAATATTGATTCAATTAACGATATTCTGTTAGCCCTCTCTATTATATATGATCTTTAAACTATTTTATACTCTTATCTTTTCAAAATCAACGATATCACTACTGGCGCAGCGAAGCGCGCTTATCTCCCTAGTAGTTTACTAAAAGAGAGGTGCTTCTATGCTCTTCCTTCTTACTAAAAAGGACTAGCTGCCAACTGTATCCAATCGTTGCCAACGGAACAGTAGGTTTCATGTAAGTATTAGGATTTAGGTCCTGTTTGGTACATCCAGATTCTAGTAGAAAACGGAAACGGTTCCAGATTCTTAGTAGAAATATTTCAGGTATGATTCTGTGAATCGAGTGGAACAGGGTTGAGACCGATCGGTCACAGAGTGAAGAAAGAAGAAACGATCCAAAGAGAATCGTTCCGAGCTTTAGCCCGTTTGGTTGGGTTTCTTTCAGAATCTAGTGAAACGGCTCGGTTCCAAGTTGCTAAATGAGACCTTAGGATCCGATGCTTCAAGCTTTGACAAGTATTAGAGTCTCTTTGGAACACAGGGATAAAAAAACATAGATATTTTATAGAAATGACAGTGTAATGCTGCAGAGTACAAAACAGAGAAATCGCTCTTGAAAGGTGTTTGGATGATCAACAGAAATTCTGCGAGAATATAAAGACAGAGAAGGTCCCGCACAAGACACGAAAGAAATGTTCCATTAGGTCTAACTCTATTAGAATTCCTCCAAAATTCATATGTATTGTGCCATTCTATAGGAATTCTATACTACTACAGAAATAATCATCTAGGTCGGTTCTTTTTCGTCATCTAGATCGATTTTAGTGATGATACAAAGTCTATAGACGGTGATGACAAACGGTTATATCATGGTTGGTTTTTGCTCGATAGAGATATAGTATCATTTGGGTTGGTTCTACCGACAATCCACCGCCACAATGTGTTTTTAATTTGGTAGTAAGCTTTTCACACTATTCTCACATTCCAAACAACATCACAACTAAACTCCAAGACTAGAACTACATTGTAACAAAAAGTGGAACACGATTAACATAAGGCCTACACATGTTAAGCATATGAAAAACAGTATAACCATTTCTAATATAAAGAATAGACCCACAAATCCTAGAGCAAAACATTCTAATCCTTTCTAATCTAAAGAACATACCCACAAACCCTAGATCAAAACATCTTAATTTATAATTTGAAGAACAGACCCACAAACCCATCAAATAGTTAGTTGATGGCATCATCATCTATGCAACAATTGTTAGAAATTGGCCCATGGCCCATTTCCTTTAATTCCATAGCATGCATGATTTAGTACCATATTGCCTAGCCAAGTGGAGGAAGGTCAATTTAAAAGGTGGAGTCTTTCCCACCTCTTGATTAATGTGACACTTGGCATGGAGATGGCATAGGGTGAATACTGGCTAAACACACACGCGCGTGCGCGCGTATTCGCGTATTTTCGCGTGAAAATCCGCGTGTGTTTAAATTCGGTCAGTTATCAGTACTTAGTGCTCTCAGTTACTAGTGAGTAATGGAGACAGTTACTGGTTGAAGGCTATATAAGACCTGGAGACGTCCAGGCCATAGCACTGAATTTTCCAATTCCATTCTTTCCTTCCTCCTGTGAGAACTGTACTGTTGTGTTGAGCTATTGAACCTCGCCGACCTTCCTCCTCGGCGTGCACCGTGAAGGAGGGTGAGCGGTATCTCCGAGCCATTGCCGTAGAGATCACCTGCACGGGGCGGCAATAAGGTTTCTGGGCAGCGAATCTACGCGACCGCTCCTGCGCTGCTTCATCGACTTCGACTTCTTCCACAACCTATTCTGCGCATAGTTTTGTCTTCATCAAGCCTAACTGTAAGTCAGTTAGTGGACGTTCGATTTAATCATACTCTGTTTCTTGAGTTCATATGTTTGGAAGTACAATGTGTAGCCTGCTGTTAGATTTACTGTGTGCATCACTGTTTATCAGTAGTATTTGCCTCAATATAAAATCTGGAATAAAAATATTGCGCATATTTCCAACAATCCAGAAACCTTATTTGCGATATTTTTGTGATTCAGCAATGGCTAATCCTTCGGATGCTATGAAACCTGAGAGGTTTTCTGGTGCAAATTTCCGTAGATGGCAGACAAGAGCTATGTTTTGGCTCATGTCATTGGGGCTGTGGTGGGTGATCCACCCGCAGTATCCATTTACGGTTGAGCAATACATGCAATTTGATAGTGCGAACAACACTGCACTAGGCTGCCTTCTAACCATTTTGGCAGATCAGCTCTATGATGTGTATATGAACTACACATTTGCCACTGAGTTGTGGGATGCACTTGACCAAAAGTACGCAGAGGCTGAAGCCGGTCGCTGGCTGTACGTGTGCGAGCAATTCTTCGATTTTAGCATGGATGGCGCTAAATCGATTGTTGCACAAGCACACGACCTCCAGCTACTGGTTGGCGAGATTGCGCACTTGGGTTGTGCGTTGCCTCCTAAGTTTGTGGCAGCGGGCATTGTTGCCAAACTTCCCCCATCTTGACGGGATTTTGCCACTAGCTTAAAGCACAAGAGGGAAGAGATTTCTGTTGAGGATCTCATTGCAACCCTTGATGTGGAAGAAAAGGCAAGAGCAAAAGATGCACCAAGCATAACTAATCAGAATAATGCCAATATCGTCGAGAAGAAATCATATGGCAAGAACTTCAAAGTTCCTAAACCAAACAAGACAACTAGCTTTAAAAAGAAGAAAATTGAGAAAAGGACATGAAGAACATCACCAGTTTCGTGTGCGGAAAGGACGGTCATATGGCAAAAGACTGTCGCTATCGCAAAAATAGGACAAATGAACAAGGCAAGAAAAATGCCAACGTGACCATAGGCGAGGCCTCGACTTCAGGAGGGTATGGTAATTCTCCTGTTGTTTTTTCAGCATGTCAAACCACTGATTGGTGGGTTGATACTGGGGCTAATGTTCACGTGTGTTCTGATGTTTCCTTGTTTTCTTCTTACCAGGCAGCCGGGGCTTCCTCCGTCCTAATGGGGAACGGGTCGCATGCTTCTGTTCTTGGTGTTGGCACGGTAGATCTGAAGCTAACTTCAGGGAAGATTGTCCACTTGAAGAACGTGCAGCATGCGCCAACAATAAAAAAGAACCTTGTTAGTGGTTCTCTTTTATGCATGGATGGTTACAAGCTAGTATTTGAGTCAAATAAAGTTGTATTGTCTAAGTTCGGGAACTTTGTTGGTAAAGGCTATGAGAGCGGAGGCTTGTTCCGCTTAAGTACTCTAGAGTCTTGCTATAATATGAATATTGCAACTGGTTTGAATAAATGTGATGCCGATGTTTGGCATTCTCGGTTCTGTCATATTGGTTTTGATAGCATTGCTCGAATGTCCAGATTAGAGTTAATTCCAAAATGTGATATTGTCAAAGGATCAAAGTGTCAATCTTGTGTGCAAGCAAAACAGCCTAGAAAACCCTTTAAAGGATTAGAGGAAGAAAAGAACTTGGCACCATTAGATCTTGTCCATTCTGACCTATGTGAAATGAATGGATTGTTGACAAAAGGAGGCAAAAGATACTTTCTAACACTTATAGATGATGCAACACGTTATTGTTTTGTATATTTGCTGAAAACAAAGGATGAAGTTTTAAACTACTTCAAAATCTATAAGGCCGAGGTTGAGAACCAACTAGAAAAGAAAATTAAAAGACTAAGGTCTGATCGTGGAGGAGAGTATATCTCTCATGATTTCTCAGATTCTGCATTACGAGCATGGTATAATCCATGAAGTTACACCACCATATTCTCCTCAATCTAATGGGGTAGCTGAGAGGAAAAACCGAACACTCACAGACTTGGTGAATGCCATGTTAGAGAGTGCCGGTATGCCGAAGATATGGTGGGGGGAAGCTATATTGACAGCAACTTTTGTCTTAAATAGAGTAATCACTAAAAAGCGTGAGATTACTCCATATGAGGGATGGAAGGGGAGAAAGCCCAATGTCAATTTTCTGCGAACATGGGGGTGTTTGGCAAAAGTCAATATACCATTGTAGAAAAAGAGAAAGCTTGGACCTAAAACAGTCGATTGCATTTTTCTGGGATATGCACATAACAGTACGGCCTATAGATTTTTAGTAGTAAAATCAGAAACTCCCGAGATTGTTGCTAACACAATAATGGAGTCCAGAGATGCTTCATTCTTTGAGGATGTTTATCCTATGAGACGGCAGTAGTACCTCACAAACTAAAAATATTAATGTTGAACCTACCACTATTTTTGAACCAATGAGTGATACACTACCAGTAGAAGATATTACTGAGGAGGATAACAATTTAGTCGCAGAGGCTCCTCGTAGGAGCAAGAGACAAAGGGTTGAGAAAACCTTTGGCGATGACTTCATTGTATACCTCGTAGATGATGTGCCAAAAACTCTTTCAGAGGCTTATGCATTACCTGATGCTAAGTATTGGAAAGAGGCAGTCCGTAGCGAGATGGATTCCATCATGGCTAATGGGACTTGGGAGATCACTGATCGTCCTACTGGGTGCAAACCTGTTGGATGCAAGTGGGTTTTCAAAAAGAAAATGAGGCCTGATGGTACTGTTGATAAGTACAAGGCAAGACTTGTAGCCAAGGGTTATACCCAGAAAGAAGGAGAGGATTATTTTGATACTTATTCTCCTGTTGCCAGATTAACCACCGTTAGAGTGCTCATTGCTTTAGCTGCTTCCCATGGTCTACATGTCCATCAAATGGATGTAAAGACAGCTTTCCTTAATGGAGAGTTGGAGGAAGAAATCTATATGGAGCAACCAGATGGTTATGTGATTACTGGACAGGAAAATAAAGTGTGCAAATTATTAAAATCCTTATATGGACTAAAGCAAGCACCTAAGCAATGGCACAAAAAGTTTGATAAAACTTTGACATCTGCTGGTTTTGCTGTTAATGAGGCAGATAAGTGTGTATATTATCGTTATGGTGGGGGTCAAGGTGTGATTTTGTGTTTGTATGTTGATGACATACTTATATTTGGGACTAACACTGCTGTAATTGTGAGGTCAAAACTTTCTTATCTCGATGCTTTGATATGAAAGATTTGGGAGAGGCAGATGTTATTCTGAATATTAAATTGATCAAGAATGAGGATGGAATCATTTTGCATCAATCCCATTATGCTGAGAAAATTTTGAGCCTGTACGGCTTTGAGAATTGCAAAATTTCCCCAACACCATATGATCCGAGTGTTAAACTTTGGAAAAATCAAGGGTTAGGGAAAGATCAATTGAGATATTCACAAATTATTGGGTCTCTTATGTATCTAACTGGTGCCACAAGACCTGATATCTCATTTGCTGTGAGCAAATTAAGCCGGTTTACATCTAACCCGGGAGATGATCATTAGGAGGCACTTGAAAGAGTGTTGCGCTACTTGAGAGGCACAACATCTTACGGAATTCACTATACTGGATATCCATCTGTATTAGAAGGATATAGTGATTCCAATTGGATCTCTGATGCGGATGAGATCAAAGCTACAAGTGGTTATGTTTTTACCTTAGCTGGTGCTGCAGTTTCATGGAGGTCTTGCAAACAGACCATATTAACGAGGTCAACCATGGAAGCTGAACTTGTAGCACTTGATACAGCCACTGTTGAGGCTGAATGGCTTAGAGAGCTTTTGTTGGACTTGCCATTGGTTGAGAAACGATCTGCCGATCCTAATGTACTGCGATAACCAAATAGTGTTAATTAAGGTTATGAGTACTAAGGATAACATGAAGTCCTCCAGACATGTGAAGCGCAGGCTTAAATCTGTCAGAAAATTGAGAAACTCCGGAGTAATTGCTGTGAATTATGTTCGCACTGAGAAAAATCTGGTAGATCCTTTTACAAAAGGACTTGCAAGGAAAACGATTTCCGTTGCGTCTATGGACATGGGTATGAGGCCCATTTGAGTTACAACACAATGGTAACCCATACCTTCCTGATCGGAGATCCCGTAAATTAGGTAGTGGGAAAAAAACAAGTTGATGTTGTAACAAGAGAGTACATATTATTAAATTGTACCTGTGTCCTAATAGACAAAGTACTCTCGACTGTATGGAAGGTTGGCTTAAAGCCTTAATGTATTCTAGTGTCAAAATGAAAGAAAAAGGTATTGGCCTACAGGATACCTATAATGAATACACCTACTTGAGCATAACTGTGAGGTCGCAGTTCACGAGAATGGGGCATTCTCTAGAAAGCTCATGAGCAGATACGGGAGCATGACCATATAACGCTCCGTGTAGGCGTGGTTTATTAGCAGCCTAGTATCAGTGGTGGTTTTCAAGTGAAATCTGATCACAAAAAGCTATGAATTCAAGGCATAGTCCATTCAACAGCTATGAGAGGATAAATCTTGTTAATCTAGGTGCAAGTTCAACCCGTACGGGACTTACACCAAAAGACTGGTATATTAACAACAATTCAGTACAGCAATCTTTGTTATCTTTTCTACTATTTGCTATGGAATTGGTGGGGGATTGTTAGAAATTGGCCCATGGCCCATTTCCTTTAATTCCATAGCATGCATGATTTAGTACCATATTGCCTAGCCAAGTGGAGGAAGGTCAATTTAAAAGGTGGAGTCTTTCCCACCTCTTGATTAATGTGACACTTGGCATGGAGATGGCATAGGGTGAATACTGGATAAACACACACGCGCGCGCGCGTATTCGCGTATTTTCGCGTGAAAATCCGCGTGACTTGTGACTTGTGACGAGCGACCGCGCCGCGTCGTGTGTCTCCAGGCACTATGAATTCACCTTTTATTTTGCGATCGAGCCTGTTTTGCAGAAGTAAGTACATTCCTCTAACCTAACACTTTACATATTGAACTACGTTAGGTATTTTTAACCTCAATGCATGGCATCTCTCCAATGTATAGGGCTTTCATGTCTTACGTTGCTGAACTTGGCCCATACAATGATAAACAAGGCACCAAACTCGAGTGGAAGCGCTTCAAGGTACAAGTGTCTATCATAGGATTTTTTTCTTGCACCTATTTTTAATTCGTCTCCTAATTTAAGTTTCTTTGTTCACAGTGTCATCAACAAGGGTGCGATGATCTGTGTGGCTTTTACGTGATGCATCACATGCTGAATTTGATTGGTCGCTCACATGTTTTCCCTAAGGTATAAAGCAGATTATTTGCAATACTGTCTATTTGATATTTGTTTACAAGCATAATACTATCAGCATGTTACAATACCAATTTAAGCCTTAAATATATTAGTGCACTACTATCTATTTTGCAGGTCCTTGATATCAGCCGGAAGAGCCTAACCAACACTGATCTCAAGAAATTACGAGACTATTTATGCCCGTGGTACTGGGCGAAGTTATAGCAGATGATGGTAGATATAGAGACAATTCAAGCAAATACTAGTCCATAAAGTGTAAACAAAATTTATCTGAATGTGAATGTGATGCATTACGAGATCGAAAACAATATTAATTTGAATGTAATGTGTGTAGATTGTGATGTATATGTTACGTGATTACGTGGATTGTCATGAATGTGTCGTATTGTCAATGCGAGGCCATTTTAGGACGATGTGCGATAACATCATCTGTCGGTTCTTCTTGGAACCGATTGGGATATGTTTCGTATCGCAATCGGTTTGCATAAAGAACCGATTGTGATAATGTAATAATTTGAATCGGTTCTACAAATAAACCGATTGTGATATTATTCTTATCCCCATCGGTTCTACAAATGACCCGATGGTGATAATGTAATAATTTGAATCGGGTCTACAAATGAACCGATTGTGATATTATTATTATCCCCATCGGTTCTACAAATGAACCGATTGCGATAATGTAATCATTTGTATCGGTTCTAAAAAGAACCGATTGTGATATTATACTTATCGCAATCGGTTCTAAGATAAAACCGATGGTGATAAGTTTAATATCACAGTCGGTTCCTGTTGAGAACCGACAGTGATAATGTATTATTAGTGTCGGTTAAAAACCGACTGTGATATATCTACCTTATCACTGTCGTTGGACTTTGTATCGCCACCAAAACCGACTGTGATGACCAAAAAGAACCGATTGTGATGTACGTTTCTGTAGTAGTGCATGCAACTATTTAGTTTTTTGTACTGGTCAGGAGACTGCATAATTACCATTATTTTGTTTGAATTAGCAGTTACCAGTGCATTAAGCCTGTTTAAATTCGGTCAGTTATCAGTACTTAGTGCTCTCAGTTACTAGTGAGTAATGGAGACAGTTACTGGTTGAAGGCTATATAAGACCTGGAGACGTCCAGGCCATAGCACTGAATTTTCCAATTCCATTCTTTCCTTCCTCCTGTGAGAACTGTACTGTTGTGTTGAGCTGTTGAACCTCGCCGACCTTCCTCCTCGGCGTGCACCGTGAAGGAGGGTGAGCGGTATCTCCGAGCCATTGCCGTAGAGATCACCTGCACGGGGCGGCAATAAGGTTTCTGGGCAGCGAATCTACGCGACCGCTCCTGCGCTGCTTCATCGACTTCGACTTCTTCCACAACCTATTCTGCGCATAGTTTTGTCTTCATCAAGCCTAACTGTAAGTCAGTTAGTGGACGTTCGATTTAATCATACTCTGTTTCTTGAGTTCATATGTTTGGAAGTACAATGTGTAGCCTGCTGTTAGATTTACTGTGTGCATCACTGTTTATCAGTAGTATTTGCCTCAATATAAAATCTAGAATAAAAATATTGCGCATATTTCCAACAACAATGTGGCATCCAGGACATGCTAACTACAGGCGTCAAGGAAGGGCTAATCAGAGGAGGCAAGCGAGCTCGAGGGATGCGGTGACAACGACGGGTGGCGGTAGCTTCTTTTGCGTCTTCATGCGTGCGTGTAGCCTTCCTCCTCTTCCTGCGTTTGTGTATGTATGCGTGTTGGCTCTCTCTGTCAGGGTTCAAAAAATCGACGAAAATCGCTCGATTTTCGCGATTTTCGGACATATCGCCGCGGCCCGATATCAAAAACCGATCGGTAAACCGATCCAATTCAAAAAATAATTCAAAAAATTTCAAAAATTAGAAAAAATTTACGTGTCAAAAACCGATCGAAAATCGGTGGAAATCGGTCGATTTTCGCCAAAAATCGTCGAAAATCGCTACAAAAATCGATCGCACAAAAAAGTTCAACAAGGTCGTCGATTTTCCACACGAAATCGTCGATTTTCCACGAAAACCGGTCGATTTTCCACTAAAACCGGTCGATTTTCCACGAAAATCGACGATTTTTGAAATTTTTTTGAAAAAAATTGGTTTTTGAATTCATACGATTTTTAACGATTTTCGGCCGATTTTCGACTCGATTTTTGCGATTATCGAAAATCACTGTTCATGCGAAAATCGCACCAAACGATTTTGTAAACCCTGCTCTCTGTCTGCCTCCCCCTCTTATAGCCAGCTGGGCTTGCCGTGCCGCTTCCATAGCCTGGGGCCCTGGGTGGCTCCTTCCATTGCCTGAGCCAACGTGTTTCTTTTATAGATCGAGACGATCCAAGAAACTTTTTATTTTTGTATTTTTAAAAATCCACAATCTAATTAGTTGCGGGGCGTTCAATAAAACTGGGTTTTTTAAAATACAAAATAAATAGAAGAAAAAGTTCAAAATATATAAAATTTGGTGGGTAGTGACATTTCAATGAGATGAACAGAATGCACGGTTTAGATCAACAGTTTCGTCTTCGAATTTTACAAACACAACGCTATAGCACGGAGGATCTGTGCTATCGATAGCACACTAGCAATATATAGATATATGCATGCAACTGTAGCATTATATGCATGCGGTGAATTTTTATTTTTTTAAAAAAGTTTAAAATAGGAACATAATTGCCGACGAAAATAAAAAATAGTAATGGACTGCTATTTTCGTCGGTTTCGGCTAGAACAAAGGAATCGCCCATGTGGCTTGGTTGCCGACGTGGCCAACATAGTTTCGTCGGCCAAAATCAATGAAAACAGAACTGCCACGTCAACAGGTGCGGTGGAGCTGGTTGACAGCCACTGTGTTTTCGTCGGCTGGAGGGATTACTTCGTCGGTTGTCAACGAAAATACCTGTATTTTTGTCAACATAATTCTGTTGGTCTATTTTTGTAGGTAAACCGATGAAAAATTGTTCCCTTTTTTCTTTCCTTTTTGGAAGAGAAAACGTTCTGAATTTTTGGATGCCCTAGAATGTGGCCGGTACAGCATAAAGCAAGGCTTTCCATCGATAATGCACACTATATTCCTATGATTTTCTATTTGAAGAATAGTCGTGCCATATAGAACAATTTTTATTAAATAACCCTCTTGTTATATATATATTTCAAAACTTATTCAAAAAAATAATCCATGCTTGCCCAATAAACATTGCCACGCTTTAGGTAAGTCCAAGCTTTTTTTTTTGTTGCAAAAAAAATGATATTTTTGGCTGTGTGGCAAAGGAGAGCACTCAGATGGCCTTTGCTATATAGCATGGCAATGCATGGCAAAAAATAACCCATGCTTGCCCATATATGCTCTAGACGGTGGTGTAGTGATGTTATTTTATCTGGTCATGGCGTGATTAAAAATGTTATTTTTAAAAAATAAGTTAGATGACAAGTTATTTTAAAAATACTATTTAAAAAGAGACAAATGATAAAAGAAAATTCTAAGACAAAGACATTAACTAAGCAAGCAAGCATTCGCTACACGTAACCAACTGAAGTTTTTTTTTTTCTTATTAGATATACTAGTGCGAAATGCGCGCTTCGCCGCGCCGTCAAAATTGCCGGTGTATTGCATAAGTAAAGCGTTGTGAGTAGATAAGAAGGGTGATGATAAGATTATGTAGTCAGCGATAGGGTGTGTTTTAGGATTGCTTTTTGGTTGTGTGTTGTGATAGTGGGCCTGTGTAGTCGTCTAGACTTTTGTTCTCGTAATACACATATAGAAAAAGGCTTGGACGGTATGAATTGGGAGCCGAGGTGTCAATACAAAGGTATGTGGTAGTTGTTTTGAGAATTAATATACAAAATTATCGATACAGTTGTGATTGACGTTGATATGTAGTGTGGCGGGTGAAAACATGTTGTCTAATAAAAATGCAATATGGAGAAAAACGCGCTCCGCTGCGTCGACAGCGGTATTGCTGATTTTGTAAAGATAGAGTACGTTTTTGTAGGGATACGATGGATAAATAATTCTATAAATATGTACAGCAGTAGAAACAAAACAGTTAATTCTAGAGCTCTGCTGTTCACCAATAGATACATACTACATGGATCAAGGGTTTTATATCAGAGAGAAGATACTCTATAAGAGCGGTCACACAAAGCTAGATATTAGAAACGAACAGCAGCTAAGGATTTTTTACAGCGGTCATACAAAGCTAGATATTAGAAAAGAACAGCAGCTAAGGGTTTTTTTACAGGTTATAATACAACAATCGCCAAAAGTTGTGTTGGTTATGTCAGAGGATCAGAAGTAGCAGAAGGCAACGGTAAGGCAACAATGACACGATCACTGTTCATCACACAGCATAACGTTCCACAACAAAATCAAAAATGTTTAGGGCTGCATATCTCTACTATTCTAAATCACCAGTTAGTGGCAGTGGTGCATTCTACCTTCCCGCTCTCCAGTCATTTTGAAATGAAACAAACACACTTAATTGCCTTGGTAATTGACGCAAGAAACAAAGCTTAGCCTTGGTAAATTGCCCAGCTTAATTAGCCAGCTTTCACATTAAAACAGCAAGACGCAACCAGTTCCCGCCAGGGAACATTTTGAAAAAAAAATTCAATAGTGCCAGGGAACAAGAAACTAAGCGTCATATACATATCTCTATCTCTACTATATATAAAGTGACAGTCAGTTTCTACTCAATCTCTACTATATAAAGTGGGAGTTTCTTCCCATGTCACATTAATTGCCCTGCTTAATTGCCCTACTTAATTGCCCTACGCAAGAAACGAAGCGTTGCTTTAATTAGCCAGCTTTTACAAGAAACGAAGCGTTAAAGATAGATGTTTGATCTTATGAAATAGTATTTTTTTATTTTTTAATCTTTATTTTTCGTAGCAATGCACGGGCATATAACTAGTATCATGTCATAGACGTGTCGTTTGCTGGAATATACCGGTGGAGTAAACTGCAACAAAAGATAAACCAAAGAGTAAATCTATATGGTACGGAAACAACAATGCTTATGTGACGAAAAGGCTATATCTATTTTAAGTATCGTAAAAGGAATCATACTGAAATTTTTGTACCTACAGAAGCCTATTCACGGACGATCTTGTGCTGTATCTTCAAATAGCTTCCTCTTAGTTGAAGGCTTTTGTTGAGCAATGGCGGAGCTATACACAATGTGGAAAAAATTCTATCATAATCATAGCACCTAGGCTTTCGCCAGCAATCAGTCCATAGCAATGGTAACAAAGATTACCTGCCGACATTTGGAACACCAAACTGTGCTGCGCTGGTTAAAGACGATGACTGTTCCAAAGTTGGCCCCAATATCAGTGACAACTGTGTATCATGTAGGGCTGCAATCGGATCGGATAATTTCCGACCGACCGACCGACCGGATAGTTTCGGTTCGGATTCGGATAGTCTTCGGATTCGGATTCGGATATTTTGTATCGGATTCGGATTCGGATTCGGTAGACTACTATCCGTCGGATCGGTATATTTCGAAAAAAAATTCGGATATATCCGAACTAGTCTGTTCGGATTATCCGGGAAACATGCGGGCCTTAGGGTTCGGGCGATGGCCCATATGGCCATCATATGTAGCACAGACAGCAGCTCCCCTCCCCCTAGCCTCACCTCAAGTACTCACGCGTCCTAGCCTCAGCCGCCGCAATCTCTTCGGTCCGAGTTCCTAGCGGCTCCCCTCCGCCGCCGTGCCCTCCGCCCCTCTCGTCGCCCCCGCGCCCTCCGCCCCTCCCGCTGCCCCTCTCGTCCCGGCGCTCCCTCCGCCCCTCCCGTCCCAGCGCGGAGCTCCTCCCCCGGCCGTCCCGGCGCCCTCCGACCCCGGCCATCCCGGCACCGACCTCCGCCCCGCCCTTCCCTGCGCCCTCCGCCTCCGCCTGTCTCAGATTTGAGGTAGGACGTGGAACTATGATCTGAGGAGGTAGGAATTGTTGTTTGCCGAACTGCATAGTTGTTCTTGAGTTACAGACAAGATGGCAAGCAATATGAACAATATGATTCCATGGTTATTGATTAGTGCTGTGTGATATATGTATGTATGATCATCATCTGAAAAATGAAACGAGACAGTGCGAATGGAGATGTTCCTAATCAAGTAATGTGACTTCATGTTGTTTGGACTGGCCTGTATCTGATGTTTAGTTTCTAATTGCTGAAGCATCATCATGTTGTTCGGACTGGCGTGTTTTCATTGCAGGGTGTCTTGTATGCTTCAGTTGGATTTGTGTGTGGTATTATTGGTCAAGGAATTGCTAATATGATAATGACTGTTAAGAGGTAATGCTTACTTCTTTGCGTTTTTGTCACAACCAAAATCTAGATTCTAGTGTACCGTTGTTCAAGCAAACAATAATTTCACAATCAGTTGTTCCTCAGTTTTTGTTTTGGTTCTCTCCTATTATACTATCCTTTTGTACAGATTCTATGGGTTTTGCTTTCACGTTGTTCTCTACCTCAATAATGCTAACGTTATTCTCAGATTATTTTGTCTGCTATGTTGACATGTGTATTGTTGCTTCTATTCATTGCTCAGGAGTGTCAAAAAATCAGATGAAGATATTCCTGTTCCACCACTTATTAAAAGTGCCGCTCTTTGGGGTATGCGTATAATCTGTTCCCCTTGCTTCTTTTACTTGGTTTGAGATACATGCTCAATAATTGTAAAAATGGGTTTGATGTCTACTGATGATATATCCCGCAGCTAACATACATAAGGGCATATTTCAATGTTTAATGGCTAATGACATAGAAGATAAGAGTATTTATAGAACAATGCTGCAACGTCGAACTAAGCTACTTAGCTTAACCTTGTTGCATGTTAAACTCATACGATTGAGTAATCAATGTTATATGTGTGCTTTACGTGGTATCTGTTTTTGCGCTTTATCCGATAAAAATTATCCGGTACCGTATCGATTTCGATCCGTATTCGATTCGAATCCGTGACCGATATTATCCGTGCCGTATTCGTATCCGACACTATCCGAATCCGATTCCGAATCCGATAAAAAATATGGTTTAGGATATGAAAAGAGTAATATCCGACCGAATCCGAGCCGATTGCATCCTAGTATCATGGATAGTCTAAAATTGTGAAGGAATAGCTATTATAATACATGGTAACTTGCAGGTGTAAATATTTACTAATGTAGATTGATAACCTGTAGTGTAGGCGGTGTGGATCGAACTGGCACAACAGATTTGATGTCGGTTTTCTGTTGCGGGGAGTATCTATTTTGGTCAAAATATATGACATAATAATGTGACAAGTGATTAGGGTGGCTTTATATAAGCGTGTGACATAGGATAAGAATAGCTGAACATGGGGTGTCACAAACCTTCGTAATTGGGAAGAGCAGATGTAGAGGGATTGCTCTGCATGAGAACCAAAGCTGTGAGCAGTATGCAAGCGGTAATTATGCGAATGAAGACTGAACAGACATAAACTAAAATGCTCTATAAATATCGAATAATATGTCTCAAAAAAGGACTGGTTTTAACGAAAACGGTACTAAAAATAAACATTCGGCAACAACCTCATGAGGCATAGGTCCCATTGGGTCATCAGCGACAACAACGCTGGTTTCTTGCATGCAACAAGAAAGTAACTAAAAAATTAACATGAACTGATGTGACGGCATTCTAATTGAATTTGCTAACCCAAAAAGAGAGAAGATAGGACTTAAGGGATCTATCATTGCTATAACAATTCTAGCTTTGACATTCCAGTATGATTTTTGCAAGAAGGGAATCCTCCTATTGCATGATAGTAGTTGAAACCAACTTCCAACCCATGGGTGGAAGAGTAAAAGGGATTACTGCACAACTCAGCTCATGAAGATCTCAGTAAAACGACAATCCAACATTCAGCTGCAAATGACCACTTACGAACCAAGCGATAAGGGCTAAGGTTCCAAGGTCAATTCCATAACTCAAACCAAACTGAAACTAAATAAATACTGATGCCTGCTTAAGTCGAAATCATCAGGATATGAGCCCAATCACCATAATTACGCCTGAAATGATCTTAAACTGAAGACAAAAAGAAAGCATAAGAGATATTGAAATTTCAGCATTACACACAGGATCTGTTTCACAGGGAAAAAAAAGCATTACACGTATGAATTCGGAACTCCACATAGTTAGTAACACTGGTTCAAAGAACAAAAAATAGCAAATAAAGTCAAACAGGCTGCCTTTCTTGTTCCGTTCAATGAAGGGAGAAAAGCTGAACAACTACGGACCAGAACTGGGGGAAGAAAATTGAGGAACAGGGTAGTTGCAACTGCAAGCAGTAGCACCCATCATTTGTTTTGTTTTACAATCAAAACAAAATCACTCAATACTACTTCACTGCAAATAAAAAGTTAAAGAAGCAGGAACACTGCAGGAGGGCAATCCATTGTAGATGCCCAAATCTGAAAAGCTGCTTCCTTTGGCCCATTCCTCGCGTTCTTTTTCTCGAGGAAAAGAAACCTAAAAAGAACTCGGATAAGGCCATAGCGGCCACACCATTGCTCACCAGATGAAGCCAGCTGGATCAAGAACTCACAACCATGTATAATTCCACGATTCATCTCCAAATCAAATCCTTGATTAACTAAGACACCCACCCAACTGCATCATCTAAAACCCCGCTACAACAATCTCACACTCCGTCCGATTCGAACCAACGAACCAATCGATCGCATTTACTACGTGCCAATGTTCTAACAGGAAATCGAGAATCCAAGATACGATCCATCAAGAACAGGAGGGAGAATTGCAGTTCATGGCAGCTGCGCGCCGAATCATTTCCGAACAGGAGAAGACACCAAATCAAGAACCAACCCAACATCACAGGACCGGCACCATATCAAGAAGGGGCCGGGTCCCAAGAACTCACCGGAGCTGTGCATTTGTTTGCCCCCTCCTCCTCCTCCTCCTCAGTCCTCACTTCTCCTTCCAACGCCGTAAGGAAACAAAGGAGGGGTTAGAAAAAGCCAGGGGAAGCACACACCTATAGGCTATACTCGACGGGACGCGAAGATCGCTCGCCTGTGAGCGGGCGGAGAGCATGCGCGGCAACGACCGGGAAGGCGATGTCGAGGGTGGCACAGCGGGCCGAGCGTGGCGATTTCCGCAAGAGGAACGGGGGTGGGCACCATGAGGACGACATGCGACAGGGAAAAGGGGGCCGACCCTCGAGCGCTCCGCGGAGACGACGCGCCGCCGCTGATGGAACCGAGGAGGTAGAGATGGCGGACACCGGACGGGAAGGAACGACCACGTGGAGAGCTCCGAAAGGAGCAACCCCATGAGCCTTGAAGAGCCAGCGGATGGGGAGCCGGGCCTCGACGGCGACGCACTGGCCAGGGCTTGGGACGCGCGGCCGGACGGATGGAAAATAAACAATAGAAAAAACATATATCAATACAATAACGAGAGGTGCTTCTATGCTCGCACAACTATTAAAGCATGAATGAAGGGTAGATGGTGATTACTTACCTCTTTGCTTGCTTCAAAATTTGTGCAACTTGTATTAAGAGAAAAAGGATGAAAGCACTGCGCCATCCATACAATTTCTTTTCTTTTTACCTACCGCGCTCTCTCTCTCTTTGTCCAGCGAGCGAGATTTCCTGAGACCTGACTCTACTTGAGCTAGCTCCTAGCTAGCCTACCGGAGCATGGCGGTAGGCCTTCTTCCCGAATGCTCTTCCCCTGGATTGCCCGTGTCATTTTCACGCACTTACCAGGAACAAGAGCTCTATCTCCTGTCTAATTTCTTATCTGTACATCTATTCCATCGCGTCAACATTAAAGCCTGCACTGCACTATATGTATACCGACTACCGAGGCGGCAGCAGCAGTGAGTTTATACTCATACAATTTGTCTTGGCTTCTTGGGCACTGATCACTCGTTAGCATAGGTGTAGTAATATCCAAGCATAGGTATATTTTGTAGGGAGAATCGTGATGCAATTAATTATTTAATTTTGTAAGACTTATTATTTAATTATTAGGCTAAATTTTGTAAGACTTATTATTTAATTTTGTAGGGAGAATCGTGATGCAATTAATTATTTAATTTTGTAAGACTTATTATTTAATTATTAGGCTAAATTTTTTAAGACTTATTATTTAATTTTGTAAGACTTATTATTTAATTAATCGTGATGCAATTAATTATTTAATTTTGTAGGGAGAATCGTGATGCAATTAATTATTTAATCGTGATGCATAAATTTCTGACATAAATTTCCTTTGTGAGGCGTAGATTTGTAAGCTATCAATGTCATTTATCTCTTTTCTAAAAGTTCTATAAATTGTACCGAGGATAACAATAGTTTGCCATTTTTTAGTTTTTCGCCAGCGATGATTTTTTAATTATTAGGCTTACAAAATTAAATAATAAGTCTTACAAAATTAAATAATTAATTGCATCACGATTCTCCTTACAAAATATACCTATGCTTGGATATTACTACACCTATGCTAATGAGTGATCAGTGCCCAAGAGGCCAAGACAAATTGCATGAGTATAAACTCACTGCTGCTGCTGCCACCTCGGTAGTCGGTATACATGTAGTGCAGCGCAAGCTTTAATGTTGACGCGATGGAATAGATGGACAGATAAGAAATTAGACAGGAGAGAGCTCTTGTTCCTGGTAAGTGCGTGAAAATGACACGGGCAATCCAGGAGAGGAGCATTCGGAATTCGGGAAGGAGGTCTGCCGCCATGCTCCGGTAGGCTAGCTAGGAGCTAGCTCAAGTAGAGTCAAGTCTCAGGAAATCTCGCTCGCTGGACGAAGAGAGAGAGAGAGAGAGTGTGTGTGAGAGCCCGCTAGCACAAGCGCGGCAGGTAAAAAGAAAAGAAATTGTATGGATGGCGCCGTGTGTATTGTTTTAAAACTATTATCAAGCTTCTTTTGGAATTGATATAATTCAACATAAAATTATTTTATTTACTATTTAAGTGGTTATTTTAAATTCGAGCAAACGAGTTACTGTCGAGCCGAGTCTCAATAACATTTTTTAGCTCAAAACGGACTCATTTTCAATTTAAAACTTATGAACTACTGTAATCAAAATAATTTTGATTTGAACCCCAATGAAGCTTTTTTTGTCAGCTCTAATTAGGTATGAAGTAAATTTTAGGTCAGGGCATCATGCAGCCAGAGATGGCTTCGTGCAGTGAGCTAATTTTCCACCATTTGGTATCAGGGACAAGTCGGTGTTAAATAGGGAAGAAGACAAGGCAGAACACCAGTACGTGTGTTTGCACAGGATATGAATATGAATATTAACTTATTATACCTATATTAAGATCCGGAGGTTTCAAAACCTCCGGTTGCTTCCACGTCTCCCGATTGGCGATGGCCGTCCATCCTCTGTGTGGATGAAGATCCGGCCGTCCGCGCGTCCCCGGAACCATCGAGAAAACTCCAGTGCCCTCGTCCGTTTGCCCTATTCGCATCTCGTTCTCCTTCCTCGTGCATCCCCTTCGCCCGCGCCGCCCGCGCCATCGCCACCATCGTTGTGCCTCCACCTCCTGCCTCCTCCGTCTATCTCCCTCTCCACTCCACCTCCAGCCCTTCCGCTCCCGTCGCCACCGCCTCTTGATACCACTTGTCGTATCCCTTGGCCAGCGATCAAGAACCGCGGCGTGAGATCGGATCCAATCCTACCAACGAACCATAACCAGAATGGAGAAGAAGAAGAAGTTGGCGGCTAAGAACAGCAAAGGGGAAAAGTAGATGGAAGCAGCACTAGAGGATTCGAGATTGTATTTCGTTCGATAATCTGTTACACCTCCAAGACACAGTATTTATATTGTATCTCTATCTCGCTTACAGGTAGGTCCTACCCTTACAATGGCGCCAACTCTGTTTGCTAACCGCTTCCAGCCATTGTCTGTTCACCATCCGGCAATACGTCTTCGCTACCGGCAACAGTATTGAAGTTCAGTTCTCAGTACTGACACGCCCATTCGACGATCATGGAGGTCGACCATGATAGCCACAGATCGGCTGGTCGGCAGTTAGCTTGGCAACCATGGCTGCCATCCCCCCAAACCCAGTGCCGTACTCCAGCAAGCACATCCGCGGCGGGCCCTCCTCGACTTCGCTCTCTGCCGCTCCCGTCGTCAGACACGTCCACTGCTGGAGGCCGGACCCTAGCCCATCATTTGCACCGCATTCCGTCTCCGCTCGGCAGCTTTTGATCTCCCGCCACAGCAAACCAATGGGACTCCAATGTAAGTGATCCCCTCCTCCGAATATGTGTGTGTATGCGCAAAGCTCCACCTCTTTGATTCAAACTCCTCAAAAAAAAACCTTGTATAGGATATTGACATGCTCGAATTCAACACATCTTCAAAAATATGCTTCTTTTGGTGGATTATTCTGAGACAGGGCAAGAAAAGAATAGCATAAATGTTTTCCCTGTAAACGAAATTACTCGATAACAATTTCGTCCAAAAAGCACAAACATGTAGTTTATTTACTGTCGTTTGATATACCGAGTGCATGTAAGTTGCCTTACATCTATGCTTATGTAGCGTATGGGTGTTGTTAGCTGTTGAATTAACGGACACTGGATCGAGCGACTCATATTTTGGTGTTACCGTTGGTAGGGTGGTTCTTTATGTTCTGTAATCACAACTTCAGAACATTAACAAAGATGGTGATCTTGGAAATTATGTTTCGTCTCTTGTGTCTACCATTTCGATTGCTCTTATGATGGTTTTGGAACGATTTTGAGATTTTACCGTGCTATAGTGAGGCTGCCACAAGTTGCCTTTTTTTCATCGGTTCTTTCAGCAGTCCCTAACATGAATTATAACAAGTGTGCGCTTATGTTGAAGGCTACCGTTTTGCTCAGAAGCAAAGGTAATGTTCTTCATATGTTTGTGGTGCCCTAAAGCAGATGTGCTCGATTTGCCTCATGTGCCTTCCATTTTACAGGTTTCCCTGTGCCTTTGGATTTATGTGTGCTTTCGTTGCTATTATCTAAGATTTGCGATGACCCATCGGCTATATGAGGTTTTATAAGCCACTTAGCGTTGCGATATTTGATCCATTAAGTTCATTCCTTTTATTATACGCAACTTCATACGATGTTGTGTCTTTGCATAATTTCAGGTGTCTTATGGCATTGGGTTTTGTCGAGAAATGAATTTTGCATGTGTAATAAGTTCTATATTATGCTTCGAGTTACTTTCAAAGTAAGTTATCATCTTTTTGTCTACATAAATGGAATATTTATGCTCTATTGAATCAGATAACAGCTGGATGTTCTTCCATAGTGATTATGTTGCATACCATCGGTCAGAGTTTCGATCCAGGCCCAAAAAACATGACGAAGCATCATTTGGGCCAAAATAAAAAATATGGTGTATTCTATTTTTTCAACATGGAGATGGAGGTGATTCAGCTTTTCCTTTCGATCAGTACGTGCATTTCTGTTGCATCTTTATAAAAGTCTACAATTGTTAATTGCAGGGATAATCTTACTAAATGAAATATGATAATAGCCTACCGAAGACCATAAAACCTGCGAGCTAAACAGGAACTGCAAATTTTCTGCAGATACTGCCATATGGTGGTGTTTGAAATCCCAGCTGGTGAATTCCATTATTGTTTGATGTAAAAAAATTTAAACCATTGGTAATTACTCACGGGTTTTCTGTTTTCCAATTTTGACCTAGGACTTAACTAGACCATCTAGTTTTACAGGTGGCTCCTGCCTACCATCAGGTAATGAACTAATGGTTATAGCCCAATAATTTAATCATTAGCTCATTTTTTTTATTGCAGCCATGTTCTACTTACAGCTGATCCTATCAACTATTAAGTAGTGCTAAAGCTGTTGTTAGATTATTTTGTGATGTTGCTTACCTCAGACTGCGCCTGCTAGAGCTAAATTGTTTGTGATTTTGATGATGTGTGATCACCAGGAGTTGCATTATTTGCAAATATTTATCTATGTTGTAGATTAGCTGTTTTTCTTATTGTGTGTTTAGCTTCAATGCATTCCTTACATTTTAGTTTGTGATGATTAAATAATGACCTATATGCCACCTAGGAGTGGCAAGCGTTTTGTTCTTCAGTGACTTCCCTGTTGAAAGTTATTGGATCTTCCATTAGATAGCTATTCTTAGTTGATGTGGTGCTTTAAGAAAA
Source organism: Rhipidocladum racemiflorum (assembly GCA_036346355.1). Lineage (NCBI taxonomy): Eukaryota > Viridiplantae > Streptophyta > Magnoliopsida > Poales > Poaceae > Rhipidocladum > Rhipidocladum racemiflorum. The sequence continues at coordinate 27,653,269 of CM070592.1, forward strand.
ACATTATGCCATTCAGCTCTGGTGAGGTCCTATTGACCATCCTTGCTACATGGGCTCCTTGCTCTAATGTATACTCAAAACATATTGCCTTGCTGTTACCGATCATGGTTAGAATGAGGTGAAATCAAACTTTTCCGCCACGTATTTCTATTTTTTTGTTTGTGCCACACTTTTCTATGCTAGCGCATCCTTTCGATTCTTTGTTGGCCTTGTTCACAGCCCCTCTTTCTTAGGTGTCTTAGCAGCGATTTGTTATACATGCATTGTTTTGCTATTTAGGTAGTCTGCCACTTCACCTAATTTTACATCGTTCGAATAGTTCATAGGCTTTTGCACTGTTTCCTTATTCTAAAGCAGTTATATTTTTGAGCGGATATTTCTTGCCATAGGCTAATGTAGTTGCCCTTCTTGTCCTATAACTGCATCCTAAAATATCAGCTGTTGATTGTTATCACCGCTGCTCTATTTATTTATTTTTTATTTGTACCGCAGCCTATTTTATTCCTGCATATAGCATTTTACAGTGCATCGAGTTAAATGAGCGAATTGCCGATGACAAAGAACTTTCCAAAATAGTTACGGCATACATCCTTTTCTTAAGAGTGGTAATCCTAAGGATGTTTAGAAAATGGAGAGCTTTTGCTCAGCAGATACAGATGTTCAAATTTCTGTTGATAAAATCAGAGAAGATCCAAAAAGGAATATTGATCTTGCACTCTTTAATTTCGACGAAAAGAACAGGTTCAATGCCAGATACTTATTTTTTCTTTTAATGCCAAATAATCCTGTGAATATGCTCATATGCTCATAGGGAAATAAGGATTTCCCTATTGTGTCATTAAATATCTCGGCTTACCTTCATTTAGCAAGGTTGTACATGCACATGATCTTTGCACAGTTATGGATACTTGCCTTAAAATAATAGAGAATGACAAAGATTTCTTTGATCAAAGATTGGATGAGATAAAGCTCCTTAAATTTGTAAATAAATACGATCCAGCAGATGACCATCGCATTTTACACCTCTATGATTTTGCCCGCTATCAGCTATGTGATATAGACATATAATGAACTAAATCTTTTGATCTTCTTTTACATTGTGCCATTTAGCGAATAGTCATACTGCTTTAAAAAAATACAGATGTTCATTTCATTCAAGTCTTAGGATTTCATTTAATATGTTGGCAGTTTCCTACTCAAAATGTATAATTCAGTTATGCCCTATTTGGTATTTATCTCAAACAATTGCTCATTTTACGTGTTGCATAATGCTGACAATTGAGTTCATCAACATGAACATCTTTTCGTTGTAACTAAAATATTATGGATGAATCTATATACATTTCAGAAATACAACCAGGAGTCTGTGATGAGATCCGGACCCTTTGCATGAGTCTGTACAACCGCAAAAATGTGGACTGTGATGCTGTTCATAGAGCACTGATGTCCCTTATACACCAACATCTTAAGGGTAAATCTCTGGTGCTCATTTTTTATTACTTTATCGTTTAAAGAGTACTTACAATATGTGCACTCTGCTTGGATTATTGTCATATATCATAAATTTCTGACATAAATTTCCTTTGTGAGGCGTAGATTTGTAAGCTATCAATGTCATTTATCTCTTTTCTAAAAGTTCTATAAATTGTACCGAGGATAACAATAGTTTGCCATTTTTTAGTTTTTCGCCAGCGATGATTTTTTACTGGTACAAAACCAGCACGATATTTACGGCCTGCACATAATTTTAGAAAGTAAGAATAAAGCTTGCAGTATTAGATAGCTAAAAACATGTATCGAATCTTGCATATGTACTTCTGTATCGAATCGATATTTGTTTTTCCTTCCAAATATAGCTACTCTTATAGTAAAAAAGAATATGCAGAACCATTTTTTATTGTTTATGCACCAACCAAAATATCCTTGCAGCAACTATGGTTTTACGATCTATTTGCCTTATTTTTTGTCTCTGCAAAATTGTAGATCCCGAATGACTGATTACCTACTTTTCCATCACATGTGTGACTGGATTAGTTACGTGCTTCCTTGGAATCCTGCTATTAAGTCTTGTTTTTGTTTGTCTTGTTGTTAACGTTGTATCACCTAAAATATTTCCTGTGCCATCATAATATTGCTTTGTTCTATGGCATACACAGGGTTAAGAAGATGATGTACATAGGTCTAGAGCATAAGCTGAAGAGAGTAGTTTATTAACTTTTTTAAAACCTTGAAAAAAGTGGTTTTTTGCTGACTCAATTAGGCTATCGAATAATGTTCAAAGTTTTTTTGAAACTTTTTAATAATCGTCCTTAGGGTATGCATAAGCTATAGCCTTAATTCTGCAATGTTTCTTCCTCAGATCTTGATATTGCTTTAGGCTTGGCCTATTTCCTATAGTTATTTTTTTGGGACATGTTCTTGAATCCGTTATTATTCTGCCTCATCGCCTCATCTCATGAGTTTTATATTATTCGCAAACACTAACTTACGCGGCGTGCCGCCGCGTAGACATTTCTAGTTATATACTATAAGTGGTGGAGAATGCGAGCGCTCGCGAGGGCCACGTCGCTCGATTTTTCGTTGCCGTCCGTCCCTTGCGTCGTTGCCGATCCGCTCTCCACGCGTCCCTAAGGGCCAGCTCGTCCAGCGCCAACAGATCCCTCGATGCGGAGCTTTCAACGCCATATCCCTCGATGCGGAGCTCTCCACGCCTTAGTGCTTCGCACGATCCGCCATGCCGCTTGCTTCGCCCACCCCGCCCTGCTGCTTCCTCTCGCCTCGGCCGCGCCGCCCCGCTACTTCCCCTCGCCTCGGCCGCGCTACCCCATCCTGCTGCTTCCCCTCGCCTCGGCCGCGCTACCCCGTCCCGCTGGTTCCCCTCGCCTCGACCGCGCTACCCCGTCCTGCTGCTTCCCCTCGCCTCGGCCGCGCCGCCCTACTGCTTCCTCTCGCCTCAGCCGCGCTACCCCGTCCTGCTGCTTCCCTTCGCCTCGGCCGCGCCGCCCTGCTGCTTCCTCTCGCCTCAGCCGCGTTGCCCGTGCTGGTACTCCGCCGACACTCGTCGCGCGCTCTGCTTGTTTTGCCTTCCCGCGCGCTCCGCCGGTGTCTCTGTGCTTTTGGTTCAGGAGCTAGCACTCCATGTTTGTTGGGATTAACTGATAGAGGAGCTGAAGCTAGGGTTTTCTTCTTCTTCTTTTTTTTATCGAAACAAACCACCTTCTGTGATTCCTCACGCTTTTGATCCCCTCTACTGCGCTGCTGCTGAGTGCTTTGTCTTATCGCCGCGTAGCGGGGTAGTCGGGTGGTTCTTTTTTACTGATCAAATCAATTGCTAGAGTAAAAAAACATCTCTTGGGTTAGATGTACAGCTATAGCTATGTTTAGATTGGAGCAGCTGGAAATTTATGATGTATACACATGTTCTACTGGATTCCTGAAGTTTATGAAGAAAGACGCAGTAGACTACTCTAAATTATGAGTGCATTCATGCGGTGTTAATTGCTTTTACTTTGTTTTTGGGTTGTTTTTCTTCAATTGAAGATTAATGGTCTAAATGGTGTGCAACTTAGGTTTTAAAAAGGGATCGGATATAACAAGGCCTACCCCAGAAGGAATGCCCTCGTGCAACAGGCAAAAAGTTGTTTCTTTTTGTGCTACGTTGTTTGCTCTCTTTTCCAGTTGCAAGGGGAGAAACACTAAACATTTCAGTGGGATAAGCAGTTTCATCTTGTTTAGGTTTGGCTTTAATCGTTTTGAATGGTGTGCAGATTTAGGTTGAAAACTGGTCAGTTTATTAGGTGCAAGATCTAGCCCTGATGATGTCTTGAAGTAGATTGCAATTCTTTTAATCCTCTTTTTATTCACTTGGTTCTTCTAATATTAATAGTTTTGAGTGGGTGTGCAGATTAGGTTAAGAAAGGGACTGGGAATCTGGGATTAGAGTTTTCTTGGCAGAGCTTGAGATTATAATGTTTCAATCACGCAGTGGGTATTACAGGGGAAAAGTTAGAGGAATTGTACTTGGTGGTGATCTTAAAAGATATTTAGGTTTTGTGAACCTGGTTTGGTTTAGCTGCATATGTTCCCTTTTTCTATTTTGTCATCTGTATTACGCTATGAGGACTTTAATCGAGGTATTCCTTGCTCCCTAATTACCAGATAACCAAATCATGTGTGTATAAGCACTCGGAATTCTCATGATTTGGACTGGGATTTCTGATGCATTTCTTCTATCCTAGTTTTCTATAGCTTTAGTGTCAACTGAAGTGCTTTCAAAATCATGGCGGAGCACTTGGCTTCAATATTTGGCACCGGGAAGGATAGGATCGACTGCCCTTTTTACTTCAAGATTGGGGCTTGCCGTCGTGGGGATCGTTACTCCCGTCTACACAACAGGCAGACCATGATACTGAATAGTATTTTGAATGTGATTGTATTTTTTTAACGCACATGGTTTCTTTGTATGCCCAGTGAAGATCTATATTACTTGCTATTTGAGCAGATTTTGTCCTGGGTTCAACTCTATGAGAAAATACAATGTGGACTACTGGTTCAATGAACAGTTACTGTATTTGTGTGCTATGCAGATCTTTCATCGGAGACGATGGGCTACTGCCTTCCTCCAAAAGAAATATTGGACATTATTGATGCACCACCACTTCCTGGCTTGTGAGTTCTCATACTGAAATATGTCGTGTAGATTCATTATGAGACAACTAGGCCTGAAATCTGGAAGGGCACAGGAGGGAAAATTGATGGCCTTGTTTCTGGCATTGGGAGAGTGTACCTCAAAGAGCAAAATCCTAATATCAAGGTAAGTGCTAGGAGGCCTTGTTACGCTACACTATTAGCTGCTCACTTTGATTTTATGAAAACAGTATCTGATTTTTGTTTTCTTTTCTTATGTAAGCTCTATGGTGTGGAGCCAGTAGAGAGTGCTGTCTTATCTAGTGGAAAGCCTGGTAATGTTTGATTTTACATACAGAGTCATCCATTAAATCCATGTCGTGGTTTTGTGGTTGTTTTCAGTGTCTAAATAGAGTAATGTAAATTATCAACTACACTTTAAGTTTTCCCATGATTACCAAAAGCTAAAAAATTTCCTTAGTTCCCCTTTTGTGATTTGCATTGCTTTGGACTTGTCATGTTAAATATCTTGTCAAGGAGGTAGATCTAACAGATGTTATCACCGGATGGCTAGAAACAATAATTATGGATGGTTAAGCATTTTTATTGTGGCCTTGTGAGGACGCTTTTTTGGTGGTCGATACAAGAAAGATATCCCTTGTGAAGAAGGGGCCTTGTGAATCATTTTGCACCAAATTGTCAACATATTCTGCTTTGTTTCTTGATTCCTGCTTGTTTTGGACTCATGAGAATCCGTTCTCATAAGCAAGGCCACACAAGATTCAAGGAATTGGAGCTGGTTTTATCGCTGGTGTCTTGGATGTTGACCTCATTGATGAAGCTCTACAAGTATGTTTTCCTCTTGCATTAAGTTGAGCTGTAGAGAAGACACTATATAAACAATTTGTTGCCGAATTATTTTTTGCTCACTTGGTTCATAGTATCACTATTCTCCTGTGCGAATAGAAGTTTGCGGTAGATTTACATCGTTCTTGACTGTGTTTGCTTTCATCTGCATCTTTTACCCTATGCGAATTCCCTGCTTTTCCATCCAGATTTTTTAGGAACAACAGAACTATTGTGAATATTTGGGCTCATTTTTTTATTTCAAAGTGGTTGTGCAAAAATTTTGGGTGAGCTAGCATTAGCATTTGCAGGTTTTCCATATATATATATATATATATATATATATATATATATATATATATATATATCTACTATTATAAAGCAACAGTTGGTGGCAGTGGTGAGTTCTACTCATGTCATTAATTGCTCTGCTTAATTGCCCTACTTAATTGCCCTGCTTAATTGCCCTACGCAAAAAACGAAGCGTTGCTTTAATTAGCCAGCTTTCGCAAGAAACGAAGCGTTAAAGATAGATGTTTGATCTTGTGAAATAATTTTTTTATTTTTTAATCTTTATTTTTCGTTATCATTAATTGCCGCTTAATTGCTCTGCTTAATTGCCCTACGCAAGGAACGAAGCGTTGCTTTAATTAGACTTTACTTAAGAAGCAGCGTAGCAACGCACGGGCATTGATCTTGTGAAATAATTTTTTTATTTTTTAATCTTTATTTTTCATTATCAATTTTGTTTTTCGTAGCAACGCACGGGCATGTAACTAGTATATATATATAGGAAACCTTTTCTGTACTCTTGGGAGTACGTACTCCTACATCTAGTATACCACTTAAACAAATGTGTTATATTCCTTTATCACTTTCAGTATACTCCAATAATAATTCTAAAATACTACAATACGACATTGTTGAAAAAAATTCATTGGAGCCATTTATTTCTTGCTATATACCGTTTTACATGTACAAAAAGAGTATATAAACAAATTATGCTATAAAGTGTGGATTTTGATGAAATTTTTCGTGAAACTCACTTTGGAGTATCTTATAATTAGTATTAGAGTATACTCAGAAAGATAAAGAAGTATAATAACATCATTTATGCAGTATATTAAGAGTGGGAGTATATATATATATATATATATATATATATATATATATATATATATATATATATAGGAAAATGGTTGCATACTCTTGGGAGTATGTACTCCCACCTTCAATATACCACTTAAACTAATGTGTTATACTCCTTTATCACTTCCAGTATACTTTAATAATAATTCTAAGGTACTACAATGCGATATTGTTGAAAAAAATCATCTGAGCCCTTTATTTTTTTGCTATATACCCTTTTCCATATGTAAAAAGAGTATATAAACAAATTATGCTATAAAAGGTGGATTTTGATGAAATTTTTTGTAGAACTCACTTTAGAGTATCTTATAATCAATATTAGAGTATACTCAAAAAGATAAAGATGTATAATAATATCAGTTAAGCGGTATATTGAGAGTGTGAGTACGTACTCCCAGGGGTACGAAACCATTTTCCTATATATATATATATATATATATATATCATTGTTGTCTCGCTATATTGATATTATCATCGTCACCTTTTTAGCTAGGGCCCAACAAAATAATTATTTTGTGTTTGTTTTCTTTTAGATGAGGATGTTGCATCTGGCTGAAAGGGTTTGGCTAACAGGCGATGACCAGAGGCTTAGCTTGCTAACTTTATCTCTTCATATTATTGGCAAATTGACATGCTTTATGCTTTGTTCAGTGCCATTATATCAAATGCTTATTTTCGGATGGTGTTATATCAACTTTGTAGAAACATGTAACCATAACCTCAGCTTTTTGGCTTTTCATGTACCATGTACGAGTTCTGTGTATACTACCTTAATTTATGTAAGATCACACATTAGACTGCCTGAATGCGTTCTTTTAAGTCTACTTCCCAGTTATACATCATACAAATATATTAGATGTAATGTACGTCGCTTTTGTTTTGAAGTGTGAACATGTCTTTCGTGATTTTGACGATGTTGTATTCTACTTTTGTGTACTGTATTGTACAGCGCAACGAAACGCACCTGCCTACCTAGTGATTAATCAAGTTTAGTCGCGTCATTGTACAAGTCCAAGGTCTTTGGGATATTGGATTAACTTAATTTTGTTTTTCTTTGGCTTTTGCATAAAAAAATCAAATTGGGTACCGAACGTCATTTCGTGATTTTCTTGGGGCCTTTGCAGAAAAAAAAAATCAAGTTAAAAATTTTCAGAGCTCTTCTCGCAAAAAAGAGGAACTTTGATGTAAATTAGAAGTATCTTGGGGGACTCCCACAAAAACATGGACCTAGATGTAATTTCAAAAAATTTCAAAGGCCTCTCCTAAAAAAAGCGTGGTAGACATGGGCAAAATATCGACCAAACGACACGAGTACGCGCGCAAGAGGGATAAAAGCCGTGTTGTTGGCTCGGCAGTGAAGAGACTTACCACTGTGCCGCGCATTCACGTATGCAAACCGATGGTGATAAAATACTTGAGGTGTATCAACAGGTACGGATTTTTGGACGACGTGGTCGCGTGTGGAGCGAACACATCAACAGAAATCAATATGGTTCGTGGAGAAGACCGAAAACTTGTAGGGTTTAGACCCCCTATTTGGTAGAGCTCCAACTTCACCAGATCTGTGGATCTAGTAGAGCTGGATATTCCTAGCTCTATTAGATCTGTGGAGTTAGAGCTATGGGTATATTTAAAAGTGTTTCAGTGGGTTATCTTGTTTACATTTTAGAGTAAAAATATAAACTTAATTCACTTTATTTTAGCCTATAAGTTTTAGATCTGAGATAGAACTAAAATCTAGAACAATGCTAAATAGAACCTTAGTATATGGAGTACTAGGATGAAATGTCCCCAAATTTCAAACCCTAATTGCAAACCTTAATTTGAGTTTAGTTGGATTTTAATCGCGTTCTTCATCCCGTTCTTGGTTCGGGGGTTTGGAAAGGGGACTAGTTGGAACTTACCTGGAGTCCTCGCTCGGACCGTTGGTTCGACGCCACCCTTGCCGCTGGGACCGGTCGCCCGCGCGTCGCCGTTGCCGTTCCATCCTCTCTAGCCGCGCGCACGTCACGCGTCCGCGTCAGCCGCCTGCTCCCCCTCGCGTTGGTAAATGCGCTTTGGGAGACTCGGTGGGGCCGCGCTCAACCGCCCACTAAACCGCCACTAGTCGCCGTCCCGTCTCCTCGCCTCCACCCATGCCGCAAGCCACGCCGCTGTCCCGTTGCCTCTCCACCCATCCCTCCGCCCGTGCCGCCCCGCCACTATAAAGCCGCCCTTGAGCCCTCACCTCCCTCGTGCTCGCCCCTTCTCCCCTTGGTGAGCTCCGCCGCCCGAACTCTTCGCCTCCCCTCTTCTTCCTCCCTCCCGGTCGAAAGTCTCCCCCGCCGCCTCGATTCCCCATTCCGCCCGAGCCCAATCCGTAACCCAAATCCCCCACTCCCGCCTGTGAAGCCCGAGCCCCCTCGCTTCCCCGTCCAGCCCCGCCGCCACCCCCTCACCTTCCCCCGCTCTGGCCTCCCCCTCGCTCGCGCTCGCCGCTGCCTAGCCCCAGCCGCCCGAGCTCGCCCAAGAACCCTAGCCCCTTCTGCTCTCCCTCGACCTCTCTCTGTGTCTCTCTCGCCCTCTGTCTCTCTGCGTTTGGGACCCGCGCGGGTTAAGCCCCGCGCCTTGCCCTCGTCGCCACCGGTCCCACCGACCAGCCTCAGAGTGCCCCGGGGCCATAGCGTCGATCGCGCAAGGCCCCACCGTCGGCTGACACTTGACCAACGCCTCGCGGCCCGCGTAATCAACGCCTCCGGCCGTGGCCGCGTTTCGCGCCCGTGGGCCGAACGGCTGGTTTGGGCCGAGCCGAGAACGGCCCATCACTGCTTACCCTTTTTTCTAATTTCTTTTCGGATTTAAATAATCCGAGAAAATCATTTAATATTCCAAAAATCCCGAAAAATCCCGAAAGGTCCAAAAATGGTCAAAATACACTATCTCAACCGTTTCGCACCACTAAGTCCAAATACGACCTCCGTTTCGCCAGTTGACACTTCCGAAATTCCAAAATGCCCAAAGTACCCTCAAACTCGCCTCCGGCCCTTTCTCACTCGATCCCTTTCCATTTCTCCTTTCTTGTTTTTCTCTATTCTTTTCTTTTATTGTTTTATTCATTTACTTATTGCTCGCTTTTGTGCATTAGATCCAACTTTGGAGCCCGTCCCATTGCAGTGTAAATGAAAATAAAATATAAAAAATACCCCATTCCCATTGGAAGAACAAATAATATCCATCACTCCATCAACACAGTGATTGTGGAAATATATCTCAACCGTTTCATGAAACAAAATCCTTCGCAAATCACACAGGACAGGTCATATCACCAATTATAGAATAGACACGTTGACACAAAACTTAACCAAGATCAGTACACAAAGGCCTCACCTTGCTGCTAGTGGGGAGCGGGCGGGAGAAGAGTTGGGCCTTACACTGTGCTGGGTTGGATGATCCACAAAAGAGGGGTAAACTCTTTCATTTATTAGTTTATTAGATTACCTATCTTTGTTTGTATCATTAGTGAAATTTTGGTATACAGACTACACTTGCAGTGTAAATGAAAATTAAATATAAAATTACCCAATTCCCATTGGAAGAACAGATAATATCCATCACTCCATCAACACAGTGATTGTGGAAATATATCTCAACCGTTTCATGAAACCAAATCCTTCTCAAAGCACACAGGACAGGTCATATCACCAATTATAGAATATACACATTGACACAAAACTTAACCAAGATCAGTATACAAAGGCCTCACCTTGCTGCTAGTGGGGAGCAGGCGCGAGGAGAGTTGGGCCCAAGGTTTCAAATCTCATTTTGGGATAAATCTCAGAGGTGGCCAAAATCCAAAATCTCGGTGAGATTCAAAAATTTCGGATAAAATCTGAACGAAATACAAAAACCAAATTTCAAATCCGATTTTTTTTCAATCGGGAAATCCAAGATATCGGCCGAAATCACCGAGATCTCAGTCCACATTGAACCGACAAAACAATGGTCCAAAACACGTCAAAAAATTTTGAAATTTTTTTTGGATGATCCTGACACATCACTAATGTTCCCATAAAAATTTGAGATGATGATCAAGTATGAGGAATTTTAAAAAAATCTAACAGTGGTAAAGTCATGATAAAAACCGTATGTAAAATCAGTTTTTGATTTTTCAAATGTAACAAATGAACTTCAAGTCATTTGAAAAGTTTTATATATGTTCCTATGTATTATAGAGCAATATTTTAACAAAAAAGTGTGAATGAAGTAAGGAAACCGTGAACAAAAAGGGGAAAGTTGCCCTTCTATAGTCCAATAGTGGAATTTAGATGATATAATACTTAATAATCCACCTTGAACAAGCAAATACAAATAGTGGAGTTGGTTACCAAAGCTTGGTTAGGCTTTAGGCAGAGCAATAGGTCATGGGTTCGAATCCCACGTCCCAAAAAAAAATTTCATTTTTTTTCCAACATTTTTTCATATGGGTTGTTCATATTGCTCATTATAATGCTATAGGAAAAAAAATGAGCTCAAATCCGGTACAATTTCAATGCAATCCAGTTCAAAATGATCAAATTTCAGCCATATTTCCGAGATCTCGGGCGGTTTGGGCGAGATCTCGCCGAAAAAAACAAGTTTACCGTAGCAATTTAATTATTTTTTTTTCAATTTTTTTGTCCGGTCGGGATTTCTAATTTCGTCCCCGGCCGAAAACCGAAATCTCGGCCGAGAAAAATGAAATTTCGATGAAATTTGGATCTTGGTTGGGCCTTACACTGGGCTGGGTTGGACGATCCACAAAAGAGGGGTAAACTCTTTCATTTATTAGTTTAGTTATGATAGCGTATCAAGACAAAAAAGGATGCTTGCCCACAAACATATCACATAAAATAATTTCTCCTCCATTACTTGTTTCTACTAAAGAAGGCATCCTCCGAGGATGCTTTCTGAGAATTATTATTGCCAAAGAAACATATAAGATGCTTGCATAGAAGACAAAATTTTAAAAATCGCCAAAGGAAAAGACGAACAAGAGCACTATATCTGCAACAGAACATTGGAACCCAGTAAAATGATAACAAGGTAAACCTAACTTATATTACAGCTTTGCTCGAATCATTTTCAAATACAATAGCTATTGAGGTTATCGACAAACTCAGAAATTCAGGCTTCAGGCATGTTATTTGTTCGAAGGGTGTAACATTTTGGTTGAAGTCCTGACTAAATTCAACTTCAAATACCAAGAAAACTCCAACTCAGAATCCTGTCAAGAGCAGATAAGGTCTAATGTGCTTGACCAAATTGTGGGGAGCAGATAAGTTATAGGTTCCATGCGTAATGTATAGAAGTCACAAGCTGTCAAGATGCCCAATCCTATGGTATGACAGAAAGTCAACATCAAATGATGCTAGATCATGGGGAGGACAGGTGTAATAGCGTTGTACACTTGTACTTGTACATAATTTTGTCCTCACGCTCATCTTATGCCAAATATGACATGCATTTCTGTTTCCTGATTCCTAGTGATGTAACTACAAACAAGCAGTTAGCCATTCCAATTCCTTATTATGCAAGACATGCATGTGCATAATGTGCAACTCAAGGCAGTGAGGCACATACATGATAGGCTAAAAGTACCAGCCTACCTTCGTACTATCCCCATATTTCCTTATGACTAGTAGAGTGCCCGTGCGTTGCAACGGATTATTAAAAGAGGATGATAGATGTTATCAAGTGACATCAATTTTTTTGGTAGGTAACAGGAACCATTCATCCATGTAGCTTGAAAAACCAGACACAACAAAAGGAATAGTCCTGTAGAAATCTAGAAGATCAAGAGGTTGTCCATAAATCAACCTGTCTGAAGGCAAGCATAAATTTAAGTAACAGGTTGCTTATTCAAGCATTCAATCTACTGTGCAAACACAATTATGCCATCAAGAAGACCAGGAAAAGTTTGCTGTGTGATAAACTTTGAGGGCCTAAACATTATTTGGAAGGAGGACAGAGTTTTTGTGCAATCAGATGATAAATTTTGAGCATTTAAGACAACATGATCAAAAAGGAATTACCGGGATTAACATATTTAGGAGGACTGTGACTACTTCCCACTCCAATAGTCTAGGAACATTTTTTAGAGCATTATGTATAGAAGTACATGTCCTTATCTGATAACTAAAGCATGGCAACTATCACTGTTGCTCCAGAAATTACCATTTTCATGCAATCCACATATATGAATAAATACCTGGACCATTTTTAGCTTCTCTAAACAGCTTGTCACTGTTGTAAATAAGGAACCACAAATGTCCAATAAACAGAGCTATTTTTTCATATCACAGAGCATGGAAATTTCATAACAGGAAATTGTATTTCATATCTAACTGCTCTACTACAAAACATTCAGGTAGATTATTAGACAGATAACTGAGAGAACCTCCTCCCAGAAAAAGACCAATAAAAAACATGAGCATAGATATTTCTTTCTGATTTCTGCATGTCTTAAACATGCAATTTTTTATATGGAACCCAGTAAGACATGAAATGATAATCAGCATGAAGTACAACATATAGATTTTAGCCTCAACAAAAAACATTCATGAGAAAAGAGGCTAGAAAATCAGAAGCAGCAACACATAGCAAGTGCTGAACCATCACTGTACTCACAAGTGAAAACAACAAACATCTCATCAATTAAGCATACATTGCATGTTTAAGACATGAAGAAATCAGAAAGAAATATCTATGCTCATGTCTTCTATTGGTCTTTTATTAGTTAAGATATGGTGTCTGAGAAACAATGCATGGTCCGAAAGAAATTCAAAAGATATTAAATGCTTGATGTATCACATTGACAACTAACAGTAAGTAGCATGTTTTACCACATAAAAGCACTCATCAGGTAAAAAGCAAAGATAAGAAATTACCTGTGAAGAAGCACTCAGGTCTGAGCTTTTCTCAATCAAGCTATCCAACCTCTCTCCTCTTTCAAGGACACTCTCAATAGTTTTATGCTGTTCAAATATTCAAATGTAACCAATTCAAATTAGCAGCAGGTTGCTCACAGTCCCATTAAACAATGGTGAGATAGCGGTAGTCAGTAGATCATATCATCAAATCATTATTTTAAATTATAGCACAAGATACTGTGACCAAGGTTACTCATAGAGTATGCATGTAAGGTCATAAAAATTAATTATTCTCCTTGATAGAGCTCTTTATTTTGCCAGGTGAGGAGTTGTTGATCTAGTACAAAAGTCCAAATATATCAAGTGGAATCGGAGGAGGGGGTGCTGCAGAAGTTAGAGGCTCTTCTAGCAGCTTTGGCCCAAATCAGGAAAAAGTAAAAGGTCACAGAATTAACAATTTCTCAAAGGTTCAAGCTGATCCATGAATAAATATTAAAGGTCATGACTTGCTAATCAAAAGGAGCTGCTGATAAAAGTGGTGAGCAAAGTTCATCTCGAGATCCACACTGGTACCACGTAGTAGTAACTGGATTATCGTAAGTGACCTTTACAACAAGCAATAAGAAATCAAGACGAACATAGATTGTATTCTTCTCCCTCTTCCTGTGTGAAAAATCAACAATTCAAGCAAAATTGAAACACAAATGTAGAGTTAACCCGAGAACAGCAAAGCTAAAACATGGAGCTGTATCACCTAATTAATCCTCTTCACTTTGTACAAAATTCCCAAATCTTCTAATACGTATTTGCTTTGAACGGGGAAACTGATAGTAGGTCTGTACACTTCAACGGCAAGACATCAGGGACAGTCTTTCCAAATAATCCAGTCTCAAATTCTTATATAATCCAGTCTTTCCAGCAGGTGCCAACCAAATTGACCTGTATTTCCAGCATAAATAGCTCCAGATTAGTTATTCTTTATGCATAGAACCAATTATAAGTCCCAGAAACATAGGTCTCAGTCACATCTTCAAACTAATAAAACATTTTATTGAATTGAAGAGAATTTCTGCATCAGTAGGTCTGTACACTTCAACGGCAAGACAACAGGGACAGCATTACCTTAATAATTCCACCATATATTATGATACTCGGTCGATTAAGCCATCCCATTGCCATTATTGTACCTTGCATCTGGAATGCAAAGGGGCATTAAATCCAAATGCGATAAACATCAAAATGTGCATAGTTTATCGCACAGGCTCCTCTCGTGTAGAAGGAAGACAACAGATAAATCAGAGTGCAATGTATCACATGCCGCTGGTGCCCATGGAGATGGCGTCGCTGACCCCGGCGTTGTTGAATCGGAAGCCAACCATGCCGGCCTCGCAGACGCCGTCGCGCGGGGTCTCGGTGAAGCGGAGCAAGTGCATGATGCAGGTGTTCCCCTTGTACCACATGGAGGAGAAGCTTGTGAAGGTCGAGGTCGGTGAGGACGATGCCGTAGAGCACAGCCTGCGATGTCCCCACGCGATTTGGGCTCGGTGATGCACGTGTTGTACTCGGCGCAGGCGGCGAGCGCGCGGAGGTGTCAGGACCAGCTAGTGACGAAGAAAACTAAAAGGAAGACTTCAGCGTTTCAGATGAAGTCGGCAGGCAAGGCAAAGAGGGAGCAATTTCACTTGAAGAATGGACGGTTTAGATGAATCATAGCAAGATGAGTTGAGAGGATATAAGGAAGGACAATAGCCATAGTAATTACTGAAGACAGTCACTTTTTGTCGTTTTACTGAACCTTGTTAAATTCAGTTTACTTTTACTTGTTGCTGTAACTCTGAGACTGATTTAAAGACACCGAGTTGCAGAGAAAGGGGTATAAAAAAAAGAGCATATCCTACTTTACCCATCGTCGTTCTGTTAGCTTAGAGTCTTTTCCTTACTTCTTGTTCAAGATAGCAAATTCTGTGTTCTCTTCTCTCGTCAGATCCTTCTCGACAACGCAGGGATCGACAAAGGTATCGAGCGATGTTGCAATCTTTGGAGTGATTGATTGGATCGGTTGGGTTGGAGCTATTGATCAACCATCGCTGCTGTAAAATCCCCAAAACTGATGCTGATCTGAGTCATCTGACGAAGGAAAAAAAGGGTGAGGTTGACACAAGAGTGTTGGTAAAATCCCTCATCCAGTTGGAAAATACATTAGATCTATGGCGGGAGGAGATCACCTGATGGATGTCCGAGCGGAAATTAATACCATTAAGGAAGACTTGGCTGAATGAAGAATCAAGGCCGAGTTATTGAGATGAAGGAGATGTTGAGAAGATTTTGTCTCACGGGCAACAACACTTCACCGACACCTGAAGTAAGTGGTGCAGGACAAGCTGGGAGTTGCTTGCACTCTTGCTCAAGAGTTGGGAGGTTTATCGGTGGAGTTGGATCCAAATAGAGGTCAAGAAGAAAGTAGACTCAACAATACTCTTAAAGCGCACATATGGAAGGCGTAGCAAGCGAAGTGGTCCTAGCAGGCATGTTGCAATGGAGTATCAGACAGAGTCCCAGGAAATGTGAGTCATAATCAGTTGAGTGGATTAGGGACTGGACAACCGATGTATGGAGGAGAGATATATTCTCCAAATCGGGCATCAGCAAATGTATGGAACAATTATGGAATGAGAATGCAAAACCCTGGAATTCAATGGTTTGATGCTCCACTCAATCAATATGCCGGGGAAGCAAATAACCATACTCATTATGCAGAAGCTGTGATTAAAGGACCTAGGCTGGAAATACCTCTATTTGAAGGAGAGGATGTGATCAATTGGTTAAAGCAATGTGAGAAGTTTTTTGAAATATCTGGAACCCCACATGATCACTGGGTGAATCTGGCATCTGCTCACCTAACTAGTCGAGCTGCTACTTGGTTCAAAGGTATTGGCATTCCTGCAACTGCTATCAATTGGCCCCAATTTTGTGCAATGATTAGTGATAGATTTTGTGAAGTAAATGCACATGATGTAGTGGAAGCATAGCAAAATATCAAGCAAAGGGAATCTGTATCACAATATATGATAAATTTGAAGAATGTGTTGCTTTGGTGATGAGGGATCATCCTTATTTGAAGGAGCATTTTTTGTTGAGCTGTTTTATTGGAGGTTTAAAAGGGGACATTAAACATGATGTTTGTAGTCAAAGGCCTCAAGGGTTGATGGAGTGTTATTGGTATTCTAGAGTTTATGAAAAAGCTGCATTAGCAAAAAGAAATTCTTATAATTGGAATTATGGCAAGAAGCAGGTCGGTGGTAACAACATAAAGCTAATGTTGGCAATATCAAACAGAGTATTCAGAAAGCTGCCCCAAACACTGATAATAGTAAGCTAGATGAAAAAGGAAAGAATTTGTGTTGGTATTGCAAAGAACCTTGGAATCCCACACATAAATGCAAAATAAAAAAGGCATTACATACCTTATTGATGAGAGGAGAAGCAGAAGAGGCTGTTGACGAACTACAGGATTCAATGAATGATTCAGAATATGTGTCACACCAAGCGATCCTGAAAAGGTAGAAAGCGAAAAGGTACAAACACCGCAAGAACAATTGATGGCAATTTCTCGTGACGATTAAGGGAATGATTGCACCGACCACGTTTTCAGTGATGACAAAAATTGGAGGAAGAAAAGCTGTGGCTCTTGTGGACAGTGGAAGTACACACTCATTCATGGATTATGATTTGGCAATTAAAGCAGACTTAAAGTTAACTTATTGACAAATTCGGAGTGTAGTATTCTTTGGTGGAGGAGAGTTACAAACTGATGCTCAAGTTGATTATGTTAAATATATGGTGCAAGGAGTGGACTTTTGCAACTCTTTCAAGCTATTGCCCCTGAAGAGCTATGATATTATTCTAGGGGCGGATTGGATCTTTGAACATAGCCCCATCGGGATGGATCTGAAGAAGAGAAGATTAACATTGTACAAAGAAGGAAGAGTAGTTAATCTGGAGGACTTTACTAATTATACTCCAAACGGTAGTGTCAATGCTACTAAATTGGAAAGGATGATAAAAAGGGGGTAATGGGATGCATTATACAAATACATCACATATCTGAAGCTGACAATCGATTGGAGCATTTGGTGCCGGTTGATATTGAGGTTATTCTGCAGCAGTTTACTGAGGTATTAACCGAGGCAAAGGGACTTCCACCCAAGAGGACTTGTGATCATGTCATACATTTAAAAGAAGGGAGTGAGCCTCCAAATTTGAGACCATACAAGCTTCCTCATTATCAAAAGGATGCTATGGAGACTATTATCCATCAATTGTTGGAAAATGAAGAGATTCGATCTGATGTCGATCCATATGCATCTCCCGCAATATTAGTAAGGAAGAAGGATGGATCATGGCGAATGTGTGTTGATTATAGGCAGCTAAACTCGCAAACTATTAAAAACAAGTTCCCAATGCCTATTATTGAAGACTTATTGGATGAGTTGCATGGAGCAATGATTTTCACCAAGCTAGATTTGAAATCCGGGTATCATCAAATCAGAATGAATGAGGGAGATATCCATAAAACTGCTTTTCGTACACATTTGGGGCACTATGAATACTTGGTTATGCCCTTTGGGTTGTCCAACGCTCCGGCAACGTTTCAGGCATTGATGAATAATATTTTTGCATCACAACTGAGGAAGTTTGTGCTCGTCTTCTTCGACGATATCCTTGTGTACAGCAAGGATAGACATGAAAACAAAGAACATATTGTCATTGTGATGTCTATACTGAGAGAATCATTTAAAAATCAAATTAAGCAAGTGTGTGTTTGCAACTCCAAAGGTGGAATACTTAGGACATGTGATCAGTGGATATGGAGTCGCTACTGATCCCAAAAAGATTGAAGACATTGTGAAGTGGCCTAGACCAAGTAATGTTACTCAATTAAGGAGTTTTTTGGGACTGACTGGATATTACAGGAAATTCATTAAAGGCTATGGGCAAACTTGTAAACCCTTATTTGATATGTTAAAGAAAGACTCTTGGAAGTGGGGAGATGAGCAGACAGCTGCATTTGAAAAACTGAAAATGATTATGACCCACTGTCTAGTCCTGGCTTTACCTGATTTTGGAAAACCTTTTGTGGTTGAGACAGATGCGTGTGGATCAGCGATCGGGGGAGTACTCATGCAAGGAGGTCAGCCAATTTCTTATTTCAGTAAAGTATTGGGGGTGCGCGCAGCAGCTCAGTCAATCTACGACAAAGAAGCTTTAGCAGTATTGGAAGCACTCAAGAGATGGAGGCACTATTTTTGGGGAGGCAAACTGATCATAAGGACTGACCAAAAGAGTTTAAAATATATTACAACTCAGAGATTAAATGATGGAATTCAGCATAAGTTGCTGCTTAAGTTGTTGGAATTCGACTATTCAATAGAGTACAAAAAGGGAAAAGAAAACGTTGCAGCTGATGCTTTATCGAGGAGAGATGATCAGAGGAAAACTTTGTATTTATCATGCAAGGCTGTGACGACTTTAATCCCAGAATGGGTGGCAGAAGTGAAGAGTAGCTATATTGATGATGAGAGCAGCCAGAAGTTGTTGAAAGAAGTCCAAACTTATGGGGGAGTGGATGGTAAATATTCTTTAGTGTCTGGACTTTTAAGACACAAGGGAAAGATTTTTGTGGGAGACAATGGAGGTCTGAGGCAGAGGATTGTCAAGGATTATCATGCATCCACTTTTGGAGGTCACTCAGGAGTGAGAGCTACATATCACCGCATAAAGAAGACATTCTATTGGCCCGGTTTGAAGAAGAATGTAGGAGTGATGGTGGCTGAGTGTCCGGTATGCCAAGTGACCAAATCAGAAAATATCCCAATTCCGGGATTACTAGATCCATTAGAGATTCCGGATATGGCGTGGTCGCATATTTCAATGGATTTTATTGAAGGATTACCAAAATCACAAGGCAAAGACACTATACTGGTGGTGGTAGACAGATTTACAAAATATGGACATTTCATCGGATTGTCTCACCCTTATTCAGTGAAGCAAATTGTTAGATTGTTCATGGACCATGTAGTCAAGCTTCATGGTGTACCCATCGCAATTGTTACTGATCGTGATCGAATATTTACAAGTAAATTGTTTTATGAGATTTTTAAGACCATGAATGTGTCGTTGAGATTGAGCACTGCATATCATCCGCAAAGCGATGGTCAAACGGAGCGAGTAAACCAATGTTTAGAATCATATCTTCGCTGTATGGTTTTTCAAAAACCTAAGGAGTGGCTCAATTGGTTATCCTTAGCTGAGTGGTGGTATAATACCAATTACCATACATCTCTGCAAATGACACCTTTCAAAGCTTTGTATGGATATTCACCACCCCAAGTAGGAGAGTTTGCAATTCCTTGCGGTATTTCTAATGAAGCCAAGGTCACTTTACAGCAGAGGGAAGAAGTGTTGCAACAGATAAAACAAAATTTGTTGAAAGCTCAGGAAAGAATCAAATACTTTGCTGATCGCCATCGTTCGGAGCGTGAGCTGCAGGTCGGAGATATGGTATACTTAAAGTTACAACCGTACCGACAAAACGCTTTTGGGCTGAGAGGTTCACTGAAGCTCCGATCAAAATTTTATGGGCCTTTCAGAGTACTGGAGAGGATTGGAAATGCTGTGTATAAGTTACAGTTACCAGAGAATGCTAACATACACCCTGTTTTTCATGTGAGCCAACTGAAGAAACATTTGGGTTCTCGAGTAGTACCAATGGATGGACTTCCTCTAGTGAGTGAAAATGGGTTGATCAAAACCGAACCGATAGCTATTCTTGATCGGTGTATAATACCCAGAAAAGGAGCTCCAGTCACACAATGGTTAATACATTGGC
Source organism: Rhipidocladum racemiflorum (assembly GCA_036346355.1). Taxonomy (NCBI): domain Eukaryota; kingdom Viridiplantae; phylum Streptophyta; class Magnoliopsida; order Poales; family Poaceae; genus Rhipidocladum; species Rhipidocladum racemiflorum. The sequence continues at coordinate 27,673,666 of CM070592.1, forward strand.
AGAATTTAACTCCAACGGAAGCTACATGGGAAGATTTGTCGTTTATACGGAGTACTTTTCCTGGATTTAATCCTTGAGGACAAGGATCATGTCAAGAACGGGGAGATTGTCAGGACCAGCTAGTGACGAAGAAAACTAAAAGGATGACTTCAGCGTTTCAGATGAAGTCGGCAGGCAAGGCAAAGAGGGAGCAATTTCACTTGAAGAATGGACGGTTTAGATGAATCATAGCAAGATGAGTTGAGAGGATATAAGGAAGGACAATAGCCATAGTAATTACTGAAGACAGTCACTTTTTGTCGTTTTACTGAACCTTATTAAATTCAGTTTACTTTTACTTGTTGCTGTAACTCTGAGACTGATTTAAAGACACCGAGTTGCAGAGAAAGGGGTATAAAAAAAAAGCATATCCTACTTTACCCATCGTCGTTCTGTTAGCTTAGAGTCTTTTCCTTACTTCTTGTTCAAGATAGCAAATTCTGTGTTCTCTTCTCTCGTCAGATCCTTCTCGACAACGCAGGGATCTGACAGGAGGGTTGTCAGGATCGACTTGAGTCTGAAGAAGAAACAGAGGAGAAGGCAGGCATCTTACTGGTTCATCGACTTCAATTAGTGATGATCAACGGCAGAAAGCTTTCACAATGCCAAGAAGCATCATCCTACGGCTGAGAACTACATCAACCAGAATTTACAAACTTGCTGTAGCTCGTTAACTTTTGTCGGTAGTCTGTTTTACCGTTTACTATCGTTTACTGATCAGGATTTACTGATTTTGTTGCTTTGTAAAGACTATGGGTATAAATACCCCTTCAGAAGAGTAACGGAGCAGGATTTTTGGCATAACTCATATACTTTAGTTGTTAGTTTGTTAGCATCTACCAACTCTCTGTTCTCTCTGAGTTCTTTTGGTTCATCGCTGTTTGATCTTCTCCGGATTGCATAAGGATTTCATCAGGGTCCTGACATTGGTATCAGAGCACATCGGTTCTTGGCGATTTTGATTGCTGTGGATTTGGGGTTGGCTTGATCCGTAAAATCCCCCGAACCAGCCACAAAGGAAACATTGGGAGATCAAGATGGAGTTCCAAGAAGAGATTGAGAAAATCCAAACTAGGTTGGCTTGATCTTGAGACTGATTGAATAGATTGAGGTTGGGGTTCTTGTAAAATCCCTCAATCTGGTGACTGAAGAGTGGGAGATGGATTTTCAGGAAGAAATCAAGAAGATAAAGGTACGTCTCGCCGATCTAGAGACTCTGAAATCTGATGTTGCTGAGATTAAAAATCTGTTGTTAGGAAGATCGGGGTTAGGCCCAAATCCGATGGCGTCTTTGAATTCTTAGGTGAACGGGGAAGGACAGCAAATGCAGAATATTTCTGAGACAAATAGAGTTGATGGCACCAGGAATATCTCAGGCATAAATACTGAGGCAACTGGCTTAATTGAACCTCGTGGTTTAGGTAGCAGTATTTCTCCTGTATACACTTCAGCTGTGAGGACTTCTCTGTATCCACCTCTGAGAACCCATAGTGAGGTAGGGGTGTTTGGGAATATTTCTAATCAGGTCTCGCCGTTGCCACAGCAGATGAATGGGGGCACGCAGACTGTGAATGGTGGTGGTCATCAAATATTACCTCCATATGGTCATCCAGCATCAACTCACTCCTATTCCTAAGGAAATACTCATGTTACAGGAGGATTCACTCAGAGCTTTCACTTTCCTGGAGTACAATTGTTTGATGCACAACGGAATGTTTATTGTGGGGGTAACCATGGTCATCATCAATATCTTGAAGCTGTGATTAAAGGGCCAAAACTGGAATTATCGTTGTTTCAGGAGAGAATCCTTTGGGATGGATTGATCAATGTGAGAGGTTTTTCGAGATGGTGGAACTCCTGTTGAGCGATGGGTTAATCTTGCGATTGGACACTGATTGGGAGAGCAAGCACATGGTTCAGAGAATCTTGGGATCTCTGGCAAATCTTGACTTGGCCTCAATTTAGTGCTCTTGTTTGTGATCGATTCTCGATGCGGTGCACATGAAGCTATCGAAAGGTTACTGAGGAATCAAACATGTTAGCTCAATTGGGAATATATTGACTATTTTGAGCAATGTGTGGAATTGGTCAAAAGGGATTATCCTTATTTGCAAGAGAACTACTGTTAAAATTTGTTTCATAGGTGGACTCAAGGATGAAATTAAATACAATTTGAGCAGTCATCAACCGAAGGGACTACTGGAGGCATACTGGTATGCGAAGTTGGAAGAGAAAGCTTGCAATGCAAAAAGGGCTTCTCATACTGGGGGAAATTCTAAACCGAAGGTGTATATACCTCAGAGGCCATTCAACCCAAAACCTGTTGGACTGGATAAGAGAGAAGAGAGAGTGAGCAGAATTTGTTGGCACTGTATGGAGCCCTGGAAGCCTGGACAAAACCAGTTGTGCAAAGTTAGGAATGCATTGCATACTCTATTAATGCAAGGTGATGAGGAAAATGTATTGATGATGGAAAATGAATTCAATGGGGAGAATGGGGGTTTTGTGACAGCACCGAGCAGTCCTCAGATCTCTGACAAGTTAGAAGCAACAGAACAACTAATGCAAATTTCAGCTTGTGCAGTACACGTCCTGGCAGGACCTATAACCTTTTCGTTAGTACTCCACATTGGAAATCAGCCAGCTATTGCATCGGTAGATAGTGAGAACACAAATTCGTTCATGGATTATGAGTATGCTGTTAAATTTGGTTACTCACTAAAGACTGCACCTCTCAGGAAAATCGTAGTGGCTGGTGGAGGAGAATCGATCTATGATGCGAATGTGGATGATTTGCAATATGAGATTCAGAATATACCATCCAATACCACTTTTAAATTGCTGAAATTGGGAAATTATGATAGAATTTTGGGAGCCAACTGGATATATGACCACAGTCTAATTGGGCTAAACCTTAAAGAGAAATTCTTGTCCATTCATAAGGATGGAAGAGGGATACAGTTATATGATTGCACTCAACCCACATCAAATTATTTGTTTTCATCAACTCAGCTCCAGGAATTGATACTGGAAAGAGGAAGAGATGGTCTCGTCGCCACGGCGCGTCGGTATATTGTGTGTGTTTCTTTGTTGGGTATACTAATGTCTATGGATAGGACATTTATTCCAACTCATAAAAAGATAGCTGTCTTTGACTTTGGTCTAGAATTATGGAGAAATATCATTGACCACTCTCCCAAAATTCATGGGAGATTGCCTGACACAGTTCTTGAACTCATTCATAGAGAGAGGATGGGTGAAGTGATAAACAGAGGTTTGATGAGGAGTACAACTAAAATGATGATGGATCTAGGGTCTTCGGTTTATCAGGACAACTTTGAGTGGCCATTCCTTGAATATGATCACATGCAGAGGTTGATTCTTATGGAGAACTCTGGTCTTGTGAATATGATCATTGATGAAAAACACGATGATCTGACCGGGATGTACGACTTGTTTAAACGTGTTCCTGATGAGCAATCAACAATTAGATCTGTGATGACTTCTCATGTTAAGGAAACTGGAAAGACTTTGGTGACTGATATAGAGAGATTGAAAGACCCTGTTGATTTTGTTCAGTGTCTTCTAAAAGAGAAGGACAAGTATGATGAGATTATCAGTGTTTCATTCAGCAATGACAAGGCTTTCCAAAATGCTTTGAAATCCTCATTTGAGAATTTCATCAACCTAAATAACCGATCCTCTGAATTCATATCACTCTATGTTGACAACAAACTTCGAAAAGGAGTGAAAGTGGCCGACGAAGAGGATGTGGAGATTGTACTGGACAAGGTGATGTTCCTCTTCCGGTACTTGCAGGAGAAAAATGTTTTTGAAAAGTATTACAAGCAACACTTGGCAAAACGTCTTCTATCTGGGAAAACTACTTCCGATGAAGCTGAGAGGAGTATGCTTGTGAAGCTGAAGACGGAATGTGACTACCAGTTTACTTCAAAATTGGAAGGCAGGTTCACTGCGGTCCAGATACTCACCACTGGATCTTGGCCAACACAACCATGTGCCACCTGCAACCTTCCACCTGAGATTCTCGGTATATGTGAGAGGTTCCGAGCTTACTACCTTGGCACTCACAATGGCAGGAGATTAACATGGCAAACAAATATGGGAGGCCGCAGACATGAGCTGAATGTCTCCGCTTACCAGATGAGTGTCTTAATGTTGTTTATCTCAGCTAATGGTTTGACTTACAGTGAAATCGAGCAGGCCACAGCTATACCATATGTTAACCTGAAGCGCTGTCTCCAGTCTCTTGCTTGTGTTAAGGGTAAGGATATACTGAGGAAGGAACCCAGGAGCAAGGATATATCTGAGGGCGACACTTTCTACTATAATGACAAGTTCACTAGCAAGTTGGTCAAAGTGAAGATTGGCACTGTGGTTGCACAGAAGGAGACAGAACAAGAAAAGCTGGAGACTCGCCAAAGAGTTGAGGAAGACAGAAAACATCAGATTGAGGCTGTCATTGTCAGAATCATGAAATTGAGGTCTAAGTATTATGGTCCTTTCAAGATAATCACTAAGAAACATGTGGGAAATAGAGCCATTCCATTGCCAGGCTTGCTGCTAGTTGATGCTGCGGGGCGAGTTAAAACAGAACCAGTGGCGATTTTGGACAGAAGGATTGTGCCTCGGAAAGGAGTGGCTGTGGCTCAATGGTTAATTCAGTGGCTAAATTTATCAAAAGATGATGCTAAGTGGGAGGATGCTGATTTTATACAAAAGACTTTTCCAGAATTCAAATCTTGAGGACAAGATTTAAGTCACAGCGGGGTATTGTCAGGATCGACTTGAGTCTGAAGAAGAAACAGAGGAGAAGGCAGGCATCTTACTGGTTCATCGACTTCAGTTAGTGATGATCAACGGCAGAAAGCTTTCACAATGCCAAGAAGCATCATCCTACGGCTGAGAACTACATCAACCAGAATTTACAAACTTGCTGTAGCTCGTTAACTTTTGTCGGTAGTCTGTTTTACCGTTTACTATCGTTTACTGATCAGGATTTACTGATTTTGTTGCTTTGTAAAGACTATGGGTATAAATACCCCTTCAGAAGAGTAACGGAGCAGGATTTTTGGCATAACTCATATACTTTGGTTGTTAGTTTGTTAGCATCTACCAACTCTCTGTTCTCTCTGAGTTCTTTTGGTTCATCGCTGTTTGATCTTCTCCGGATTGCATCAGGATTTCATCAGGGTCCTGACAAGGGTGCAGCCGGCGTCGTGGTGGGGGAAGGGCGACGGCGACGGCGACCGCGTGGGGAGGGGCGGCGTAGGCGCGGCCGTGCGAAGGCAAGCGGGAGGCAGGGAGAAGCCGAATCTGAGACGGGGATAAGAGGGAAGGGCGAGCACGCGTAGAGGAGCAGCAAAAGGGGAGATGGCAAGGGACCGGGGGGTGACGGCGACCGCGTGGAGAGGAGCAGCGAAAGGGGAGATGGCAGGGGACCGGGGTGGCGGCGATGACCGCGTGGGGAGGAGCAGCCGAGGCGGCGGCCCGGCCTTGGCGATCGCGAAAACAAGCGGGAGGAGGAGAGCGGTTCCTCGAGGAATTAGGGAAGATTGGTGAGGAGTGGCGAGCGGTTGGGATGAGATGCAGCGGCGTTGCGAGGGAAGCGAGTCTGGCGATTGTGGCACAATGGGGTGAGGACGCGAGCGGTTCGGCTTGGAGGCTATAAAACCCGTCGGTGCGTCACACACACACACTAGTAAACTTCAAATCCATTAACTCCTCTCGCTCGCGCACTCCCTTCCGGCCTCCCTAAAAAGCAAACTTGGTTTTTTTAATTCCGACTCCAGAACAGGTAGTGCTACTTCTTCTCCAACTTTGGTTGATTTCTCGCATCTCCGTTGCCGCGCTCTTCCGTTCCCCACCGATGCTTCCGATTAGCTTTCCGTCTTCTTTGTCTCCTGATTTCTTGGATGGTAACTGATTCTCTTGTCGTTTATTACATCCAGAGATTGGTTCGGTTGGCGAAATCCTCGCGCAGATTTGGGTGAAGCGGCACTAGATGTTTCGACGCGATGCTGGGTACTCCGTTTGCTCCCACATTTGTTCATGGATTCCCCGAGTTCGAAGCTCTCTCTCTCTCTCTCTCTCTCTCTCTCTCTCTCTTTGTACTGCAGTTAACGGCGATGCTGCTGTGCAGTTTATTCAACGGAGATTTTTGTAACTGTTTATATTTGTGTGCTGAATGTGTTGCTATAGTAATCCCTTCCTCCTCCTGCAGGTGCTAAGGGTACCAAGAATGATGTTTGTGTTTAGATGACATAAGGTGTGCTGTCTGCGACTTTGGATAAGAAGCGATGAAAATCAGCGCACTTCTCACCTCTGCGGGCATCAACATTGGTCTCTGTGTGCTGTTTCTGTCGCTCTATTCTGTTCTGAGGAAGCAAGCTGCTAATGTCAGGGTCTACTTTTGGCGGAGGACTGCTGAGGAGCATAATCGGCTCCGAGAGGCTTTTATTTTGGATAGATTTGTTCCATCCACTGGCTGGATAGTGAAGGCCCTGCAGTGTACCGAGGAAGAGATCTTGGCTGCTGCTGGGTTGGATGCTGTTGTTTTCAATAGAATTCTTGTATTCAGGTAATATGGAACTTCATTTTAACCTTCATTATAAAGTTGGTTCCAGTAGACGTCGGTGCGTGATTTCTGAGTTTTGGAGCATCTATATGGAATATTTTAATATTACATATTACGTACTCACATTGTTTCCCAACATTTGTCATATGTGAAAGGAACTTTCTTTCCCAAATACTTGTATAACAAAACAGAAAACATAGCATAACATAACATTTCCTATTTATATCACATCACTTAATATCGTTATTGCAATGCTTGTTTTTTTTCTTTCTATACTTCTTTTAATGCACATCACATTGCTTATACTGGTATAACCAAGTGAATACGTGTCGATGTATCGCCCTCTTAATCCCTCCATTCTGTAGAGGTCCACCAAATAAAGAGTCATAATATTTTCTTTTTTTTTGAGAACTTTTAGCACAGTCTATATTTTATTAGTGATCGTAAAAAACCTGTCACTGACTTTTATTACATAATAGTTAACAATCTATATATGTACAAATCAAATACCTTACCTTATTTTTTTTCGAATTAGCATATTTCAGGAATTTTAATTCTGAATATAACCAATTTTTTTCACTTAGTATGGAATTAAAAAATCCATAATTTCCTTTTATTTATATTCTTCTGTCATTTTTTGTTGTTATTTTTTATTTAGTTTTGAATTTTACTTTTAGTTAGATAGTTAGAATTTGCAGACAAATCTAACCGCTAATGTTCGTCTAATTTTATTTCAAAATTTAGCTATGTACAGGTTTTAATTTAGAGTTTGTATGAAAATCAATTAGCTAATTACGTATCCATCGTTACGTTTTAATTTAATTTCGCATATCATTTTAGGTTGGAAGTCGTATACAAATTTAATTGCTAGTTTTTATCTAATTTTTATTTTGAATTTCAGCTATATACATGTTTTAATTTACAGTCCGTATGAAAATTAAATGGCTGATTTTTGTTTATTTTTTTATTCCGAATTCCTATTATTTTTTATTGTACTTGGTATGGACTCTTTCTTCTAATATAAGCCGTTAATTTTATTGTTATTTTTATTTAATTTTGAGTATTAGTTTTATGTTAGAATTCATATACAAATCCATATGTTAATTTTTATTCTGAATTTTAGCTATGTACAGGTTTTAATGGGAAGTTCATATGAAAATCGAATGGCTAATTTCTTTTTATTTGTTATTCTGAATTTCCATTAATTTTTATTGTACTTGGCTTGAACTCTTTCTTTTAATCTAACCCGTTCTAACTCGGGTCTGCTAGATAGACTGTTAGATGTTTTAATGTAAATAACTACATCCAATGGCTACTCTGATTCAACTTAGTTAGGGTCCACCAGATTAAGAGCTAGATGGTTTGCTTTTCTGTGATAATTTCTAGCCTTTTTCTCTTTTTTCTTAGCAACTCTAAAAGGTGATATATGGGAAATTGCACATCCTGTCTTAATTTTTTTTAGTTTTCTTTTGTTTTCCCTATTCTTTTAATCGCAATAACCAGATTTGCATGCTAATACATTTTTTTTCCAACAGCATACGCATCTTCTCCCTAGCTGCCCTTCTGTGTGTTTTTGGAATTCTTCCACTTAATTATTTTGGGCAAGATATACATCATGTTCGGATTCCTTCAGAATCATTGGATATCTTTACAATCGGGAATGTGCATGTGGGATCAAGATGGTGAGCTGAGCAACTTATTTTGGTTTTATTATAAGGTGGTTTTACCAGTGGTTGAAATTGTATATTTATGTATTATGTGCTGTTTTGACTATTGGTATTTATAGTGTTTTCTTGTTCTGCCTCTAACTGGAATTGATTGGTTACACGTATATCTTAACTCTCTTCAAAACTCAAAGAAGTGGGCATAGTATGGTAGAACAATATACATGCTTCCGTACTCAGTTTATGTGTGGGTTGCATTCCAGGCTTTGGGTCCATTGTGCAGCCCTGTACATAATATCTGGAGTAGCTTGCATTCTCCTATATCTTGTAAGTTTCTACCCCTATGAATTAGTGAAATGTTATATTTCCTCATACTCAGGAACACACATAATGTTCTTGTCTACATGATATTTTTAGGAGTACAAGCACATTGCTAGGCTGAGGCTTCTTCATCTTACACGTGCAACACCCAGTCCAAGCCACTTTACTGTTCTTGTTCGTGGAATACCAAAGACAACTAAAGATTCAAGCAGTAATGCTGTTGATGATTTCTTTACCAAGTATCATGCATCAAGTTACCTATTTCATCAAGTTGTTTACAAAGTTGGGAAAATTCAGAAGATAATGGTAAGCAACATGGGCCATAAAAAAATTACCGAGCATTTCTTCTTCTTATAAAGAACATTTCTAATTGTTTGAAGAGAAATGTGACAGTACTGCTAAGATAGCTACTATGATTAAATGATGTTACTTTTCACATCGTCGGATAATCAGTATTGCAGATAATGTAAAACCCTACTTATGACATTGCATATTCCTTCCCATGCCTTTTTTTTGGTCTTTTCCATGAAGTGGTGAATTAATCTCCAGTTCCTTCAATTGAATGTATAGCTTTTATCTGCATATTTGTATTTCTGTTTTTGGTGTAAATCTATTTCGTACTCTGACAGACTGGTGCAAAGAAGGCATATAGGAAGTTCAAACATTTCAAGGACACCACTGTCGATCAGAGCTGCAGAACAATTACATATCGATGTTGTCTTTGTGGAGCCTCTTCGAATTCTTTTCGGTTGTTGAGCACCGAATTTGAGCAGAAACGAGGGGCAGGCGACTGAACGATTCCAGCTTGACCTTAGATGATGAGGTTCAACTTGCAATCTTGCTTATATTGGTTCTTTTACTAAATTCATCTGTAAGTTAGTATAAATATTAACTTTAATTGTGGAGTTATACACAGGAATGTGCAGCTGCTTTTGTATTTTTCAATACTCGGTATGCTGCGCTTGTTGCATCAGAAATACTTCAAACATCTAACCCTATGAAATGGGTTACCAATCGAGCTCCAGAACCAGATGATGTGTACTGGTCAAATCTTTGGCTACCCAATAAGCAGCTTTGGATTCGCCGAATAGCTACACTCCTAGGTTCTATTGTTTTTATGTTCTTATTTCTGATACCAGTGACATTTATACAAGGACTATCTCAGCTAGAGCGATTGCAGTGAAGCTTCCTTTCCTTAAGGGGATATTGAAGAAGTAAGTTACACCTATGTTATCTTTGGATTACGGAAGTGACCTCTTGTTAGTATCTGATTCATCTTCATATCCAATGACTTGTAGACCGTATTATGCATCAGATCTCATCTAGAGTTTAAACAATATGTCCAATTGTTGAGATGTAGACTGATTAACAAATTCTGAGGTTAGTCTATTCAAATGTGTAAAGGAACATATTTTGATGTATCTTGTGTTCTGGTGTTGTTGAGGCACTATTCAACATAGAAATATGTGCTTTTGTTCAATTGTTTGTGGCGTCTATTGACTTCTTTTCCATGTTCAGGAAATACATGAGCCATCTAGTAACTGGATACCTTCCCAGTGTCATACTGCAAATATTTCTATACACCGTGGCACCAACAATGATACTATTTTCTACAATAGAGGGGCCTACATCTCACAGTGAAAGGAAGAGGAGTGCTTCTTTGTAAAGTCTTGTACTTCACGATTTGGAGCGTCTTCTTTGTTAATGTGTTATCTGAAATGCTGTCATAAGCCAATTGAATGTGTTATCAAGCCCAATGGACGTCCCTGTCCAGCTTGCTAGAGCTGTTCCTGGCCAGGTAAACCATGTCTAAGCTCTTTTTTGTCTTTATGCTACAGAAAGATCAACAGTTTGAAATTCGCAAACAAAAAGCTTTTGCATACATAAAGATACTATATTTATCATTTCAGTAATTTTATTCCAACATACCACTGTAATTCTATAATTTTATCTTCATTTCAGGCTACCTTCTTCATCACCTATGTTCTGACTTCAGGATGGGCCAGTTTATCATCTGAAGTTATGCAACTCTTTGGTCTGATAGGGAACTTTATAAGAAAATATATTATGAGAATGAGAGAAGATACAGAATTTGTGCCCTCGTTCCCCTATCACACAGAAGTACCAAAAGTTATGTTGTTTGGACTATTGGGCTTCACATGCTCTGTACTAGCACCTTTGATCTTACCTTTTCTGCTAGTGTACTTTTTCCTCGGTTACGTTGTATACCGCAATCAGGTGAGAAACTAGATATGATATTCTGTTTGGAAGTCCTAACCATGATTTTTATCCATAAATATGAAATTTTTCATCAATCATCATTATTGTGTTGGAATTAGAGGTGAACATATATTGTCTAGTAGCTTACAACCGTTATATGCAATTAAAATTGGGAAATGAACTGTATGTTCTTATCAAAGAATATTTAATGAAATAACATTTCTTATTTGTTAGGCTTCAACCCTATTGCTTCTACATACTAACAATCTGCCATTTGCATTTTCAGTTGCTCAATGTTTACCGCACAAGGTGTGACACAGGTGGTTTGTATTGGCCAATTGCACACAGCACGGTGATATTCTCCCTTGTGCTCACCCAGATCATCTGCTTCGGTGTACTTGGCCTTAAAGAATCACCAGTAGCTGCAGGCTTCACCATACCTCTTATCATCCTTACTCTTTTATTCAACTATTATTGCAGAAACCGACTTCTCCCTTTATTCGAACTTTTCCAAAGACAAAGTTAGTATCGGTTCCATAATAGTCTATAGCGATGAACCTAGGTGAGCTGTTCTCTTGTGTTATTGATTGCTTTGCATTACGATTCTGCAGGATTTAATTGACATGGATAGGGAAGACGAATCGGGGAAGAATGGATGAAATCCACCACCTACTTCATTCTGCTTATTGCCAGTTCCCTGACACTGAAGATATTCCCTTGGAGAAAATTCAGATTGTCGGGAGGGATGAGGATGAAGTGTAACACCCCGGCATCTAGTATGCCTTGGGTGTTACCAAACATAGCAATAACAGCAACTAAATACCACAATTAAGATTAAATTGCAGCAAGGGCGTACATGCTTTAACTGAAATTTCGGCAGCATTGAATACTACAATTTTATAGCCCAAGTGTAACCATGATCATCATATCTTAAGTAATTAACAAGCATGGCAAGTCAACATATCATGGAATCATATTACGCATATGCAAGTCTAATAATCATACAATACCCAACCCATCTCAGTACACTTGCCTTCAACCTAGAAGATTTAGGCTTTAATTATTAAAATTCTCAATTTCTAGTGTTACTTGATTTATTATTGCAATTAGAGCCGTTAATTTTTAAAACCTCTTATTCACCCCCTCTAATCAGCTATCCTTAATCCTACAACCTTCCATGAGTTCATAATGCGATGCAGAAAGACAGCTTCGTCCAAGATGTCCTTTGGCCTCTGCGACCAGGGCAGGAGATTCAGATTAATTCGTGGAAGAATTTGCATCGAAACGAGCATCATGTCTGAAATTCTGAATTTATTATCGACTAGCCAGCTAATGAAAAGGCAAACAAACGTTACAAACAGTTGATGTTTAAACCTTACATATATATACTAGTAAGGTGCCCGTGAGTTGCAACGAAATCCTAAACCTTACAGTGAATAGCACTTTCTTTTATACATATATCAAACGAATCAACTAAACAAGTGACAGGTACATCTATTCTCAAGTGAATATCACATTAAGATTGTTTAACAATCTTTACACTTTGTTGTCAAAAGATCAAGCAAAAATCTCATGTCACACAAACAAACTTACCATCATTAGTCCGAAAGAGCTACAAATAGGGATGAAAACGGATCGGATAGTTTCCGACCGATCCGGATAATTTTCGGATACGGATTCTGTCGGATCGGATATTTGTCGGATAGTATCGGATCGGATACGGATACGGATATTTTTTGTCGGATACGGATACGGATTCGGTAGCTCACTATCCGTCGGATCTGGATCTGGTCGGATAATCCGGATAGTGATGGATCGGATATCCGGATAGTGGGCTGGGCCAAGCTACTCTTTTGGCCCAAAAAGGTTACTAAATTTTAACTTGTTTTCTAATTTAATTAATCCATAAATCAAGTTTCAATTATTAAAATTAGCAAACTAGCTCCAAAAATTATGAATTTTTTTGATAAAATTCCTAACATAGTCTATAATTTTTACAAAAATTATTTTTAAAATTTATTGTATTTTAAATTTTCTAAAAAATTAAAAAATGTTGTCTTTAATAGAAAAATATTTTAAATAAGTAGCTAAAATGCATAAAAACTCATAAAATAAATAATTTATTATTTTAAACATAATTTAACAAATAATACAAATCTTGGGGTCATTAAATGTAAGTGTTATATATGTTTTCTAGAGATATGGTAATTAAGTATTATCAAACGTTTTGTGTATTCTATATTTGTTTCCATTTGTATCTCTGAGCAAGGATCACCTTTATTTTGTGTTTTGATCTACATGTATGATGGATTAATCATATGTATGTGATGAACTAAGTCTTACATAATTTTGTTTGCAACATAGTATCTAACTATTGTCTAAGTGAATGAAAATGCTTATATTTATTCAATTTTCAATAATGTTTTAATCAAATCAACTAGTTATGTGTTTTCATTGATTTTTTATGTACAATCTAAGGGATTATCATGTTCCGATAAATATTCGTAACCGTATCCGATTCGATTCGTATTCGATCCGTATCTGTATTCGACATTATCCGTATTCGTATTCGTATCCGGACTATCCGTATTCGTATCCGAATCCGAGAAAAAATATGAAAACAAATATGGTAGAGCCATTATCCGTCCGTATCCGATCCGTTTTCATCCCTAGCTACAAACAAATTCAGCTCATTAATGATTCTAAGCTTTTCAACACATTTAAGTATGTAATTATTTTTCTTAGTTTGATTTGTTTCAAATCTTTCAAGTAAATGACTTATAAAAAGTTAAGCATGTGCTTCATCCCATAAAATTCCCATTATATATAATAGCATGTGACTATCAACACATTAGATTTTTTTAAGGACAACAGTGGGAAAGGATCCTACTATATACAATTATATTTATAAATCAAAAGGAGTACAGAAAGGATTTACAAAAGAAAATTTTAAATATTACGAAAGATAATCAACACATTAGTTGATTTGAAACTGGGTTGTTCCTTGGTTCAGATTTGAAACTGGGTTGTTCCTTGATTCATATCATTCGTCCTAACAGCTTAGCATAGTACGATTTTCATCGTTAGTCCCAGTTCAATAACCAAGTTAGCGGCTTTGCTGGCTTGTAGCCGTTGGTGTTAGCATGCATCGATTGCATTCTCAAAAAGCACCGTCTGTTGGATTTCAATAAAGAATAATCGAATTTAATCGCATTCTATCTACATACAAACTTCGTACCATATATAAATATTGTAACATGAAAGTAAATGCTTACCAAAATTAAAGCGTTAAGCTGCTCCCATGTTAGCTAAGAATTCTGGTGGTAAGTCTCTTGCATCCTCCTATCTTGCTCAGTGATAGATTCATTGAGCTGCAATTGGGAATTTTGATAAAATTATTGCATCTCTCTGAAAGGTTTTGCGGTCCTCCTCGATGAACCCCTTCAACATACATTGCACTTCCTTCTTGAGTATATGCATCTGGCCCTCATACAAATCTTTTATCTCCCTGCCACGCACATAAAAAAGAACATCCTCAAAAGAAAGAAAGAGAGAAAACAAGAAAAATACAATACGCAGTTTGAGCATGAATGCTCTTGTAACGCTCCAATTTTCGGATCTAATTTTTGTAGCTGATTGAAAATTTTGTTGGCATCAGTAAACTAAAGATGCGACTTTTATTTAGGTTTAGATATGCATTTTCGCATTAAAAACCTAGAAAAAAAAATCTACCCCACGTTCCTTCTCCCCCCTTGTTCTTTTCGTCACCAGCCAGCAAAAACAGGATGAACACATCTCTCTCCACAAGAACACCCTATCTGGAATGCCCGTGCTACTACTGCTTACCAATGTGCAAAGCTAGTTCCAAATAATTTTAATAAGTTAAGACTGTCCCATTCCAGTACTTGTGGATGTACGGTTATACTTAGATCATGCAACACTACGTTCGGTCCTTAATGTGACATGGGCAATACTTCTCCCTATCTACGTGCATTATTAATTGCACTTCCGGCTATTGCCAATAATCACCCACATCGAAAACATACTTTTATTTTCAGAAGTGATAAAATATCAAAATCTCATGATTCCATCAAGTTCAAGATTAAAGTTCATCATGTCCAATGTTTAATCCAATATGTCAAATATTTAAGTTCATTACGAACAGTAAACCATCTGTTCGTATCCCAATCTAAAGCAGGGCTAAGCGTATGCATGTAATAATCGAATATACCCATTTTATGTGTCCATCAATAATCTAGGGCTTCTTCTTATCACTACTGATTAAGGAAAACCATCAATGAAGGTTATAACTACCATTTTTCCCATAATACAGCAGTGTATACAAAATATAGCACATGCATGCAAGTTTTAATTTAGGTTTTCTTGTTAAAGGAAAAATAGGATCTACATGAGTGCTTGCCTTGCTATCTATTGTTTTCAGCGACGAAGTCGAAGTTGAACTCTTGGAGTTGTCGACGACGAAGTCCGAGACGTCGGATTCTACACGTCGTTTTGACGGAAATGGCAAATAGCAAATAACACTTTCAATAGTGGCAAAAGGAAGTCAGATGGAAATTCAAATAACAATCATTACACAAAACAAGCATGGGTCGCGGTTTAGGGATTCAAGATCGCATAAGCGAGTGTGTTATTTCCAATTAATGGTTTGAAGGTCGCATCGCACACAACATCTATTCCTTAAGATTCATTCTATTTTATTTTATGAATTCAAGAAGCTAAGATTGTATATATAAATATAAATTATGATATAAAATCACAGGGTGGAGGCAGATATACTTGCACTATTGAATATAAGCAATAACAGACATCAATAATTAATCACTAGTGCATGCATGGTTCAATTTAAGCAAACGTCTGGCATCTAATAATTAATCATTAATGCAGGTAAAGTTTAACCTATGGTACTAGTTATTGACAATTAATCATTAATGCAGGTAAAGCTTAACCTATGGTACTAGTTATTGAGCAAAGTTACATCTATATATTATATGCTTTTAGGGCTCATAATGCGCAGGGTTATGTTTTGAATGGGATTCAGTTGCAAAGCATGTTATAATAGAATTACTTCTTCATAATGAAACAGTCTAGCTTTAGGAATTATTCTAAAGTTGATACAATAGGTATTAGCGTTTATTGATGATATCCTAATTACTTCTTAAGTCATGGGTAGTCATATCTTGTCTTAAGTTTACGATTAAAATGATATGCAATCATTCTTGTAGATTAATAGGGTCTTGACCCCAAGGATATTTCAATATTAGTCTTATAGCATTTGGGTCATGTTAGTTCATTTATTAAATTATATTACATCTATTATGTGAAACATATGTTGATTAGGGGTTAAAGTACACTACAATTAGAATCCGATTGACCAATTGAAACTAATGCAGTCTAGGGCTGATTCTAATTATTCTTGTATTAAATAGTTCTGTACTAGGAATCATTCATGATAGGTTCTATATGCCTTATTGCTTGTATGTGTATCCTAATCATGCTAGTATTTGATTTGTATGACCATACACTATTTTTGAACTTACTCAATTATAAAATATTCTTACATGGCTAGGTATTATGATTTCGTAAAGAGGGTCTAGGAACTTCTTTTATATATATTATAACTACTCAAGTCTTTATGCATTGGATAATAACCTATTTATGAGTTTCATTCAAACAAAGGTCAATTTTATAGTCTAAAACAATTCTGGAGGTCACTAATTATTGAAATATAAAAGATGCATGGTACACCTAAGTATTTTTTGTAGAATCATGTTCTATACTGTCTAACTAATTTAACAAAACAAGTTTCACATTATTTGGATGAAAATGATCAAGTTATAGCAATTTGAATTATCTATACATTGAAATCAAACTAAAAAGGGAATTAATACAAACTAACTCAAATTTCAAATTTAATTGCATAATATGAGAGCTTATGACATAAGGATTCTAAAAACAATTGGTTTCATTCAATTTGGACAAGTTTTGCAAAAATTGTACATGCAGCCTGTTTGAAACCTTCTCTTTAAATTCAAATTCAAATTTAAATTACTAAACAAGTTGTAAATATTTTTGTATATTATAAAACTAGATGATTTATCATAAATTTAGAAACTTTTTTCATTTGATTTGGACATACACATCAAAAGTTAAGATTAAATGAATTGGCTCGGTTTGATTAAATCAAAGAAATTAAATAATACGTTTTCGCTACTGGAAAGCGCATTTTGAGCCTTCTGTGCATGCTAGTTTCTTAAACTGGTTTCTAGTCGCTGACGATGGGGACCCCACCGGTCAGTGTCCATGCGTACAAGATGAAGATGGCTGGCTATCCGGGCCCATTCGACAGCGTCTCACGCACGACCGAGTCGCTGTCGCGTGGGATCGATATGTCAGTGTAGCCCTACGCATGTGGCTGACACGAAGATCCCACCCGACAGTGAGAGTAAATAGAGGTCAGCGCTGCAGGCCTCGCCGGCGGCGAGCCAGAGCCAGGAAGGTTCGCTGAAAAGTTGGTGAGCTCCAGACCACTAAACCACGTTCAAAGTCAGAGCCAGGAAGGTTCGCTGAAAAGTTGTATTCATGTTCTACTTTCTTTTTATGTTCTTCCTCGGAATATTCTACTGGTTCTGTCGATTTCTTCCTTTTTGATCTTCTTGATTGATTTGGTGATTGGGATTTCTAGTCGGATCTTGCAGGGTCCTGACACAGCCGCTGCTCCCTGGCGTCATCTATAGCACCAACCCGGCCACCTCCTCCTTGCAGCACCTTCCCTCCCGGGCGCCGGGCGCTGCCTCTACAGATCCTAGCCGCCCAAGTCTCCCCCCTGCGCCTTGCTCTCCCTGGCGCCGGCCACTGCCCCCACCAGTCCGACGAGTTGGGCTTGGAGAACTGCATGGAACCATAGTGACGGGGACGACACCACGGCAGAGGTAAAAGCATGTATTGAGTAGGTAGTCTAGGATGTGTATTTCCATTCAGATTCAATCAAATAAAAAGGGGTGGAATCAGTAGGTAGTCTACTATAATCAACAACTTAATAGGGAGCTTAATAGGGAGTTTGAAAATGTCGGTTACCACTGTATTAGCTAGGACCATAGCATGCTTCTCCAATTCAATTTCTAAACTATTGTGTGACTGGAATATTGATTCTCATGTTTCTTGGATAACACTTCACATACCGGAACCATGATCTAAGATCGAAGGTTTAATGGTCTTTTGACCTTGATTGGGTTTCATTCCTAGCCTACCCCAACTTGTTTGGGACAAAAGTCATGGTGGTTGTTGTTTGTTTCTTGGATAACACTATTATCTCCCATTATCAAAGTAGCTGTGAATGCATTGTAACAATAGTTAGGCATAGCTTAATAAATGGAACAACGAGCAACCCCTGAGTTATTGGCCCCTGGGTGTGCGCGTTGTTCTTCTTCGGGGAAGTGAAGCTGCGGGAGAAGACGTTGACCAGCACGGGGAGTTGTCGCCACCGGATCCGAGAGATAGCCCGATCCCACCTAGATCCGGCAACTTTGGTTGAAGCGGGAAGTGCATGCCGACATCCGGCATCCATGGTTGCGCGGCAATAGCCGAATCAGAGACCGAACGATGCGGGAATAGACAAGCAGGAAAATCTGGCGGACTTTAGGGAGACTCTAACGTTCGAAGTGAACACCATCTCGCCGAAGAAGGAGTGAGACCGATGCGGGACAAAGATGGGAAGAGGCGGACGGGCGACCTGTAACACCCCGGCACCTAGTGTACCGCGAATGTCACCACAAACGATACTAGCAACAACCAAATCTCATATTTAACATTAAATTACAGCAACTACGCTAGTAACTCAAATGAAAATTCGGCAGCATATCCTTTGTTTTTCCATGGTTTGAAGCAACAACAATATGACATGACACGATAGCATGATAGACAACATCTAAAACGGGTATTCAACAACAGTTCATGCCAAGAAAAATAAGCTTAAGCGTCCCATGAAATTCCATAGGGTTAACAATTAATCATAGCCAACAATACGACATATACCAAGTCTAGATTAGTAAAGTAAACCATCACAACTATAGAATGATATAAGTTGTCTGTTCAAGTGATGCCAAGTGAAGGCGTGTATCTAGCTCCCTTTCCCATAAGCCGCAATCAATGTACCTAAAAAAACATTAAACAACAAGCGTGAGTTCATCACTCACCAAAGTGTGTTGCAATGGAACAAACAATAACAATTTACATATATACATCATACCGATCACCAATCATGGAAAATAATTCTTGAAGACTTCTTGGTTCACAATCTCATATACTTTCTTATTCACATTCTCATATGCTTCCTCATTCACATTCTCATTCATGCAATGCAATGCACCATGTCTCTTTGTTTAGCACATACCGGTATTGCCGAGTGCACACTCATCGGTGTGCACCCCCTTTTCCGTTCCATCCCGTGGAGGGTGCCTACTCATCGCTTCCATTCACAACTGTGGATGAAATCACGAGGTAGGTCTTTCTCAATGGCGCTCCGGATTAGTCATAACTTTCTCACCGACCTCACCGGACTAGTTATGACTTTCTCACCATCCTGGCCAGTCCTCATGCCATGAATGCATAAATGCCATAAACATGAATAATTTGCATATAAACTCATCATATTCATCTTATGCAATATCATGGTCACATTCATAACAATAAACCCATTCACATACCTTTTCCCCCCCTTCTTTCATGGATACTCACCATATCCTACACATACTAGTGATGCCAACATAGCAAATCATGCAATAGCAATTTATAGAGTAAGTTAACATGGCACTCAATTATCATTCCGAAACACAACAATCGATGCACTTGCCCAAGTCAAACATGACATCCAACGTCTATCATCTTATAACATGCAAGATTCAAACATGGCAACTCAACATCTATCCATCATATAACATGCAAGAATCCAACATGGCAATTCAACATAGCACATGGACACAACCATCCCA
The DNA here is from genome assembly GCA_036346355.1 of Rhipidocladum racemiflorum. Taxonomy (NCBI): domain Eukaryota; kingdom Viridiplantae; phylum Streptophyta; class Magnoliopsida; order Poales; family Poaceae; genus Rhipidocladum; species Rhipidocladum racemiflorum. The sequence continues at coordinate 27,693,516 of CM070592.1, forward strand.
ATACACTTGCAAAACCAACCAAAACCGATAGTATGTGTAGGATATGGTGAGTATCCAGGAAAGAAGGGAAAAAAGGCATGTGAATGGGTTTATTGTTATGAATGTGACCATGATATTGCATAAGATGAATATGATGAGTTTATATGCAAGTTATTCATGTTTATGGCATTTATGCATTCATGGCATGAGGACTAGCCAAGACGGTGAGAAAGTCATAACTAGTCCGGTGAGGTCGGTGAGAAAGTTATGACTAATCCGGAGCGCCATTGAGAAAGACCTACCTCGTGATTCCATCCATAGTTGTGAATGGAAGCGATGAGTAGGCACCCTCCAGGGATGGAAGGGAAAAGGGGGTGCACACCGACGGGTGTGCACTCGGCAATACCGGTATGTGCTAAACAAAGAGATATGGTGCATTGCATTGCATTGCATTGCATGAATGAGAATGTGAATGAGGAAGAATTGCTATAATTTGTCTATATTTATGTTATTTGGTCGTTGTTGCTATTCTTTGTGGTGACATTCGCGGCATACTAGGTGCCGGGGTGTTACACGACCTCCGTCTGCGGCCGCCGCGGAACCTCCATGCTATCCATCGCGGCCGGTCATCCTACAGCGAACGGGCGGAGAGCACGAGCGGGCATGACTAGGGAGGTGACCGGGGAGGTGAGGGCGAGGCCAGCAAAGCAGGCCGGGGGCGGCGATTCCTGCAACAGAAAGAGGCGCCGCCGTCGATGGAACTGAGGAGGGTAGGAATGGGGAAGGAGTGCCCGCGTGGGGGGCTCCGGACGAAGCAATCCCATGAACCTTCAAGAGCCGGTCCTCGGCGGTGACGGACGGGTCAAGGTATGGGACGCGTGGGCGGATGGATGGAAACGAACCGAGAGGATGGACGGCTGAGCAACCGGGGGCTTCGACGCAAATACGGAAAATGCTGGGGCTTTTCTCGCGCAGGCTGCCGGCGTGGCATACAAGAGGAGCCACGGATCGGTGGCCTTATAGTATAAATTAATATTAATATTAATATTAATATATATTAATATTAATATTAATATGCATGCATCATTTTGAATATTTTTTGTACTAGAACAACCCGGCGTCCTAGGTTAATGGATACGGTGCACTCAATTAATGAATGGTCTATGGTTTATAGAGCAAATATTTAATTGGAATATATGTACTGACTCAATTCACCTTTAGAAAATTATAAATGGAAGCGTAGCTCTATCACCTTTAGAAAATTATGAATAGAAGTATATTGTTTCTGAAGGAAGTATAAAGCATATGCTTAAAGGGGTTATGAAGCACATAGACCCCGGGTACCTATATCGTAGGAAATATGGACCACCTAGAAGGAGACAGGCTGAACCGGCCACGTGAGGACGGGCGCAATCCAGAATGTCATCATCATACCTAATTGGAGAGAGGCTGGAGATGGTAACTGATTCTTGTTAGGAAAGTTAGGATAGTAATCCTAGAGGATAGTGTATCGGGGATTAATGATCCAAAGATAGGATCCTCGCCGTAATCGACCAGGATTCCACTATGTAACCAACTTGGGCTCTTCTGCCCTTTTCCTTTATAAAAAGGGGGCGGGAGGCCCTAGAGAGGGGTACGACAACACAAGCTAGAGAAATCAAGCTACTGATAATCCCAGAGCACAGGACTAGGGTATTACCTCCACCGATGAAGGCCCGAACCTGTATAATCCCTTGTCTTGTGCTACCATCAAGTTTGGATCCAGCGCATAGCCCTGTATTCATTACTACCGATAGCAAACGTTGACAGTTGGTGTGCTAGGTAGGGGAAGCGCGAAGATCAATCTCAACAAGCTTGATGGCCTTCTTCAACAGATTCAAGGTCACTTTCACTCTCGGCCAGGTTTTCTGTTTCGGGAGCCTCAACTTCATCGCTAACGAGCTTGGTACGCTCGCCCTTTCGGGATCAGATCATATCCGATCTGGGAGGGACACCAATATGGCTTCTTCCGGACCCCCACTAGGGTTGGGGAAGGCCACGGTCATCTACCCACAGGTAGTACGCTAGGGGCCTGCTTTCCGACTCGGACACGGTGAGGGCCTGGCCAGGGATGAATCTCTTTCCCACTCCTTTGGTTCGGAGACCGAATCGGAGGACAACTGGGGAAATCGCCATGATTTCCATGGAATTTATGTGATTGAGGACGAGAGGTCCGAATCACAATGTCGGCGAGATGCTAAAGAGACGACGGAGGCAGAACGTCTTCGTCGCGGAGGCCAGGAAGCACGCACTCGGTCTTTCCAAACCTGAGCCCGCAACGTCTGTGAGGACATCCTGCATGCAAGTATGGGGAACCAATCCGTTTTTCGCATGCCACAGCAGAACATCGTCGCCTCTGTAACATCCAGGTTTTTGTAATTGATCTTAATAAAGTTAATGAAGTGTTAATTAGTGCTCTAATTTGTTTTCAATTCCTAATTTGGAGTTATTGGTTTTTCAAACCCCTTTTTGTCATTTTGTTTGATCATTTTTCCCCGTTCGAGGCCCTTGTTTCAATTTTGGTCGAAACTCTGTGTAACACCCCGGCATTTACTATGCCTGAATGCTACCAAACAAAGGCTAAACAACATCTAAATACCATAATTAAACATAAATTCCAGCAAAGGCGCACATGCTAAAAGCTGAGATTTTGGCGACATCTCCTTTGTTTTAACATGAATTGAAGCAACAACAATAATAACATGTCAATATGGCATAATGAACGATAGCAATAACATGATCAAACGGAAAAAAACAGCCACCATACCACTAAGCATATAAATTCTATCCATCACATGACAAATATGGACTAATCAATTACTCATAACGACCAACGAATCATCGAAACCATAGTTTAGTTCAATGAATTAACCATAACCATAAGGGAAGGAACATGTCATTATTTAAATGTGTGATGCTAAGTGATGACGTGTGACTAGCTCCCTTTCCCGCATGTCGGATTCATGGTACCTAAAAGAAAACAACATAAACACAAGCGTGAGTTCATCACTCAGCAAGTATATTGCAATGGTACAAACATAAACAATTACATAGCAAAAATATCTCACATCATGTAAACCATCTCATTCATGGTCACATATTATCATCATCATCAATATGTATGAAGTGCAATGTGATGCTCATGTCTCTTTGGAAATTCATACCGGTATGGTTGAGTACACACCCGTCGGTGTGCACCCTCTCCCCCCTTCCATCCCGAAGATGGAGGGTGCCTACTCCTCGCTTCCGTTCACCGCGGTGAATGGAATCACGATGTAGGACTTACTCATTGGTTCTCCGGATTAGTCATAACTTTCTCACCGACCTTCACGGACTAGTTATGACTTTCTCACCGCCCGGGCCATGTAATAATGCCATGTATGCAAATATGCCACATCATAATCAACTTGTACATTAACACATGGCATCATAACATAATAAACATGCTCATCATATCATTGGCAATCATTAAAGCATGGCACGTGATCATATCATATAGTCAAATTCATCCATTCTCGACAAGCAACCTACAAATCGCTATCCATTACAATACACTTGCCTCGACCACAAGCAACGGATTGGCGGGAAGTAGAAGGCATTCCCGGGGTCGCACCACCTGCACATAGGTACCACACACTCACAATCATGTCCACAAAACAGTAGGCAAACCCTCATCTACCCCGACATTGCCAACTACTACTTAAAACCCAAAAACAGAGGTTCTGTCCCGTCGGGACAGCAGCCTTCCAAAAGGCATAACTTGGGTTCTGGGACTCCGAATCAATTAAACGAGTACATCCTCGCGTAGCTTAGGAAATTTCCCAACTTTTTCTAGGTATAGGGAAAGACTGATTCGGACTCTAAAGTTGTTTAATCTACAAAATACCGTGATCTGTTCCAATCACGTCACAGATTTTAACACGCTCGGTAAAATAGCCATAACTTTCAAACGGCTGATCAGAATTTAACGTTCTTTATATCCACGGAAATATAATGAAATTATCTACAACTTCTTCAACATCCGTATGACCAAATTCGGACTCTAAATTGGTGAAAAACCGAACCCTATGTCGATTGCTCATGCTGTCCGAAACAGAGAACGTGACCAACTCAAGAATCCATCTAATCTAATCAAATCCAGCACCACCAATTGATCTAAAAACTTGATAAACACCCTTAGAACAGTACCTAGACCAATCCCAAGGATTCCCATGGCCATACCTTTGCCCGACGCACGAAAACTGAAAGGATCTCCTCCCGGTTCGCTCCTCGCTCCTCGTTCCTCGCTCCTCGCTCCTCGCTCCAACGGATGGATCCTCGAGGTGCAGGGGTGGGGAGGATACCCTAGGGCAGCAAGGGGTGGAGGAGAGGTGGTGGGGAGGTGGAGAGCAAGGGGGCAAGGGGAGTGGGGGCGCACGGCCAAAGGGGAGGGGAGGGGATGGGGCGGCTAGGGCCAAGGGGAAGGGGTGGGGCGCACAAAGAGGGAGGGGTGGGCACACAAGGGGCAGGGAAGCCCCCCTTTTACCAGCCCTAAGCCTCTTTCCTAATCCTAAATGGATTCCTACTCCATCCCACCAAAGCCCACAACCCCCTGTTTTAGGCCCAAACTCCCCCGGAAAGGCCCAAAACCCCGGAAACGGCCCGGAAGCGCTATAAACCTCCATACCCTATGGTTTTAACCTTAATTTCACATTTCATACTGTTTTTGGCCTCAACATTCACATTATGTAATGGCACAATCTCTAATTTCACATTTTATAAAGTCTCGGTATTCCGTAGTGTCACACTCTGAATCGATAGAGTTAGAGCTAAAACCTTCGCTCCAAAACCTTCGTTAGGGTCCCTCGAGCCTTTCCCTAAAGACCCCAAGTCATTTGGTTAGGTCCCGTTACAAAAGCTGCGAAGATTCCGGAGTTCCCAGCCTTGGAGCGGTAGTACCGCAGGCGTAAGCCCGATCTTGCCGGCGGCCCGATCTTAGCTTCTTGATGCGGACTTTGCTTTTCAGCGCGCCGCGCGGGCGCATGTCACGCATGATAACCACCCTGTCCTTTCTCCACTATTCCCACATCGTCTTGCCGTCGCCATAAAGCCAGGGGAGAGCCTCCCCTAGCCCCCTCTCTTCCCCACTCACCCTCTCCTCTCCATTTCCCCCCTCTCCTCCTGAGCTCCCCCTCCTCCCTTCATTCCCCAGCCAGTTGGAGCTCGTGTGGAGCAAGTAGACCAAGCCTCAAGGTGCTAGGAAGCTTCACCAAGCCCTCAAGAACCTCCTCAATTTGTGGATTCGAAGTTTGAGTTCAAATACTCAAGGTTGGGTCAAAACCCTAATTTCTCCTTCCCCCCCTTTTCATTCCCTTTTGATTTAGCTCTAGAAACCCTAGTTCTAGTGGTAGATTATCACTTAACTAAGTTGCTAGGCCTATGTTAAGTTCAAAGGAATTAGTTAGCACAATCGATTCGATACGAAAACCCTAATTTCCATTTTTACGGATTTAATCGCCAAAAGTCATTTTCTCAAGGTCTTGGAGTTCTCCTTTAAAACGCTAACTTTAAGAGTCAAGAAAATAACGTTCGATTATATCCGATGTCATCCAAGTTTGATTCTTGTGAAAAGAATCGAGTTTGAACTCGATTCAAGTCGAAAATCGAAGTTTAGAGCTAATTAGGATTTTCAGGATCGAAAAATGTGGAAACTAGTTTCACTGAGCCAAAGACCTCGATTAGATAGCTTCGATGAGACCTTAGTGCCGTAGAGGGTCCTTTGCCATGAAGAAAATCAAATTTGCACTCCTTTTGAGTCGAAATCCAATTTTCCGTCATTTTCATATTTTTGTAAGGTCAAGATGGGTAAATTCGAGCAAACGAGCTCAAAACTCATCGTGGCCGGCGTGAATGGGTCCCTGACGTTGCCAGGAACCTGGCCACGCAATTGCAATGAAGTTTTGAACCCGATTGCACAATTTCTCCTTTTTGTCGTTTTGAGATCCCTGGAAGACCGTCACTACCGCCGTTGTAACTTCGGTAGTACCGCCCGAGCAGTAGTACTGGGAATACAATGCCAGTTGTTAATTTCCGGAGTGTGCCACTTCTGGCCTCTGTGAGAGCGGCACTACTAGTGTGGTAGAGCCGGTACTATCGCCCGAGCGGTAGTACCGCGACCAATACCCCGGTAGCTAATTTCCAGAGAGTGCTATTTTTGGCCTTTGGAGGCTGGCACTACCGATGTTTGGGGCCGGTACTGCCGCCCGAGCGGCAGTACCATGAGCAACACATCAGTAGTTATTTTTCAGAGAGCACCCATTTTTGGTCATTGGCCGTCAGCACTACCGTCGGTAAAGGTCGATCTTCTTGGGATTGGCGATACTACAGAAACCTTTGTGTCTTTGATCTGCCAGCGTGGTATTGATTTTGAATCTTTTCATCATCTTTTAACTTTGAATTCCTGGATTTGATTCGCTTTTACATTTGATTCTTAATTGCCTTGTTTTGAATCGTGTTGTCGGTTTTCATTGCTTTTCGCGTAGACGTAGACGCATCAGGTTCTGCCGACGACCCCGAATACGTCCCGGAGTCAGAGTTCATCAAAGAGCATACATGCAAGCACCTCCTTTGACCATTTTGATCCCATAATTGCAAATTCTATTTTGAATTGTCAAAACTATTATGCATGCGTGTATGTTTAGTAAAGATGCTATTTGTGGGAAATGGGTAGTTAAATCTGAACTGGTGGATTTCCTTAATTATAATTGATCTGCGAAACTTGTTGAACCCTAGACTAAACCTAGACATAAAAGTAAATGTCAGTCGGGTAATAATGAGTAGTATCTGCACATGCTTAGTCGTGCTGTAGAATGTTGAAAGATGTTACGATTCAATCAAAGTGCTTCTCTCTTGAAAATTGCCGGTGGGTTGGATTTTGTTCGTGGTTAGGTGATGGGTTTGGTTTGTAAGGTCAAGAAATGGTTGTGTGGGTGGAAATGGAGAGCAAGTAGTTTAGACACTGGCAAGATGGACGGTGTTGGTGGTATTGGAATGGTTTGGAATGGTGTTGTTAGAATTGGAAATGGCTTGAGTTGGTTTCGGTGGTGGTTTGGTTTGGAACATGGCTTTATTATACAAGTAGGAGCTTATTGTGGTTTGCCTTGCTATGGGGAGGGCGTGGGCTAGCGGGAGCTCCAAGGGGCTGCTAGTGACCAGCCTTTGTGACCATAGCAAGTGGTTCTGGAAGATCTCGCCTGAGTCACCTTAAGGACTGAACTTGATGCTATCACTGAGTCAAACAGTGCAAGCACATGTGCTAGTTATAGGATAGCCTTGACTTAGTAAATTGGGAAGGATTTGGTCTTGCACTATTAGGAGACAAAAGAGTTGGACACACTTGTGGTAGCAGTGTGTTCTGGGACTCCCTCGTTGAGGCGTTGAAGTGGGAGTTTGTCCAATACAACGGTGAATGCTTGGCTATGGGGAGGGCGAGGGAGATGCGACGTGGTCCATCGTGAGCACAGTGGTGCGGTCTAGTGACCCCTGCCGCCATAGCAGGAACGCACATTACCGGGCTAGTGCAAGGAGTAAATCATAACCTTTTGGAAAGTCTCATCACGGTCTAGCAAAACGGATATGATGAGTATCGCGTGTCATGGATGACATGATTGCTAGAAAGTGTCATGGGGGTAAAGTGTACAATCTCTGTAGAGAAATAAACCTAATCGATTAGTCGTGCTCACGGTCATGAGCAGCTTGGGAAGTACTGTCAAGTATAGAGTTTTGGGATTGGTTTTGGTTTTGGTTGGGTTATGGTTTGGTCTCTGAACAACGGATTGGGTTGAAACTTGGTCGGGTTACGGTTTTGGTTTTATGGAAATGGCTTGGAAACTTGGTTCAGGAAAATGGTGGGCATGGTTAAAGGTTCTTGGAAAAATGGGATGGTTGGATAATTGGATTATGGTTCAAATGTTACATGCTTATTGATGACATTGAATGTTCTCTTTACACTTGCTTTACAAATTGCGAATGATTCGAATCTATTATGTTATTACAAATAAATCTGGCTTTATGCTCAAACAGACTTAGTGTAGAAACCTGCATCCTTTGTGGTAGCCTGCATCTATATTATTGTTTCCATACACTAAAGTCTTGCGAGTACATAAGTGTACTCACCGTTTGCTCTCACAAATTTTGGCTAGAAGAAGAAGGTAACGAAGGAGATCTCTAAGAATCGCAGTACGCATCAGACTTATATGAATTTGCTAAGGGTTAACTGGGTTCCTTCCCAGTCAGTTGCCTTGGGTGTTGGGGCACACTACGAAGCTTTCTTTTGGACTTCTGATGTATTTTAATTATCTTTTGGGATTGTATTCGGCCTGTTGGCCATAAACTGTAATTTAAATGGCTGTAACAGCTTTACCCTTTAGATGTAAAGTTATTTACTCTTGCATGGTTGTGATGCGTCTCAAATGACAATGTGTGGGTGCTAGGCTTTTGATCAAGGGAACTAGGATTAGACACACAGTTGCGAGAAGCTCGAATTGGCTTCAATCGGTTGGCATGAGCACTTAAGTCGAGTGGCTGCCGATCAATTGGTCCCAACCCGAGTACGGTTTTAGTTAAGCATTCAGAAGTCTTACGGGTTGCATTAATTACCAGTCCAACGCAATAGTAAGAACCTGGATCGCTAATGTAATACCGAAGCCCCCACAAGAGGTGGTATCAAAGCTATACAAGACTGGGAGGATATCCCAGCAAGTTAGTCGGTAAAATAAGGATGAGTCCTTTTCCAAAAATATAATTTGCTACAGATCTCTATTTGAGAAAAGGGTAGAATGCTGTTCTTTCACCTCTATAGTACTTCCCTGCCTTCAAAACTTCAAAATGGATTTTCCTTATCCCAGGCTACAACTTTGATTTTGTTTGGATGAAAGGGAGTGGGAGAGACAGGATCCATTCCAATTTCTTGCCTTTTCAAAATTAGGACTAGGATTTTGGGAGAACTTATTTAGTTCAAAAGGTTAGTTAAATATTGAGTTTTGGTAAGGTTAAGGCAGATATGTTTGGTCCTTCGTTGGTTTGATTGTTGTGTTTCCCCCTACCTATTTGTCTCCTATCCATATAAGGTCTTGCTAACCTATGCCTTTTCACATCTTTAGATTTCTGGATGTTGGGAGCTGTGCTACTATACCCGCGCGATCCTGGAGGGTAGCGTGCAAGCGGCACTATTGGATATGATGCGCCGTGCTGGCTTCACTGACCAACCGGAGTATCTAATCTCGCACGCCGGCACTAGCCCAGCTTCCTCTCTGTATGTTGTGGAGGTGACTATCCATGGTCGCCATGGTGGTGAGCCAACCCACCTCTATCATGGGATGGCCCCGAGTCCTCTCGCGGCATTGCTTGATGGGGCGTACATCGCGGTCCTTTGTCTCCGCTTTGACTTCCTGAAGATGGCTCTGTTGTTCCCCACCTGTCCCTCATGTGAGGCGGACAGTCGGGAGAACATCTACATGGCAGCAGATGAGTCGATGGGTCCTGCTTTGGCCTGGCACATTGGGCTTGTGAGATCCCTCGACCGTTATCTTCTGCGTCTTCGAGACGAGCTGCTGCTTGCTCATCGCCCCATCTCTGAGCTAGAGAGTCACATGGCACCCTTCCTCAACCATGGCTTCTTCACGACTGCGATCATGTATGGGGAGCATGACGCTCTCGAGCTTGCAGAAGAGCTTCCACGCCCGTACGGTTCCTATCGCCGAGTCATCTGTCGCGCCAGGATGTTGGTGAGAGGTAGTGGACGTCGCGTCTCGGCTACGCGCCCTACTACCTCCATGGGCATGGAGCATGGCAGCACCATAGTCTTTGGTGGCCACGAGTATGAGCTGATGATGCTTGTCAAGCCATCATCGCCCCTTGCAGCTTCGAGATGCTCACGGCGCCACTGCAGGAAGTAGTGGTGCCAATTAGGTCCTATCAACGGCACTTGGTACTAGAAGCTCGCTTTTGTCATAAATCTGAGCTAGTTGCTTGATGTACTTTTGATATAATGGACTTGGTGGTAGTTTGCGATGCATTTGTGATAACTTTGTACTTAACCCATTCTTTGCATGTAAGGACATGCTAAGTTGTCACCTTTAAGTATATCGCAATTGCAATCCTAATTATTTGATGCACTCCCGTTGTGCTGAAATTTAGCTGAGTGTGAGGATGCGTGTGTGGTCGTGTCATACTTATTCTAGATTTGTCTCGAGGCTCCATTACAATGTTGCGCATGTCGCTCAACTATCGTGTGTAATAGGATGTCGAGGAGACGAGTTGTCCGTGCATTCATGGCTGGTGGTGCGGCCAATGAGGGCCATGACCAAGCTGAAGTTGTGCCCGACCCAGCACTTCCTGATCCGTCGCAGCCAGGATCCCAAGGCTGTGGGACCCAGCACTCCAATGCGTTGGTGGGTGGATCAGGTGGAGAGCATAGTCGGCATGACACCCAAAGTGAGGAATTGTCGCCTCCTCCGTCGATGGCCCAGGTGCTAGTCATGTAGACCGCTTTCTTTGGGCGACTAGTACAGAGTTCAGAGAACTTCAACGTTGCTACTTATAGCGGTATGGTAGCAATGCAGCCTTAATCCCGAGTGGCTGAGTTCTAGCGAACTCGCCCACCGAATTTCTCGTCAGCAATAAATCACTTGGATGCTGACAACTGGCTTCGCGATGTTGAGTGTAAACTCGACCTTGCGAGGTGCACTAAGGAGAAGGTGCGATCTGGCTGCATACTATCTCAAGGGGCTCTTTGTAGCACAGTGGGACAGCTACAAGGCAATCCGTCCCCCTGGCCAAGTCACAACCTAGGAGAGAGAGATCAGGAGGATTGGTGTAGAGTTTACACCCTTGCGATCAAAGGCGGCCAGAAGGTGACCGCAACATAATGGCAAATTACCTACCAGTTATGCTCTCTCCATCGGCTCAGACTTGCCTCACCGGACTTCCCAGGAACTCAATAGATTCTTGGGGAGATCTCTTTACGAGAAGTACATTGCAAACTTAAGGGGCACTTTAGAAGCCTAGGACTCCATGGGACTTATACCAACTTCACCAAAGAAGAATGAGTCCATTCGGAATTCATCCGATGTTTCACGCAAAAGAAAAACATGATCCAGGACATCTCAGATGAGTTGTCATAGCAGCTTTTTAGAAAGGAGTCAGCGAACCTGATCTGATCAAAAAGATGTCTCAGAAGCCGCCGACTACGGTGAGGGAGATGTTCGCCCTAACTGATCGCTACGCTACGGCCTCAGACACCTTGGCTGAACGGCAAGATAATCATTCATGACAGAAGGACAAGAAAGATCACGCCGAGTCCTCAAGATAGAAAGACAAGAAGCGGAAGGGCAAGGAGCTGGTCGCAGCGACAGACAGCAGCCAGACAAAGGCGCTGCAGATAAAGGACTACGACGAGGTAATGAACGTGCAGACTGTGCAGTGCCCTTTCCATCCCAAGGGTAAGCATGTGTAACACCCGACACCTCACATGCCCAAAGTGCTACCAAAAACCTATCCAAATTTTCACCAATTTTTTTTGCAAGATCTCCCCTGCTAAATGGACATCCACTCAGTAGGCAAAGACAAAATTCAATCCAATAACAGCAACGAAAACAAGGTCATGGTATCAACTAACCATCATGACCAACTAAGCACATACAAAGGGGTCATGGTATCCATTAACCATCATGACCCACTAAGCATCTAATCAGACAATCAAGCAGATAATCTCCTAACAACTTTCAATCTTTAGCATCAAGGAGATCATAATAACCACAACCAAAGATTATTACAATGATCTCAACTAAATGTCAAGGTGAATCAATTAACAAATAAGTTCCTTTATCATGTCGTGAGCATCAGTGGAGGTGCAACTAAGTCCCAAACCCGGCAAGTCGCTCTCAGAGTACATAAAAATAATAAACAAACAAGCGTGAGTCCAAGACTCAGCAAAGTGCATCAAATCATAAACGGTAATGCTTTTAAATCAACTGCATGAACATATTTCTTATCCAAATCAACATATACATAAAGCAATAATATCAATACCATTTACCTCTTTCACTTCATCACTTACTTCCTACACATACCTCATTTAGCCTTCTTTGGATGAGTCCACAACTCACACATACTCCATTAAATCTCTTTGGATGAGTCCACGACTCTATCCCAACCCTACACATTTCCATGTAACTCAAGAATCATCATTATGATGCAATGCGACATGCATGCTCATGAATGCACTTTTCTTTGCACATCTGGAAGTATTGCCGAGTGCACACCGTCAGTGCACCCTCATTCCCTTCCATCCCGTGAAGAGTGCCTACTCTTACTGTCTCGCTCCCATTCACCTCGATGAATGGGACTATGAGGTAGGACTTTCATGTTCACTACGTGTGAACACAGAGGCCCGCATCAGAATGGGTCACCTCTTCCATTATGAATGCACAAATGCAATTAACACAATTAAATTGCATCTACATTCATTTCTATCATTTCACATGGACATAACTGAATGCATGCATAGCAATCAATTCTCATATTCATGAATATAATCATCAAGTCAATCAAAACATTAACATAACCCTCAATTTCATAAGCATTTTAGCATTTCTCATTCAACATGACATATTCACAAATGTATCATCATGATTAGCACAACATATTCATAATGATTAGCAAGGAACAATGTCCTAGCAACATGCTAATTGATACACTTGCCTTTAACCATGAAGAACGGCGTGGTAAGACGCCACGGCCACCCTCGAGATCGCATTTACTGCAAAGTCAAATATGCAATTTATCTAAAAAATGCAAATATGACTCAAATGATAGACGACAATAATACTTTTTTAAAACTCTCTCTCTCTCTATACCAAATAATCCTATCAACACTAATTCAATTCAAATCCACTCTTGCACTTGAGCCAAATTACAGCTACACTGGACAGTAGCCACTCAAACAATCATAACTTTTGCATCGCTTCACCAAACTGAGTGAGCTCAGTCTCTAATTAACCACAAGAGGATAATCTACCATTATAAAAAACCCATCCAACTTGGTTGTACGTCAATTAATCCCAAATTCCAAAAGAACATAGTTCATTTACATTAGCCCCAATTCCGGACAGTCCACATTCAAATTAGCTTATCTTCTAATTGGCTAAACCAAATTTGAAGTTCTTGTGATCTAAATGACCACAAGAAGATCATCTATCCATATTTCATACCCATTCATGTTGGTTGTTCCTCAATCAATACTAAATTGCAAAAGAACAATCCACAGAGCTAACCCAACCACGAAATATTAGGAATTTGCAATTTTAGGATAGCCCACTTCAACATAGCATAACTTTTGATTCTAGAATGCAAATCAAGAAAACAAATACATTTTCTTAATCTAAATAAAATTTTTTAGCTTTCTCTAGGCAAATGGAAAGTCTAATTCGGCTTGCCTCTAGTCGAAAAGCACAATTGAACATTGCATCTACCGACACATGCACAACCTGGACAACCCGCACCAAAATGGCCATAACTTTCAATTGGCTTGATGGATTGTAGTGTTCTTGTGCTTCAATTAAAGGAAAGGATAAGCGACAATTTTGTCTACTACAGAAAATGCATAGGATGATTGTTTCTACTCCAAAACACAGCTCCAAAACTTGGGTTCAACTCCACCAGAAGCTTGACTAAGGTTTCTCTCAACCCTAGGCCACATTTTCCTCCAAAATCCTCAAATCTAGCAACCCTAGAGCCAACCAAACCAGTCACGGACACTATTAGAGCACCAAGAGCAAGCTATACCTTCACATGTCCAATGGAGGAGGAAGAAGGAAGAAAGCATTTGCTCTTTGCTTGGAGGAGGTGCTTTCGATAGCAAGGCGCCGGGAGGAGGAGCTCGCTGGAGCTCAGTGAGAGGCGGTGGTCTAGTCGGAGGAGTTCATTTGGAGGGCCGGGCGGCTGAGGTGGGCAGGGGCACAAGGAGAGGGAGGAGGCTGCAGCTCCACACACATTTAGGGAGGAGGCACGGTTGGGAGAAAAAAGGAAATGGGGGAAGAAAAGGAATGGGGGAAAAGAAAAGGGAGTGGGAAAAAATTAGGTGGAGGGGTAAAGTTATAAATTTCACCCCCCATGCAAGTAATTTCCCAACCCACAGCTCCCAAGGGTCCACCACACTCCCGACAAAATGATTCCGACACTCCAGACTAACACACTCCCACACCTGAGAAGGATTTGCAATATTACAGCATGCTTCCAAGGATTGTTTTACTTTGAAAAGATTTGCGCAAGAAAACAACAAGCAGCCGGAGCCCAAAGGTAAAGGTGAGGCCTATAGGAAAAAAGATCCCCCGAAGAGGACGACTATCAAGAGATCGAGCATGAGCTTAACTACATATTCGGGGTCTCGGAGGCATATGAGTCCAAGTGAAAGCAGAAGCTTACCACTCGGGACATCAATGCAGTCATGCCGGTAACCCCCCGGTACCTAAGATGGTCCGAGGTCCCGTTCACTTTCGATCGCTCGGATCACCCCGACCATATACCATTTCCAGGTAGGTATCCTTTGGTGCTAGACCCTGTGGTTCGCAGCATAAAACTCAAAAAAGTACTAGTCGACAGAGGGAGCAGGCTCAACATCCTCTTCTCTAGAACCTTCGACGATAAGAAGATCCCTCTCTCTGAGATGAAGAGGAGCACCTCGCCGTTGCACAGGGTAATCCTCGGGACGTCATCAGTACCACTCGGACATATCACCTTGCCCGTTACATTTGGTTCAAAGGAGAATTACCAAACTGAGTACCTGAATTTCGAGGTAGCTGATTTCGAGATGGTGTATCATGCCATCTTGGGAAGATCGGGCTTGGCCAAGTTCATGGTAGTGCTGCATTACGCATACTCAGCACTTAAAATGCTGGGCCCGAAGGGCATCATCACAATCCTTGATGGCGTCAAGCCAGGCAATGGCCGACTTGGAGAAAATTCGAATGGCGGTGCGACCTACAAGATGTGGACATCCCCGCCAAGAAGCAACCAAAGTCGGGAATTAAGCCCGACGAGGAAGTCAAAAAGATAGCACTCGACCCGTCCAACTCGGCCAAGATAGCCCTGATTGGGACAGGGTTAGATCAAAAATAGAAAGACGCGCTCATCACCTTCCTCCAGGCCAGCGGGACATTGAAGCCATCCGATATGCAGGTGTCGAAGAAGGTGATTGAGCACTCTCTAAATGTCAGCGAGAAGTCGAGACCGGTCAAGTAACGACTACGGCGGTTCGCCAAGATAAATCACGATGTAATCGGGGAAGAGATCGATAAACTTTTAGCTGCAGATTTTATAAAGAAGTGTATCATCATTGGTTAGTCAACTTGAGTTCTTGTTCACAAAAGAATAAAAAGTTGGCTCATATGTGTTGATTATCTTGATCTCAACAAAGCATGCCTAAAAGATCCATTCGGGCTGCCTTGCATTGATCAAGTGGTGGACTCATTGCAATTGCGAGCTCCTGAGTTTCTGAATGTCTACTCGGGTACCATCATATCAACCTCAAGGAGGAAGACTACATCAAGACTTCATTCATCACACCGTTAGGGCTTTACGCTACATCACAATGCCTTTCGGGTTGGAAAACGCTAGCGCAACCTATCAGTGCGCAATACAGCGGTGTTTTCATGCTCAACTAGGACGTAATGTGGAGGCTTACGTGGACGACATTGTTGTCAAATCCCGAATAAAGGAGGACCTAATCTCTGACCTAGCCGAGACATTTGAAAGCCTAAGGGCTTACAAGATGAAACTTAACCCGAAGAAGTGTGTTTTCAGGGTTTCTTAAGGAAAACTACTCGGATTTATCGTGTCCCATCGTGGTATCGAGGCAAACTCGGAGAAGATCATCGCCATCATGAAGATGAAGCCGCTGACCTGCCAGAAGGATGTCCAGAAGCTCACAGGATGCATGTAGCACTCAAACAACACCACCGAGTACGAGGCACTTATGCATTGGCTCCGCATCGCCATTTCACTCGGCATCTGGCGATTGGCGATTTGCGGAGATTCGCAACTCATGATCAACAAGTGCAAAAGAATTTGGTCATGCGTTGACGATAAGATGATCGTGTACTGCCAAGAGGTGCGCAAGCTAGAGGACAAATTTGACATGCTAGAACTTGTCCACGTGCTTCGCTGAGATAACAAAGCAGTAGATGAGCTCGCCACACTAGGTTCCAGTTGGACAGCGGTCGGCGGTGTTTTTGTTGAAGAACTCCATAAAACCATGACAAGCCGACCAAATAAGGTGGATAGCTCGGGGGACAAGTTGCTCGATATGGAGGTCTTAGTCGTTAACCCCGACTGAACAACCCTCTATCTTGCCTATCTATTGAAGGAAGAACTCCCTGAGGACCGCATACAGGTAGAATGCATCGTGCGCAGGGGTCGGGGAGGAGCTCTTTCGAAAGAGCACTTTCGGAGTACTATGACGGTGCATATCAGAACAAGAAGGGAAGAATCTCCTCAAACAAATCTAGTCAGGGATTTACGGGCATCATGTAGCGTCAAGAACCCTAGTCGAAAAGGCCTACCGACAAGGTTTCTTCTAGCTGACCATGGTAACAAACGCGGAGGACATCGTCCGTACATGCAAAATTTGTCATTTTTTTGCTCATCAAGCGCATGTCTTTGGCATAGGAATTGCAGACCATTACGATCACTTGGCGTTTGCAGTTTGAGGACTCGACATGGTTGGACCTCTAAAGAAAGCGTAAGGCGGTTTCACTTACCTCTTCGTCACCATCGACAAACTCACAAAGTGGATTGAGGCCAAGCTCGTCACCACGATCACAGTAGCCAAAGCTAGAAAATTCTTTCGAGAAATCGTGGTCGATTTGGCGTCTTGAATAGAATCATAACAAATAATGGCACTTTCGATTCGGAGGATGGAATTTCAAGATTAGTGCGATGAGCTCGGGATTAAAATCTATTTTGCTTCCATGGCCCATCCCGAAGCAGCGGGTAGGTTGAGCGAGCCAATTGCATGGTCTTTGCAAAGCCTAAAGGCGAGGATATTTGATCGTCTCAAACCGTATGCCACCACGATGGGTCAAAGAATTGTCTCAGGTGCTTTGGGGCTGAGGACTACTCCCAATAGGGCAACAGGCGATCCACCTTTTTCACTGGTGTATGGTTGAGGTGGTTTTACCCACCGAGGCTGAATTCAGATCCCCAAGGGTCGGAAGTACAAGGAAGCCGAGTCGAAGAAAGCGGACTAGAGGATCTTGGCCATTTGGAGGAGGCTAGGGGCGTCCACGACAATCCAGTCGGCCAAGTACCTTCGGGGCTTATGTCGCTATCACGCATTTATAGCGTTCGAGATCGCGCTTTCTCCAAAGGAGATTTGGTTCTAAGAAAGAATAAAAAGTGAGCACAAGCTCTCCATAGTGGGAAGGCCCCTACATCGTCGATGAAGTGACACGCTGAGGGCTTACCGACTCAAGCGTGGCAGGCGTGACCATCGGCAACACATGGAACATAGAGCAGCTACGTCGCTTCTACATCTAGAACTTATTATGAATAAAAAGTCTCTCCTCACTTACAACTTGGTTGTTGCCCAATCAAGCAGTAAGCCGGGGGCTACACTTAATAAGTGCGCAATCGTGCGTCTACTTCCCCCTGAAACGTTCTTGTCGCTGTCAATCGATGATTTACGTTCTTACTTCTCTTATTTGGTGGTTTCCAATAAGCGTGAGTGCTTAAACTCGAACAATTAGGCTCGACCCCACGATAGGAAAGCGTGTTTGGGACAAAGAGCCATGGGCCAAATCTCGGCGCCAGGGGCTAAACCCGGTAGGCGAGTGCATAACGAAAAAGAGGTTAAATCACTCGAATAAATTCATAATCAATAGAAATAAAGGAGTCAAGGCATTGAGACCAGGGTTTCACTTTCCGTTGAAATCCGAACGGATTCGCGAAATCCGCTTGCGTCTTGCGGCCAAGAAAAGAAGCGGATTACGAAATTCGCTCAAATTTAAATTTGAATTCAAAAATTATAAAAATTTGGAAAAATTTATCCAAAATTTCTCTATAATTAGTATTAATAGCCTGTGACCATTGGTGTGAATATTTTTGAAAATCACAGATTTTAGAGATGTATTTGAGCAATTGAAAATGTAGATAATAGAAAAAGAAAGAAAAACTCGACTGTGAGGCTTGAATTTATTTAGTAGCAATATTTGTTAAAGTATATTTAGTATAAATATTTGTTGAAGTATATTTAGTTGTCATATTTATTGAAGTATATTTAATTCCAATATTTTTGTAAAAACCAACGACATGAGACAAGAAAGAGCACTATCCATAAAATCATGACACATGTGTATTTAGAGCGTCGTCTGAGTTTTTCTTAAAATCACATATAAACTGCTAAGAGATCATCATACTAAATCAAAATCCCAGTTTAACTTGTTAACAATCAATATAGAATTATATGAGACCTATAGTAATAAGCGAGTCTATCATTTTTTCTTATTATTTTGAGAAGCCATATCATAACTAAATATTCAACACGAATGCAAGTATTAAACTATCAACTATAGTGCATAAAAAATAAATGGAAATACATTGTTGATCAAATAAATGCAACATTTGAATCGAGAATTTTAGACTACACCTTCACAACACCTTGCATGTTTCAATATTTATTCAATTATATTTAGTAGTTATATTTGTTGAAATAATTTTTCAAATATTATTTTGGCCTTTAATGGTTTTTCCCAAGTTTTACAATATTTTTTACAATTTTTCCTAATTTTTCTACATTTTCCCTCTTTTTCAACTACCATCGGTTTCAAGTCTTTTTGGCGAATTTGAGCCTTTTAGGCGGTTTCGAACCAGCGGTTTGTCGAGCTTTCGGCGAATTTTGAACCTTTTGAGCAATTTGAGCGTTTCAAGATTTGAGACTTTTCGACTAAATTTCAAATTCATTTGACTTTCCGAACCTAACGGTTTTAGCAATTTGAACTGAATTTAGCGAATTTGATACCGCTCGGACCTCGAAAAGTAGTCTCGAAGCGAAAAGTGAAACCACGATTGAGACTACATATATAACAAAAGAAGCGGGAATCTTTGGATAATGTATTACATTGTCTAAAGCCCTACTCCTACATGTTTACAGGGAATTCAAATCCAAATTCTCCACCAAGGTGGTGGAAGTATCCTTGACATCTTCTAGAAGAGCGTCGGCCTGGCTATCATCCACCGGTGCAGGTGAAGACCTCGCCATGGCTGGCCTCAATATCTACTTGGGGATAAAGGGACTTCACAATCATCGAGCTTGGCTAGCGCTTATGGTCGCCGTTTCCCTCAAGTGGAGTCTGAGCCTCTCGGGTGCCTCCTGTGTTGGATGACTTGGCCCTCGTCGTTTGGCCCTCGGGTGCGAGCAGCTAGCACCGGCTCGGAAGCTTAGCGGAGCATAGCACATGTTGCTTCCGTGAGTCTGAATCTTATCGTTGAGAACATCGAGCTGTAGCTTGCGTCTGTCAGGTACTCTGCAAATAAAGCGGATCATTACCAGTACTCAAGTATAAGCGACACCGCCGCTAGAGAAATCAAGCTACTCATAATCCCGAGCAAGGGACTAGGTATTACCTCACACCGCTAAGGGTCGAACATGTA